>BMAO01019834.1:44961-387814 GCA_019973975.1 Trichonephila clavata | reverse complement strand
TTTTCAGTTTAAATGCATATTATATGAGCTGAAGTAATTGTTATTATTAATTATTAGAATTAACTATATATTTTTGTGTACCTTAATTTTTCCTAATACTTGCTTGTACAGTTATCAAAACAAAAAAAAAAGAGGAAGAGTCCCTTAACTTTTTCTATTCTCATCACTGCTGTACAAAATTGATATAATTCTTAATAGGTCAAAGAGAACTTTAGTTTGATATTAATGAGTTAATGAAATTAACATAATTAATTTCTTTTAAAAGTTCTCATGGCGAATGTCATTTTTTCCCTTCCTTTTTTTCATTCCTTATCTTGATGTAAAATCAAATTCTTTTTGGAAGTTTCTGAGTTGTGGAGGTTTAAAAATAGAACCCAATGTCTCTCAAACATTTCATGTAAATGTTTTATCTTTGAAACTTTTTACACAAAACTTTTTTTTTTATTCTTTCTTGATTCTAAAAAAATTAAATTTTTAAAGTATGAGAAGAGGTGCTATATATTATTAAGAATATAAATTTTAAAACAGGTTTAGGAAAATTGTGATTTGTAACTCATCAAAATTTTTATATATTTATATTCTTTGTGTCATAAAACATCTAAATTAAAAATTTCATACATTTCCTCTCCAGGGTCTGGAAACATTCATAGTCAAACTTGTGGTTGGAAATTGTGGATTCTTAAAATGCCATACTTTTGTAATATTTGAGCTTCAATCCACTTATTATTCAACATTAAATGCCGATAAAATATTGTAGTCAAGGGGAAAATGTATTATATAGTCCCCTAATGTTTTTGATTATTTTTAAAATCAATGATTGGATTTTAAAAAAACAAAATTTAGAACTTGAGTTAATTTAGGTCATTTCATTCTGAAAGAAAAAGGATTCTTTAATGAGGTGATCAGTTTTGTGGTAAAATATAAACCTTAATCAAATTAAGATTTTATGCATGAAATCGAGATATAATTTTCATCTAAGGAATTTAAGAGAAGAATCTGTAAACAAAAGATTTCGAACACAAATTTCAACATTTTCAGTGATTTATTCAAATATTGTATAAAAAGATAGTGAGAAACTATGACAGTCTGAAACATGCTCATGTTTATTAATGAATAGAGCAGCATTCAAAATATCAAAGTTCCATAAACCAAGAATTGAATTTCAATATATCTTATCTTCATTCTGAGATTCAAATAACGCATCTAGCAAATGCAGAAAAACTTATGCCAGATATTTTAATGTACAACCAATGCAGATATTTGAAATTGTATAGATATTCGAATGCCACTCTATTCAAGTAAACAAATAAATTAAATGCAAATAGACATAGCATGCAATAGCATGACTGTTAAATAAAAATATTGATATACATAAATAACAAAAAACAATACTGAAATTCATTGAATAATCTTAAATTGATTACATTCCAACAAATTTTAATAATGAACAGATTATTGAATACATTATTTAGTTCCTTTTGAGCTATTAAAAACTTTGTTCATCTTTGATGATAGATATTAAAGTTATTAGAGTACCTTTTTTTTGCACATATTCTGCTATGATTTTTTAATTATTAATAGTAAGTAATGCGTATTTTATTTCATACAGTATTATATATTTTTATTTTTAACACACTTCTAAAAGGGTCTTAAATTTAAGATAATTATGTATTAGAAAAATCTTTTTATTGCATGCATAATAATTAAATATTAGTGTTGTTTTATTGCTCAGTTTTAGATTCTTTTTGTTGTTTTTATTTTGTTGATCATGTTTTAAAATTTTTATTAGTGATTAAAATCTTTTTTTTAATTAATTTTTCAATCTCATTTTATATATAGTGCTTAAATAATTTAAATCAACCTACTAAAATAATAACTGATGAAAATGTGTGCAATGGTTTTCAAATTCATATTGTATAATTTTAATTTTGATTTCAGTGTAATCCCCCTCCCCTGGAAATTGCTAATTTTTTTTAAAAAAATTTATTGCTTTCAGGTAGTGAAAACAATGCATTATATGTATATTTTAAAGGTCTTTCATCTCAAGTTCTCACATTTAAATTTGAAACCATAAGAAGTATTCTGGTAAGATAATTTTATTTTAAAAAATAATAATTTGGAGAATTGCATATACTGTCCTTTAAAGATTGTAGTAAATAATTCAGTGAACATATAATTTTAGTACATTTATTAATTCGCTGTTTGGTAAACTATTGAAGAGAAATAATAGCATATTTCTGATATATTTATCTATTGATTAAATTAATATAATTTATCATTCAATATATAACAATTTTTCATTCCATGCGTTACAAACATGTTTATATTTTTTTCATCTTAGAATGGTGTGTGTGTGTGAATATAACTATTTAAAAATCTACATTTTTAAAATTATATACTTTACCAATTAAAAAATATATATACCATTCTATATTCCTCATACTATGTTAGAGGCTTTTCCTACGAATTTATTTTAAAACTGCAATACTTAGTTATTATAATGACAAATTGGATGCAAATTATGATATTTCATTGTGCAAAGTGCATAGTCTGAAAAAAAATCAAACTTTTTGTATTAAAATTTTTATTACAGGTTTTAAAGTAACACAAAGATTAGAACTTAGAAAAATTATTTGAAATATAAGATTAAAAAAAGTTTACTTTTTACAATAAATGTATGTATGTATATAAATATATGTAATTTTAAATAAAAGTCAGGCGCCTTTGTTGGTTCAATAATATTTAATCACATCATTTGTAAAAACTAATAAATATTTATATATATATATGTAATAAGACGATGTAGTAATGATGGAATTTTTGAATGGAGCTTGCAATAGCATTCTTGTGGTTAATTAAAATTTTTATTATTCATCTTGAAAACATTAACACAAGACAAGGACGACACATAGATGTACGTAATCACAAATAAACACACAAAATACGCAAACACTAGATGCGGCAGACTACATGATGACAAAAAGCGAAGAAGCGAAAAAAGCGCGTGTAACCGTGTGTTCAGAGCTTTTATAGTGGCGGTGAAGGTCGTACGACTCTTTTATAACAGGAGTCGTGATTGGCTGCAAATGAGCGGGAGCAATTAGATTAAGATTATAACAGTCAGAGGCGAAAGAACTAGAAAATAATTTCACGGGGTACAGTTAAGGAGAATTAGAAGAAGTCATTACATTTTTCCCCCCTCCGTAAGACGCGTGTATGCGCCAGGGCCCTTGACACACACAAGTACCTTACAGAGATATTAAACTTTAAATTAAATATTATTATTAAAAATTTTCCTTCACACCAACCAGCAGACATAAAAACTCCAACACAGAAATAAAATGTGATAACAAATATACACTAATATAACTGTAAAATATGGGTACCCATAAATAACCTTCAATTAACCTTGTATTAAAATTCAAAGTGTATTAAATTCAGAAATGTAATAAAATTCAAAATGTAGCAAAGTTCAAAATGCATGGAAGTTCAAATTGTATCAAAGTTCAAAATGTTCACTTTTTCTTGAGTGGTTGAAGTAATACTGGTTACCACTATAAACGTTGCATCATAAAAGTACACTATATCAAAAATAAAAGAAATAAACACTTGAAATGGAATGTAAACAAAAATAAGATTCAAAAACATAATTGTAGTATAAAATACCATCAAGGACAAACATCAAAGGAACATCTAAGTTTGTTTCAAAATAAAATAATAGACTTTGTCTAAAAGTAAACTTAATAATCTCAGTATATTAGACTATTAAGGAAGGGGAATTTAATTCAAACTCCTCCCTGTTTCCATCCAAGAGTACACACTTCTCCAAAACTGAAACAGAATACTGAGATGTAAACAGGAAAAAATTTGAACATTTATGTTTAGTTAGAATTTTACGAATAATGCGATTAAAAATTGCAGGGGCATTTCGAAAACCAAAGGGAGAACTTGAAATTCATATAAACCTTCAGTTGTAATAAAAGCTAATTTTTCTTTATCTTTATCGTGAAGAGGAATGTGCCAGTAACCACTTGCAAGGTCAAGAGTAGAAAAAATTTTAGCATTATTTAATTTATCTAGCAGGGAGTCTATTCGAGGTAAGGATTCTGCATCTGTTTTACAAATTGCATTCAGTTTTCTGTAGTCAATGCATAGTCTTGTTTTTTGTTTTTCATCTCTTTTATAAGCCAAAGTAACAGGGGAAGAATAACTACTAGTTGATTCCTTAATTAAACCTGCAGCTAGTAAATTTTGAATTTGTTTATTAATCTCAGCTTCTGAAGTAGCTGATGTTCTGTATGCTCTCTGAGAAATTGGGAGATCTGATGTTAAATTAATTCTAGGGGGTTCCATTCTTATTTTACCTACATCATATTTATTTTTTGAAAAAACATGGGAGTATTCTGAAATAAGTTGCACCAGGTTAGGAGATAGTTCTTTGACAATCAGAGGTGAAAAAATTTCCTCTGAGGTACTGACTAAATCTTCCTGATTAGGTTTAGGTTTGTTTACATTTTCCTGTATGTGTAAAGACATTTGTTTGTTGATTTTGCTAAAGTTATTTACAATAATTTGTCCATTTTGTAACAATTGGTTATGTTCACAATCAATCATAAATTTATATTGGCTACACTCTGGTAGTCCTAGGATAATATAAGGTAAACTACTATTAATAATATACAGATTTATATTTCGTTCAATTTGTCCTATTCTTAGGAAAGTTTTGCATAGTTGATTTAATTGAAAATTGCCATGGGCTTGATTAATATATATAGGCCTAGTTCTTTGTTTTGTTAGTTTAAGTTTATTTACAATATCTGCAGAAATTAAAGATAAGGTGGATCCAGTGTCAATAACAATATTTACATTATTTTTTCCTGTAAAAGGTAAATTGTTCAAGTTAGCTAGGCTTGGCAATGGTGAGACGTGTCCGGACACTTTTAATTGTAAATATGCTGGGCCAGGGGCCTCCGTAGAAGGTTGTTGTCTCTGGTTTGGGATTTGTTGATTACCAACAGGGTTCCCCGAGCTCTGAGAAGCAGTGTTAGTAGCCAACGATGAGTCACAATTACATGGGGTTTGTCTTAATTCGGTTTGATTAAATGGACATTTCTGCTTCCAATGGTAAGCATTGAGAATGCCTTGTCGAGTACAAAACTACATGGTGTTGGTGGCATTCCATTTTGAAAATGTGTGTGGTGGTTGGGTCTAAATCATCGATTGACAAAATTGTGAGCCTGATGATTTGGGAGATGTTGGGGACGCATTCTGTTAAAATTTTGAAAATTTGGTCTAAAAGAGTTATTTGGAGGTCTGCAAGCATTTTGTGTTGGTCTATAACTATTTGGTTCTGGTTTAGTTGCTTGTATTTTCATTAGGCGGGTAGCTACCTTGAGCCATTCTGTAGGTGAGGTGGGAGGGTTAATGGTCATTAATTGTTTAATATTGGTGGACATTCCATCAGTCAGTCCTTCCAAAATAAGTTGGGGTGATAGACCTAATTGTCTACCACAATTTAGTTTCTGGTGAAAATATTCATCTAAATTATTTCTTAGCTGGTGTTGAGAAAAATCTGACAAATTTACTATGTTCGGTTTTAAGAAATTTTCAATAAGGATATTGCACAGATCATCAAAATTAGAAATATTAAGGCAAGAATTAACATAATGGGTTAGAGCAGAACCTTTAAGGTATTTAGAGATATTAAGCATTTTCCAATCATTGTCTTTATTACTAATTTTGCAGGCATTATTAAAATACTCTAACCATGCTTCTATTCTCATTCCATTTTCGGAGTCAAATGCAATTAAAAAGGGTTCACTGGGAATTTGATTTGTATTACTATTTACAGCTAAATTGGGTTGATTATTAGTTTCCATTTTAAAGCCCGATCTGAGAATCATATAAACTTAAAATTTTAGATAATTCTTAAAAATTTTGAAGTACAAAACAAAAATACCAAAAATATAAAATTAAAAATCAACACAAATCAAAAGTTTGCAGTTACTAATAATCAATGTTCAAAATCAAATATGAAAAAATTTCAACACAAATAAAAATTTTGCAATTACTAATATTAGTCATAATCAATATTCAAATATCAAACATGAAAAAAAAACTTAAATTTCTTACTTAAATAAATATTGTTTTATCGAACTTAAAACAAGCATTGCAATGCTATTAAAAATATGCCAAATAAATAATACTTAAAATAAATTTAAAGTGAAAAAAAATCAACACAAAATATGCAATATTAAATATCTTAAAATTTGAAAAAGAAACAGATGGATATACTGATGGCCACATTTTTTTGCACATACTATGAAATTTCCCTTTTTAGTTGTGAGCACAATTCCTTAAAATTCAATTTTTCTTGCAGACATCGCGCACCACATAAAAACACAGCGATAATTAGCCATTTTTTTTCTTCTTCTTCAACGGTGGAGCACAGAAGTAACGGGAATTTCCCCGTCTTGTTATCAGGCGTAAGGGGAATCCCCTTCCGAGGCTTCAATTCGCATTTCATTAGTAGAATTTTCACTTTTAGGATTGTACTTGACGATATTTCCCGCGTTGCCAGCAGGTTATTTGATCCTGCCGACTATTGTAATAAGACGATGTAGTAATGATGGAATTTTTGAATGGAGCTTGCAATGGCATTCGTGTGGTTAATTAAACTTTTTATTATTCATCTTGAAAACATTTACGCAAGACAAGGACGACACATTGATGTACGTAATCACAAATAAACACACAAAATACACAAACACTAGATGCGGCAGACTACATGATGACAAAAAGCGAAGAAGCGAAAAAAGCGCGCGTAACCGTGTGTTCAGAGCTTTTATAGTGGCGGTGAAGGTCGTACGACTCTTTTATAACAGGAGTCGTGATTGGCTGCAAATGAGCGGGAGCAATTAGATTAAGATTATAACAGTCAGAGGCGAAAGAACTAGAAAATAATTTCACGGGGTACAGTTAAGGAGAATTAGAAGAAGTCATTACATATATATATATAATGAAAATACCTGAATCTGTAACTTACATTATTTTTGAAGTGCAGTGATTTTTTTTATAAGTCATTATATTTGATTTTCTTCTAATTCAAGGTGCACCACATGTCCAATTTCAAAGTATTTGATACTGAAAATCTTATTTTAAAACAAGTACACCCAACCCTATTTTTACACGATTTTGAAATAACATGGTAAAATAATAATTTTAAATAACACAAATTTAAAGAATTTTTTTTTACACAAATTTTTTGTTCTTGCATGAATTTTAAAAAAATTTCAGGACTCATGCCCTTTAAATAAGTTTATGGCAGTTTTTTCTTTTAATAAAAAAAATAAAGAAGTCAATACTGACAAAGTCGAAGGTGAAATTCAACCGTGAAGAACTGATTTAATTCACGAGGGCTTGAAATTTGCTACCAGTATGGGACAACGTTTTATTATTCAGGATCCTGACATAGAGCATGCATTACAATTTCTATGTAATCTTGTGTATCAAGAATTATATAACCAAAAAAAAAAAACAGCCGCTAATAAGACTTTGCAACAAATAAAAAAGTTTTGCTCGACATATCTACTCATAATAGCATTTTTGATTCAGTTCATAATAAATGTGCACACTTGTGATGAAGTACCGATGAATAGTTGTAAGTAGTTTTATTCCTAATTTCTATTTTAATTTTTATTTCTTGTATGTACTTATAGACTGAATTTTCACTGTACACTAATTTTAATTTTTTTTTTTGCAACAATTAATTGGTTTTGTTTTATAAATATGTAACATGGATTTTATTATATTACTTTTTGCATGGTTTTTTGGGAAAATATTTAAAGATTTTTCATCCTACATAATTTCTTAAAATTGTGAAACATATCCAAATTTACCATGTGTTGTACATATATATATATTTGCATGGTTTTCTGGGGAACTTACTTGCTGTGTAAAAAAAGAGTTATTTACATTTTTTATATGTATGTTATGTTTTATATATTTACAAGTTGAGGCACCTTCTTCGGGAACATCTTGCAGAGTTAGCACTATTCAGTAAAATCTTTTCTTTTAAAAATTTAGAAAAATTGGAAGCTATATTGCAGAGGATCATACATTCAAGACTAACTTCCCCCTCAGAGGACTTATCTCCTTTAGATGAGTATAAGTGTCCTTGTGATCTTACCCTAAGGAAACGACTGTCTTTAGTAAACAAAAGTTTCATGATCCCCAGGATGCTCTAGTGAGCTTTCTAAATTTTAGACCCTCCTTGTCATCAAATTTCTCCTTTTTTCATTCAGTGACTCATTACCAAGTGAGTACAGGGAACCACATCCCTGAGGGAATTTTGAAAAGACAGAAAGACAAAAAAATATCTCTGTTTAGAATTTTATAAACTGGATCAAATACTTTTTTATTCCTAGGAGGGAGAGGGGTTGTTTTTTGAGGTTTTTCTGTTTTGGTACTTTTGACTTCTGTTATTTTGTATTTTATTTTATTCATTTGATGATTTCAAAAGAAAAAGATTTTTTTAAATTTTTGATCAATGTCAAAACTGATTTTTGAACCTGACTCGCATGTTTGTCCTTGGCAGCTACCCATACCGGAGGATACTCCAGTCGATTAACTAGTCAGTGTTTCTAAGGGATTTTAGTTTGGGTTTTGTTAGAATTCTAAAGATGATTGCTGTAGGGTTGTGTTCTCCACCAAAATATGTTTTCACAACCATACAATGTGTTTACTATTTTAAAACCTAGTTCGTAATATTACAAGAGTTATAGACATGTACTTTTGTTTTTTATCTTCTCAATAAATGTTTGGCGCAATTTCGCTGTAGTTGGCTCTTGTGCCATAAAACCCCAAAATCACTGAGTTACTTGTGATTAAAACGAAAATCATAAAAGGAAGTAGGAATTTCTGTTCATAAAATCTGGTCGAGATTTTAAGCTCTCAAGTACATATTTAAAAGTCTGCAGAGTGAACAACTTGTTTAGATATTTTCCATATCTGAATGGCAACTGCCAATAGTCTATTATGTACCTCTGATACCAATTTAAAGTATCATTGATTGTAAATTCTATAACAATACCCTTTCGATTCTCATAATACTGGAAAACAATATTTTGTTGTTGTTAATCTCAGCTTTATAGAAAGAGTGTTTAATATAAAAATGGATAATGAAAACAAGTGATCATTTTGAGATAAATCTAAAATAACTTTTTTTTTCTCTCTGGGTCTAAAGTTAATAATATATATTTACTTTAAAAAATCAGAGCTAAGAGCATTAAATGAAAACATTTTAAAAATTCACTAGTGTAATTTGTTTCATAATTATGTTATCTTATTGATAGAGTTCCTAATAACATCTGCATTGTGATTAAAAGTTAGTGGAATTCATAATGAGGTATACATTTCTATGAAAAGTTATTAATAAGTGCAAATAATTACAAAATCAATTTTAAAATTATTTATTTATTAAGGGGGAGAGGGTATTTTGAGATGCACATGGAATCAGAATCTAAAACTAACTACCTAAACATGAAATAAAGGAAACAAATGAATTTCTCATGTAAATGTCAAATTTGTCCAATGTGAATGATTTTGAATAAGTAACATTTAATTTGTGAAAGTAAATTGTAACAAAAGAAACATGTTTTTGATGCAGCTAATTTTTTAAAAAGGCTCTAATTTTAAAAAAAATTCTCAGTGAAAACTAAATATATATTTGAAAATGTGGAACAGATTTTTATTTTATATGACTTTGCAAGATTTAATTTATGTATAACTAATTATTTATTAATGGAAGGATTTGCCACTCTTAGAAAATTTTATAGATAGAAAACTTAAGCATTGAACATTTTGGAGTGCTAGCTTTTGATATTAAGTGTGTGAGAAGGATTGAAATAAATTATAACCATTATAAAATATGATCAAATCGTTTTCATAACTAAAAGGGGGGATTAGTAAGAGGGAGAGATGGAACATTTATGTAGAAGATGGGTTAGTTAAGTTTTAATATTTAACACACACATTTTATTTTTCCATCTTTAATATGCAATATTATCAAGAAATACTCAAAGGAGGCAGCACTAGAAGCACAAAATTGGGAATATTTTTATTTAGAGTAAATTAATTAACCTTCTATAGTACTGTAATTTTACTATATTAGATCAAAGATTGGGGGTGGGGATTATATTTTCTTGAAGTATACTTTTAGATTCCTAATTTTTTTAAATATGTGTATCTGTTTAGCTCTATGATCGAGTTGACACATAGATGTATATTAATTTATTTTTTAATAGAATTTCATCCACTGAAATTATCTTAAATTCTAATTTGTATACTTTGCTGAAGTTACTGAATAATTAATACTTTTATGTTTGCTGCTGTAGGAAAAAGAAAAGAAAGAAGAAGATGGTAATGAATTTGTTAGTGCTGTGTGTTGGAGGATGGTAAAATCTTTTATATATTATTTTCCTTATGCTAGTTCTGAATTTATACACATATATCATACATTAGTAAAATGTTTTGTAAACTATCATTAGCTGCTGACCATGGTACACTTTTGTTTGTTTAATGAATTCTGTTTTCTGAAATATAGTTAAGATTATATATTTCTCAATGATAGTTTTCAATCTTCATTCTTCATCAAAGTATATTACATATTGTTTTAACCTAGTGATAGATCTTAAGTTTCTAGTTGTTTCATCCTCTCATCTAACTTATTAGATTTTCTCTCCTAAAATAATGACTCTGGGGTTCAACGGGTTTATTATTTAAATAATCCTTTATTTATTCATATGTTTTAAAGTTTAATTATATGATTAGGGTTTTTCTGTAAAATGTTGGGAGTATAATCCTAAAATATTTTTAAAAACCATGAAATCTAGAATATAACACTCACTCTTAACACAAAAAATTAGATCGAAATTTACAGGTGCGCATTATACGCCGGGTACAAAAAAAAAAAGAGAGAGAGAGAGCTTTGAAAATAAAAAAAGATATGAGCACAAAAGAATTAGACTTTTACAAATATCGAAATGCTCTTTTTTTAAAAGAAATGACATACTTTATGAACTTAAAAAGCTGTAGTTCTGGAAATATACTATTTTTTCAAAAGCCTGGGATGATATCTTGCATAAATTTCAAACCATAAGAGCATTGCACACATACATTTCAGGTTTATTTGTAAAAAAGAGAGTGTGCATTATACGACGAATATACCTAAAAATTAAAAAATGCAGCTTGAAATAATAGGTGTGCATTATATACAGGATTTTACAATAAATATTAAAATACACACACAAAAAAATAATACTTGACAATTGGTGTATTTTAAATGCCTGGAAAAATGTAATTGGCTATCATAATCATTTTTGAAATTATTGGCTTCACCCTTGCCGGTCTAAACAATAGAACTCTTGTAAGGCTTTCATCATTTTAGATTGTATTAACATCAGATAATCATTAATATAATTTCATTAAGTTGAGACTAATCGAATGAGTCAATTTTTATTTATGTGTGATAAAAAATCACTTAAATAACTCACCATTTTTATTTAATTTAGTAATTCTTACTTAAATGTGCTAGTATTTCAATGAGAACATTTTATTTAATTGTTTAACTGGTAATGCCTCTTAAATAACTTTGATATGAAGGACACTTTATAATTTTAAACTTTATTTTTCTTTACTCATACTTTTAAAACTCAACAACATTTAGAAATCAATTTCAGGCTGAAATTTTGTAAGAAAAAAAAAGGCGGTTTTGGTCTGAATATGATTTTAAATGTTTTGTTACTTTTACTGTAGGGATCCAATGTTGTTGTAGCTGCTAACAGCCAAGGAAATATCAAGGTAAAAGCCTTATGTTGTTTGTTTTTGACAAATTATATTACTTTATTGGAACATTAGACATGCTTTCTTAAAAAATGTTTAACTGTATATTGTTAATTACTTTTTATATCCAATTTGATGATTTTTTTAGTTCATAAATATTAATGAATAAAATTTCATTTCAAGCATGTGGATGTTTCTAGTTTATAAATTTTTTTTTACATTATATAAATTAAATTATTAATTGTTCCCATTTAAGATAATATGTGAGATCCATAACAATACATTAAATTTAATAAAAGTATTTAAGTTTCATAAAATTGATAGCATAAGAATTAGAAAATAAATATTGTTTGTTAATTGAACTATTCTAAATATGAAAAGGATCGTTATACATTCAAAATATATGAATTAAGAGTTAATTACAATTTTACCATGTTTTTATTAACTCACTTTCTTGTCTGTTCGGGTGGAATTTTGCAATTGATTTTAAACTAACTTTCTGATGAGCTAGAGACTTGAAATTTGGACTATAGCTCAGAAGTGGATGACAATACATGAAAATGGTTATAAAAACATTGATTTGACAATAATTTTCTTATGTACAAAGCATATTATAACCCCACTAAAATATTTTGTTTATTTTTTAGATTTTGGAATTAGTGTGAAGCCAAAAATTCTACTTGTACAAATTGTAAATTAAATGTTGTTCATCTGTAAAAAGAAATTTATTCATGGTATATTGAAATAATGTATGTATGGCAGCTGTAAGTTAAGAGAATTTAATGAAGAATTGTTTTGCCAAATTTAAATATGTTTTTAAATTTCAAAAAGGTCTCATTTTAAAAATAAATGTTAATATTTGTAATAAATATTTATTGAAAGATTTAGTTGACTTTTCATTTCTCTTTATTTTTTCATCAGAAACTTTTCAAAATACAGAAACAAATCCAATTTGTAAGCTTGTTCACAATTTTTCTAAGTTACAGTAGCTTTTTGTATAAAGTTGATTTATTAAATATATGTATGAATTTCTTTAACTATTTGCCCCCTACCGTGTTATTTTTTTTTCTGACACATGATAGCCTCATCATCAAAAATTTTCATGTGAAATAACCAGATTTGTGAACCGCTAAATTCAAGATTGTTTAAGGATTAGTTCTTGCTATTTCATTGTTCACCATGGGTTTAAAATCATAAGGTTTGTCATCAACAGCCTGTTCTGTTGCTCTATGATGTTATAAGATTTAAATAAATCAAGTCAACCCAATATCAATTTGTGAAATTTTTAAAAATCAGTTATGTCTAAATGAATACTTACTATAAATAAAAAAATTTAGAGTTCTGTGCCTATATAAAAATTTGCCTTCAAATCTTTGATATACAATACTAGTAAGACAAAGCATTTTCAGTTCTGCTTTTTTTTAATGCAAAGATTCTTCTTACAATACATTTTTAAAATGTGCAAGGTACCAATTATAAATTATTACAAAAGGATTTTTATTACATGAGATAAGTAAATAAATTGAAGATTGGCATGATTATGAACTTGTTTGCAAATTCTGTTTATTTTTTAACCTCAAATTATGCATTGTAAATATTACTAATCATCCACAATAAGGACTGCAATTAATCTTTTTCATTAAAAAATTTAGTTATGACTTGTTGAAAATTCTTTTCCAGTATATAATAGATTTAAATTTGTTCTAAAAATTCTACATTCAATCTTAATCAGATTTCATACATATCAGCACTAAAATTTAAATGGATTGATTTTTTAAAAAAGCATAATATTATAAAGAAAATATATTCCCATAATTTAGTCATCTTAACAAGCCTTGTTTTAAATGAACACTATATTTCAGTAATGGACTATTTGCAAACACTGAATTTGTTTTATAATGCAAAGTATTAAAATTGTTCATTTAACTATGTGTTCAACTTTTTTTCAGGATTAGATAACAGATTTTTTTTATTGCAATTGATTTACAAATCTATAAGAAATTACAGTTTCAATGTTGCATTCAGCTTCCAATTTATGCATAAAAGTTAAACATACTGGAAATATTTTGTAAATTAATAGCTGTAAGTTTTGTGACATACAGTCTATGAAATGTAAAAAATATTAATATAAAAGTGCATAGCTTTCAAAGGTACATATTTGAAAAAATCATATAATAAACTATGTAACATGAATTCTATTATAATAATAGACTCTAATACAGGTGTTTTTCAAAGTGGAATTTATTCAGATCATTTCACTTAAACAAATTGTGAATAAGATTTTCACAAGTGTCAAATTGTGGTAAAAGACATTGTCCAAACTTATTTACAAAATAATAGCTGAATATTTACATGTCATAATTAAAATTTAGCACCATATTGCACAGTATTATATATTGATGTAAAAAAAACATAGAATTCAAAAATGTCAATTGCCCATGATGCATCTCACATTATGATGCAAATTTGGCTGGCAATTGCTTTTTCATCTGTCTTAACAATATTGTTACCAACTCTTTGTACTACAGCAGCAGTGTTTCCCTGACATGTGTAAGAAAAGCTGCGATTGCCTTCCTTAGAACTGAAATAACCAATAGGTTTCGATTGACTGTCCCGCTCACGAAAGATATTTAGTGAAGCATCTTCGTAGCGTCGCTTGATTTGATACAAAGTCTCAGCATAATTACCACTTTTGTTCATTGAAGATAGAGCTATCTAAAATGTAGATATTTTTTGTACTAAACAATAAAATACATAAATTCTGAAAGAAAATAGAATTTGTATAGAAGCTGGTGGAAAAGAATTTATATTGTTAATAAGAAAAATTAAGATTTAATTCCTTTTAAAACTTGGAAAATACTGAAGGGATATTCAAAGACACTTTGACTGTCTCATTCCATATTTTTTTATCTGTAAAATAAATATTTAACAATTTTAAAATACTATCTTTATTATTTTGTTTTATATAATGTAATAATTATAGTAAAAAATTATACCTTTAATTTTTAGAAAAGCATTGAATTTAAATTCTTAACAGACTTGAGGAAATCTTAGAGTAATTTCACTGTTATAGAAATAAAATTTACATAATGAAAGCAAGAAGTAAATGATTCAAAAAGGAAAAATACTCTGCCTCTGAATAAAATTAATATTTTATTTTAAAATTAATTTTATTATTTAGTTATGTAATTAAATTATAAGAACCTCTTTTATACACGTATATATATTCTACACATGTATAATATCAGTGCTTATTTATCTGCAACTTATTTTAATTTTAGAATTAAAATACAGGTAAAATGGAAAAATTCATTTATAAAAGCACATATCCTACAAAAAAAATTACATTTTTAACTTCTATTTTACATGTTCTAAATAAATTAGATGTGAAGGAGTATAGAGCTAAAAATAAATTAAAACACAAAGTATTAATGAGAAAATTTAAATAAGGTTTCAGTTCAATGTCATTTAATTGATTTTGTATGAAATTTACAATAAATATTTCATCACAAAATTCTCAAGTAACTTAATATTTAAAGGAGAAAAAAACATTGATTAAATTCTAATTAACTATATTACTTTCATTGTTAAGTTTACTTAACTTTAAAAAAATTCATATTTTATACATTAACATAAGATTAAAGTAAGGAACAAATGAAACGCATAGAAATAAACTGTTTTTATAGTCAGAAGAATTCTCATCAAAGTTTTAAATATATCTACAATCTGTACATTGAATTGCTTGAGTATTTACCGGCAATAATTTATGAATAAAATATAGAATTTATATTGAAATGGATATTCATTATAAGGCAACTTAAAAATTGGTGAAATAACTGAATTAAGTTACTGTTACTTAAAAGATCAATCTAAAAATACTGGAACTACTAATAAAACCAAGTGACCTTTATCGTTCATAAAAAGAAATAAGAACATGCAATAAATGGTACTTGTATTTTCTCAGAACCTATTGGCCATATTATATGAAAAGCACCTGGTTGCCAATTCAACATGTACAACACAGGAAATTGAGGTTGGCAAGTTATTAATAGAGTTGGCGATAACGCGTAGGTACCCAATAAATTCTTGTTCATCATTTAAAAAATAAAATAATTTAGACAGAAGCAATGATGAAAATAAATGTTATTAATTACACTGAATACTAGAATCAAAAAAATTTATGCACGTAGGTACCCAATAAATTCTTGTTCATCATTTAAAAAATAAAATAATTTAGACAGAAGCAATGATGAAAATAAATGTTATTAATTACACTGAATACTAGAATCAAAAAAATTTATTAAGATTGTGTGTATGAGAAATTTTTATCCAAGAAACCCTAAAAACAAACTAAAGTCATGTCAATTTAAATACTGATCAAATTATGTAAATTTAAGGAAAATAATTCTATTTAAAAAACATGAATGAAGAAAGATAAATTTTTAGTTAAATTTTAAAGAAGGAATTTAAAAAATCTCCATCAGATGAATGCACGTACTGATCTATAAATATTGATATTAAACATTTGGTAATAAAATTTAATGCTCTTTATTTAAAAGATATATATTCGATATTTTAAAAATAATGTTTAACATATTCTAAAAAATATAATGTAAATAAACTACACTTTTAAATCAACCATCATAGCTTTAATGTTTTAAAAATATTTTTCTTATTAGATGAAGAATTGAATATTTATTTTAAAATATATTATAAGAACACAATTTCAATAAATCTACTTTTAGTAGTTAAATTATTTCATTAAAGTTTCAGAAATGATGTCAAATAAAATATTAATAGAATTACTTTTTTCCTGACACACAAAAATGATGCGTATCATAATACATAGGAAACTTACTTGCATTAACAAAACAGAATTGACGTATCAGAGCAAACAAGTCACTCGAACAAAAGAAATTGAAGAAAACAACAGCATCACTGGAAGTATGTTGATGTCGAAATTTTTACGCCTTCGTACTCATTTTAAATGAGTAACTTAAATTAATTGGATATCCGGCAATTTAAAAATAAACCCAAAACAACAGGCGGATCAGGAAAATTTCTTCACTTCACCTTAATCGCCATTCAAAAAATTAATTTCAACAGGATTTAACCAACTAAATATTCAGGAATAGTTTTGAATATATTACAGGAAGCGTATAATTTTATTTTTAAATAAGTTTGTCATTCTATGATCTATGTAATTTATTTTCAGGATATGTTGAATATTATTAATAATGCATTTAGATACAACTAAATTATACTTCATACCGTAACCAAGGAAACCAGCTGTTAAAATCCGCTTGTTACATTTTTATTTATGTACCTCTTGTGTGTACTACTTATTGAAAACAAATACACAGCAAGATAAATTACTTTAACGTCTAGTGAAATTTGGAAGGTTTTTCCGAAGTTGAATACTTTATTTCTATGTATTTTAAGGGCAGAGAAAAGTTAGGATAACTTGTTTGTTCCGAAATATAAACAATTACGCATTAGAAATTTTTTTTTCTTAAATCACTTAAGAATATTTTTTTGTATCAATTTACATCCTTAACGCATGATTTTTTAACATTTGTTTAAATTAAAATGTATGATTTCTGGGAGTTTTTTTTTTAAAAAAGGAAAAAGAACATTTTCAATTGTAATTAATTTTTATTTTATTTTTAAATGTTTTCAGTAATCAGTAGAATATCTTACTTTACTCCAGCTTTCCAGTGACATTTTCGTTTTGAAAAATTTGTTCCATTCCATATATGTTTTCATTTGAACTGTTGTCATGTTAACTACATATCAGGTACTGTATGTTTTTCTATAATTAAATTTTGTTTTCGCATTCATGCTAAAATAATTATGTTATGTGATTGTGTGTGTCAAAGATATGAAATATGTAAATGCATGATAGTCATGTTATTTTTTTTTTATTAATGCATTCTTGAGTTTTTGTCAAAAATCTGATATTGAAACAATTTATGTGAACTTCTCAACTCTGATAAATGTAATTCATACTTATACATAAGCAAATTGAATAAGAATTAATTTTAAAAAGTGTTAAGGTTCAAATTTATCTTTAAATTTGAATTTTTTGTAAATACTTTCTTTTTTTGTTTTGTAAATAGCATTTCTTTTTTCTGTATTTTTTTCCTTATCAAGGTTTTGAAGCAAAGTTTTAAAAATGAAAGAAAAACCTTTTAATTGAATGTTTTTCTATTTTTTCCATTGTAGATGGTTAGGAGACAATCACATTTATTTATATATTCTGTGTGAAATCTAACTTTTTTGAATGTCCAAACTATATACTTATGATTTAGAAAATATGCTGTTTTAATTTGTGAATGTTTGCATTGATTTTCAGGATAGGTTTTGGTTTTAAGCAATTTATATTTAAAAATTTTTAAACTGTAAAAGAATCTATCAATTTTTATTCCATTTTGTATGGAGGAATTTAATTTTAATGCTGTAAGAAAATCTAAATTTTTTTTTTACTGTGCACTCATTTATTAATTTTCAATGTGAATTTTAAATAAATTTTAATTTAAAATTGAACTTGTCAGTTTGAATAATTTTATTTTTCAGTATAAAATTGGTACTTATTGTTTACAGTGACTGCTTTTCTAGAGTTGTGTCTAACATTGTGATATTATCTAATAAAATACATTCATTACAAACATGTTGGAACACAGTTTGGTGTTTCTATGTAATGCCCATCTTTCTTTATGGTCCCTATAAGTATCATAATATTATGTAGCTGTATAAATACATGTTGTAATTTTTTAAATTTTAGGCAATGGATATGGATCGAAGGAGGATTTCTGAAGAACTTCGCAAAAAAAGGATTTTCAATGCAAAAGAAAGACAAATTGGTGTTAGTTTTGTTATTAATATTTGAATAATATTTTAAATCTGAGAGATGATTGATTTTTTTTTTGTATTTATTCCATTTTATAGCATGTTTTATGTGTTCACAATATATTTTTTAATACTATTGATTTGCAGTTTTTTCATTAATTCATATTTTAGGAAATCTTTAAGTAAAAAAAAGTACATTAAATTCAATAATATTATGTACTTATAAATTATATTTTAATGTATATCAAAGTATTTCCAAGAATAGCTTTTCAAAGGATTTCTTTTTTAATCCATTAGTTTATTCAGCAAGTATTATGTTTTTTAATTTTATAAATTTGTTAAGTATTTCAAATTTTATTTATTTTTAAAGTATTTGCAAAATTATTTTTTCTTTAGTAGCATTCTTTCTACATTTCATGAAGTATGTTTTTTCATTTTAAAATTATATTTTCTTCCACACTTTCATTAATGCATACTTATATATATTATCATTATTCCTAAATTAAAGTATAATTTATTCTAAGTGTATTTATTTCATTTTATATATAATTAATTTTACAAATAAATAAGTATTCATTGAAAATTGTTCTTGAAGTATCATTTCCATTGATATTTTTAAATTTAATTAATTTTGGGAGAAGTTACCTCCCCCGATCCTTTTACCCTTTAAGTGGATGACTCGGGGAGAAAAAAACACTATGGAATATTCTCTTTTAATGCTCATAGCTCTTAATTAGCTTCAAAATTGATTGATTTAAATACAATAAGTTATTGTCTGTAATTGATGCTTTTTGTAATTTTTGAAATTTGAATACCTGTTTTTATACTTCTTAACATTTTGTGAGAGTGTTATGTGCAACATTATCAGAAAAGGTAGATGGAATCACCAAAATTATTAATAAGCTTCTGAAGAATATTATTGTAGTAAGATTTTATATTTTTCTTTATTTTTTAATTTGAAATGTACCAAATATTTTCTAAAGTATAATACCATAATATAATTAAAAAGATGCAAAATTTGATTCATTTTATTTGTATTTATGTATCAAAATATTTCCATAGTCTTCAGTGCTAATTGATTTAAACAAGTATTTATTTTTATTATTTTTCAGTTGGACATTGAAACTTTAAATCACCAAGCTTATGAAAATCATCTCACTAAAATTAGAAATGCTGAACGTGAGAATATTTTAGGTACGTTATATAGTTTTTATAAACATATTAATTACGAATTGATTATTCAAAAGTTCTTGCATTTTTCAATCATATTCAAAATTCTTGCATTGTTTGTGATTTAACTCATCATTTTTAGTTATGTGATTATCAGAATATAGTGAATTGTTGTAAAGCACCTTTAACCATTTGTCATTCACACCTCTGAACGAAACATAATCAGGCACATCGGGCCTAAGAGGCCCCCAACATATTTTGACTCCCCCCCACACACTAATCAATTTTAATTCAAAATACTGATAAAGGAAAGTAAATGCAGTAGAACGTCGTTTATCCAAATCAATTGGGACCGGATACCGTTCGGATACGCAATTGTTCGGATAACCGAAAACCGAATGAGATCCATGCAGTATATGAAACCGGACACTATATGAATATTGAAAATCATCACATGTGGTAAACGTGCATGAAGAAAAAGCAAAATAGGTACAAAATGTCGCAATTTTAGCTTAATTGTGGAAAATAATCACTTATTTTTTGTTGTACCATTGTACACCTTTTTTTCGCTGCAAGGTCTCTGATTCTCTTGAGCAGCAGTAGTTGAGTATGACAGGACTTTTATTGTTGTTCATGCCACTTCATAACATTCTCTAATGCAGAAAACACGTCAGCATTTGATGGACCCCTGCTACTTCCTTTGTTGTTGTCCTCGGCTTCATCCGTTTCATTGTCGACAGGTTTGGATTCTTGCACAGAAATCACAATCTCGTCATCATTTAGCATTTGAAATCCTCAGTCTTCTGCATCGTATGCCATCCAGGTTTCTACATCAACAAAACTCAACAAAAGAGCACGTATACACCCCCTCACTTGGAAACAAACTGACCTAATATTCCGCATGGACATTTACGAAATCACACAACTGAAATTCCCCAAATATTCCTCACCTTAGGTCACTTTTGGCCTCATGTGAAACAACTGTTGAGTATTGCACTATTCAAAAACGTATACGGACTTTTGGCCAGATATTTGATGCTCCGGATAATAAACGTTCGGATAAACGAAGTTCTACAGTACACCAAATTGTATGAAAAAGAACCTGTTTAATGAATAAAATGAAGCTTAAATAAAAACAACCAAAATAGCTAATTTGGCACAAAATGCTTTTGCTAGCCTCTCAGGACAGCTGCATTTGACAGAGCATTAACAAATTATTTTTATTTACATAAATATTCCAATAAAATATATAAATAATTTAATGGTAAGCATATTTTTAAAAAGTTGGTTATAATATACTTAATTCCTGTCTTTTAAAAT
Organism: Trichonephila clavata; assembly: GCA_019973975.1. Classification (NCBI taxonomy): domain Eukaryota; kingdom Metazoa; phylum Arthropoda; class Arachnida; order Araneae; family Nephilidae; genus Trichonephila; species Trichonephila clavata. The sequence goes on along the minus strand of BMAO01019834.1, from coordinate 366,634 downwards.
GTTAAATAATATTTATTCACTCTTATTTTGAAATGTTATTTACCTGAATATTTTTATAATAAAGTTATTCTAACCAATCAAATCAGAAAAGAAAAAATCCTTTCTTATCTAAGGTCTACTTTTAGTGTAGAGTTTTCATTGACTCAAAATAGGCTATTTTGGGGGACAATTTACTTTAAATAATATTCATCCCCTGTAAAATTGTGTTCCGAAAATTTATTATGGTAGTCTTTATTTGTGTGGAGTGCCATAACTGCTCATAAGTTATGAATTGTAACTTATGAACTGAGCTGCCTCAATGGAAATTTTCTTGGGCAATTTATATTACCATTATCCTGAGTAAGTAGCTGTCATTATTACAGTTGAACCATGGGTTCAAATCCTGTTGCCATCCAAGACCTTTCATGTTGTGAGGTTGTTACATGTTAAATCTATCAAGGCTCAAAATTGTTAATTTGTTGTAAAAATTTAGATCGCGAGTGGTATCCTCTTCATTTGACGATGGTTTCAAATTATGATATCTGTTGCCAACAGTCCTCATGTTAATAAAAAAGTTATTTCAGTGGAGTATATGTTAAATCAATATTGCTGGTTTGGAATGTTCTGCTATCCAATCTAAATGGTTACAAAAACAATAAAAGAACTTGATATTGTTTCAAGATATTTAATCTGCACATTTATTGACAAGTACTCTTATCAATCAGACCAAAGCAGAAGTAAATAATGGGCTGTTTAATAAATACTTTCATAGTAGCTTTGATTGGTAATTAAGAGAAGAAGCATGACAGATATTTACTCAAAAATTCAACTCATATACTATAAAACATCAGCTTTCAAAACTTTAATGGCTGAACTTTTTCAATTTTTTCTCTTGCCTTTTAATTTGTAAACAGAACAAGAAGCAAATGTATTTTAAATGGAAAATATTAATAGGAAATTTTAGTATAAAAGATACTATTTAGCTCTTGAATATTCCATAATGAAATAAAATAAACCTTCCCAACTTAGAATTTATTGCTTTATTATTTATTAATATCACACTTCGAAGTAACATTAAGGGTACTTAATATAGAATTCATAGTTTTGAACCTCAGTCAAAAAACAAAAAAAAGAATGATATCTGAGCAAATGTACCCCACCCTCCAATCTCCCACACTACACTAACATGAGGATTTTGAGCCATGATAAATGTAATCAGAGGTGGATTAAGGTAGTTGGAGGCCCCTGGCGGTAAAAGGTTTAAAGCCGATGGGCTTAAGAGATGAAGGAGTGACTTAAAATAGTGAAGGAGTCACTTACTTTAAAATCTTAAAATAAAATGTATTGATAATAATAAAACTATAAAAACCTAACTGAGGAGCTTCCAGTTTTGCTGTACAGCTTGTTTCTCTTTTGCAAGTTCATCAATTATTTTTACCATATCTATTTTGTCCAAAACATTTTGTTCTATATATAACATGACCATGTTGCTCAAATTGTCTTTTCTCCAAAAGTACTTCTTAAATTATTCTTAACACGTTTTAAAACTGAAAAAGATCTTTCACCTGATGCATTCGATATCGGTATTGTTAAAAATATTTTCAAAAGTATTTTTATATTAGGATTTCTCTTACAACTCGATAAATTTCTAAAAGGGGGTTTTCATTGTACCTTTGTTTTCTTTTCATTTGTTGTTCCAATTCATATCTTCAAATTAAGAAATTCAATTTCTCTGTAAGTTTCCTTTAATTTTTGTGTAGCTTTCTTTTTAATATTTCAGGTTATAATCTCTCGTCGAAAATACAATAAAGTATTCTATAACAGTTTGATAAATCTTAGCTCCTCAGGATAGTTCTGCTCTTGTCCTATTGCATATGACATAAAATGAATTCCCTATGAAATTTTCCCTTTCAAAAATTCGTAACCAACTTCTTTACTTTTACCAAAAATATTTTTTTCCCTTTTACTGCCCTCGAGCTTGTCCAGCTTCCTCTTCAAAGGAAAGCCCCGGTAAATCAGTTGCTCCTTGTCTATTTTTTTAAATTCATTTCTGAAATTTTGAATATAATTTTCTAGAGATTTTAGTGAGCTAGATCCTTTTTTAATTATATATATATATCTATATATATAAAGGAGAAAAGCGACTCACTCACTGATTGACTGACTAATCACGATATCTCCGAAACTATTCAACCTACAGACTTGAAATTTGGTAGACATGTTCCTTTCATAGAGTAGAGATCAGCTAAGAACGGATTTTGCGAAATTCGAAACGCAAGGGGCGTTACGGGGGGGGGGGTTAAGGGGTGTTATAAATAATTGTTTCTATTTTTACACTACTCAAAGTACAATCTTGAAATTGGGTAAGCAGATTCCTTTCATAGAGTAGAGATCCGCTACAAAATGGATTTTGGGAAAATAGCCCCTCCAAAGGGTGTTGAGGGGAATAAGGGGCGTAAAAGATAAATATTTTCGTTTTTAAAATACTTGACCTACCGGCTTGAAAATTGGTAGGCATAGTTCTTTCATGGAGTTAATATCCGCTACAAAATGGGTTTTGGGAAAATTCACCCCCAAGGGGTGTTAAGGGGCGTAAAAGATAAATATTTTCGTTTTTAAAGAGCTTGACCTTCTGGCTTGAAAATTGGTAGGCATAGTTCTTATAAGCGGAGTTAATATCCGCTACAAAATGGGTTTTGGAAAAATTGACCCCCAAAGGGTGTTGAGGGAGGTTAAGGGGAGATATAAATAATAAATTCCGATTTTTAAACTATTAGACGCACAATCTTGAAATTTGGTAAGCAGGTTCCTCTCATAGTGTAGAGATACGCCACAAAATGGGTTTCGGGAAAATAGACCCCCAAGTGGCGTTGAGGAGCTTAAGGGGCGTTATAGATAATTACTTTTCCATTTTTAAACTCCTGGTAGCACAGTCTTTAAATATGATAATCAGAATCCTTTTATGGAGTAAAGATCCAATATATAATGTGTTTTGTGAAAATCAACCCCCCAGGTGGCTTTGCGGGGTCTCAAAAGGTGCTATAGATGATTTTTTTCCATTTTTAGTTTATTAGACTCACAGTCTTCAAATTTGGTAAGCAGATTCGTTTCATAGAGTAGAGATCCGCTACAAAATGGGTTTTGTGAAAACAGACCCCCAATTGGCGTTGCGGGGGCTCAAGGGATAATTATTCCCATTTTTAACCTTTTAGACATACAGTCTTGAAATTTGGTGAGCGTATTCCTTTCGTTGAGTACAGAACCGCTATAAAATGGGTCTCGTGAAAATTAACCCCCAAATTTCATTTCGGGGGATTAAGGGGTGTTATAGATAAATATTTCCGTTTTTAAACTATTCGATTTACCTGCTTGAAAATTGGTAGGCATGTTCCTTTCATGGAATAGAGTTCCTCAAACAAAGAGTAAAACAAAAATTGACACCCAAGGAGGGTTGCAAAGGGTGAAGGGGAGTTAGAGGGAAAAAATCCTGTTTTAGAATTGTTAGACCTGTGTACTTGAAATTTGTTAAGCATGTTCCTTTTGTTGAATAGGGATCCACTAAGAATGCATTTGACAGGAATCAACTCCTGGGGGACCAAGGGGTTACTGGAGCGTGTTGACAAAAAATTTCTTTTTTCGAACTACAAGAACTATATTAATGGAATTTGGTTTACAATTTTCTTTTGTTGAATTTAAATCCGCTAAGAACGGCTTTTGGGAGAACGACTCTCAACGGAATTACGAGGTGGGAGGGGGGGGGGCGGTTATTGATAGTAAAAATTTTGTTTTTATCCTATTAGATTTAGATTTGAAATTTCGCTTCCATGTTTATTTTATGGAGTAGAGATCCAGCTAAAATTGGTTTTGCGGAAATCCACTTTGTTATAGGGTTACGAAAGTGTAAACATCATTCTATACTCAATTTTAGAGAATATTAGATAATACAAATTAGTAGTTCTGTCCTTTTTTTTCATCAAGAGGCGAGAGTTACAGGTATTAGTATATTTTTCAATACCATAGAATTCTTAATATGCTAGGGCATAGATATCAATATTTTATATATATAAACAGATATATTTATAAAACATCATGAAATACCCAGCGAAGCGAGAGGGTAACGGCTAGTATATATATATATTCACACTCAACTTATTCCAATGATTTGTTATTAGCATTTATTCTCTGGAGTATGGTATTCCCAATCATAGTCATTAAGGAAGTTTCATATTTTTTCATCTGTTTCTAATCGCCTCTAGTATTGTGGTCTTTTTCTTTCCTCATTCGTATCATGGATTTCAGCCAGGGCAGCTTTTATCTTGCTATTAAGGCCTAAAGTAGTTTGCTTTTTGAACTAAAAATATCTTTTATTATGTAACTTTATTTGATTTCATTAGTGAAATACACTAAAGGAAATAAAAATCCTTTCTCAAAGAAAAATTTATACTGTGTCAACGAAATTCGGTAGGCGTGTTTATACATCTGAAAGAAAACTTTGATTCTAATTTTTCGCTATGCACATAACTGTGGCTCTAGTTGCACCATGTGAGGATGTGAATCAAGTGTACTTTAAATATGCACTATGAAATTCATGAGTGTTATTTATCATTGAGATTTGACAAAGTGAGTTGATGTTAATTCAAAATGACTTTAAGAAGATGAATAAGCTATAATCAACAGCTCGCTAAGTTTGAACACGTGGTTGTATAATAGAGCTAAAATAAATTATAGTTTTTAAAAAAACTAAAAAACACGCTTTTATTATGAATAGAACTAAAAAATAAAAAATAATAATTCTTAATATTAGAATAAAATAATGAACGAGAAAATTAATGTCATTGGGGTAAAAGCGTGGAGTGTTCTATAAATATATCAATTATTATAGTTTCTAACTTCTTTCAATTCCGAAATTGCACCCCACGCTTTTACCCCAATGACATTAATATTCTCGTTCATCATTTTATTCTTATATTAGGAATTATTTTTTTATTTTTTAGTTCTATTCATTATAAAAGCGTGTTTTTTAGTTTTTTTAAAAACTATAATTTATTTTTCACTTTTTAGTTCAATCTACAATAAAAGCATGTTTTTTAGTTTTTTAAACTATCATTTATTCATTGTTGAATTTATCCTTGAGTTTGATATTTGGAGCCAGAATTACGTGGCTGCTGGAATAAGTCTTGCTCTTCAATGGATTTTAATTGAAGGGTCTGAAGTGTATTTAATCTCTCTGTTTACGGGGCCTCGGGTGAGTCCCGTATCGTTATATTAGATTCCGTCTCAAAAGAACATGTCAAACAAATAAAATGTGTGGTAAGAAGAAAAAAAGATTGAATTAAAAAAAATTTAATGTCCCACATGTTTTTATAACGGACTTATAGAGTATAAAATTCCTCCTCTTTTCGTTTTTTTATTCTTCCTTTTTTCACATTTTTATGTATTGTCATCCACTTCTGAGATATGGTCCAAATTTCAAGTCTCTAGTACAGGGGTAGGCTACGCGGCGCCCACGGGCGCCATGGCGCCCCCGATCGATTTTTAATGCGCCCTCGCTGGACTAATGTAAATGTATGATAGCCAGAGCGATTTACTTACTCTTGAAGCAAAACTTTCCCTTTTTGTTTTGTCTATGTGGCGCCAGAGCGCTCACTTCTAATTTATTGCTTAGATCAGTGTAATCACTATGTTTTATTAGGCCGAATAAAACTAGATTTCGAAGGCAGAGGTTGTTGCAATGTCTCTCTTATTTTGAATAGTAATATTGATTTTTTTTCACTCTTGTCAAACGGCGATATACAGCAAGTAGTCAGTTGAGTTTAGGATTGTGCATATATTAGCAGTTTGCCAACCTTGAGCGTATCTAATAGCACGCACGTATTTTTTGTTAGTGTGTGATCGTATTTCGAATAGACCACGCGTAGACCGTGCATTTAAAACTATCAAGTAATCCGAAATAATTCTTTTCTTCTAAAACCCTTCATGGATAAATGTAAAAGAAAAAGAACATATTATTTTAACGATGAGTAGATAAGAAAAGCCGATTCTGCTGTAAAGGCGCAGGCGCGGAGTTGAGTTGTTTTCCTCATGTGGAGGCGACGCAGAGTTGAGTTGTTTTCCTCCTGTGGAGGAGCAGGCGCGGAGTTGAGTTGTTTTTCTCCTGTGGAGGAGCAGGTGTGGAGTTGAGTTCTTTCCCTCCTGATTTTTGGAAAATCTTTGCTTAGATAATATTTTAAGAGAAGTAAGAGAAATGTTATATCCACCTGATTATTTTGAATATTATGAGGATCTGAATAAAATGATTTTTTAAATGTTTAATTTGAGTTAATTTTATTTATATTGTTTGTTAGTGTTAAGATACTTTCTTTTTAAAAATAAGTGTGGGTATATTTTAAAATATATATATATGTATACGGTTATATTGTTAATTTTATTCATACTGCTTTCTAGTTTAATTTATGTTGAAATAGTTTCATTTTAAAAGATAAATATCAATATACGTCTTTCAAACAAATTATCTTAGTATGTTAAGCATAAGTGATACTTTAAATATATTTTGTATAAAAGTAAGGAAAAATTTATGTTTATGTGTTTAAAGCAAACTCTTTGCCTTTTCCAAAGAGTATAAATTGTATAACTGTTCATTGCAATAACCATTTCGTTAAATTATTTTTTTCTTAATTGAATAGAAATAAAAAAAAACATTTATTATACATTGCTTTAATAACAAATTGTAAATTTTAATTCGGTATAATGATTACACATACACAGTAAAGATACAAAGTAAATTGTTTATTCAGAAATCAACATCTTGTATTGTGTTTTACATTACAATCGTATGTATATATATATATATATACATTACAGGAGAACAACAAATTGTAAAATTGATTTCAGTATAAGGATTACGCAAAAAGATACAAAGTAAGTTGTTTATTTACAAAAACAGCATTCCATTTCACATTACAATCTTTTATTTACATTACAAAAATCACATTATTGTGTCATCATTGGATTTTATGTCTTACTGCTCATTGAATAGGTCTAAATTCATCAATGACCAATGTCCATGGGCAAGCGTAGTAATGCCATCATCATTAATAAACCTTTTGTCATCTTTATAGGACAGAGCAAGTTTGTTTTGCTTTATGGAGTGTATTGAATGAAATTTGGATCTAATTAAGTTCATGTCAACATATTTTAATTTTTGATTAAAAAGGCAGACTTTCTAGTCCTCAAATGTTATTTTATTTTTTAAAGTTTGTTTTTTAATTCCTTTTAACCGCTTTTCAATCTTATGGTTTGTTTTATAGGCATACATTTTCGATTTCAATCCTACATATTCTGTCATAATATTTCCTTTGTTTTCATCTTTCATTTTCCCGAAGACATTTTTGTTAACTAGAGGTAATTTAAGGTATCCGAACACGTTGAAAATGACCAAATTCAGTCAAGACAGATATTTTTGTTTTTTATTTTATTGAATATAGAGCTATCTTTTGACTTTACAAATATACTTTATTTTGTTTCTACACTACCTAGAGGCCAAGTTACAATCAATTTTATAAAGTTAGAAAAACCGGAAGTGTGGGTTTTTGATCTACCAGAAGTGGGCATTTAAATTGCTCAAAATCTATCATGGCCAGTCCGATAACTCAAAATATTACGAATGTATTTCTATAAAACTTTTTAAACCTGATATTTACGTTATTTTCTAGAGAATGTACTAAAATATGTCTTAATATATGAATAGTTTTTGAGTTATTGCTTGTTATTTAAATAATGGTCTCATAAAAAATTTAATATTTCTTATAATGTTTACTCAATTAGCTCCAAAATTTTCAAATTTTAATAAAAAATTAAAATTTTAGCATATTTTCTAGATAAATGCATCTGGTTTGTTTTCGTAAAACTTTTACTAATATATGTTTATTACTTTTTTCTCTAACTGCTTTGAAGTTTTTCAAAAATATTGCTAAAATTTAACTTATAATTGTGATTTTTGCAAAATTCAGGTAATTTATATTAAATTTTGATAGTTAAATAGTAATATTTATTGGTATTGAGTCCTATAAGAGCATTTATAATGTTTTACTATGCTATTTTGTTAAAAAGTACTCCAAAGTCTGAATGTTTGTCATGCAAATCGGAGGGATATTCAAGATCTACTTCCAAGATGTAACCTACATCGGATTCATCTGATAAATTTAAAATATCCTGTTCAGTTAAATTGTTATCACTCCAAACAAAATCTTTTAAGGGTAGATATTTACTCATTGCATAACCGTACAAATTATTTGCATCAAGGTACATTAAATATTTTATCTCATCATCTGGGTTAAAATTAGACATATATTTGTTGTTAGCTATAGCATAACGATTGCAGCACTGACTTATACCTCCTCTTACACCCTTTTCTATAAAAAGAAGCATGTCGCAAACAGTGAACAGTTCGATAGCTACTTTAGGTTGTAATAACATAGCATCCCATGATAAAGCTGGGGTGGTAAAATACCAACAGGGGTCAAGTTTATAAGTTTGCATGCATATTTTCCGAAAGTTTTCAAAGAGATCTGTTAACAATAAGACATCTGTTTTTACATATAGATCACAGTATTCACCAAGATTATTTAAATGAAATTCATTAAATACTTTACATACATGATTATAATCCTCTACACTTATAGGCTCCTCATTTCGTTTATTGTAAAATTTGCTAATAGGTGGTAAACAAGAATCTTTACACTTTTCAAAACTATCAAAATAATCATACGGAAAAACTCCTTTTCTTAAAAGTAAATCTATTTTTTCTGAATCAAAATAAAGTTTCATATATTTAAATTCATCTTTTTTTTAGTGTTTTTTATCAAATTTTCCAAACTAGAAGACATGAATTTGAAAGAATCTAAAAACCTTAACTGAAACTCATTTGAAATATTTTTACTGAAGGAAATATATTTTTCTTCGGTGTTCGGAATTAAATTAATTTGTTTTTTATCATATCCTAACTCCTTAATAAAAATATGGGCGTCATACCCAGAAAGATTATGGAAGAAAACAGGCAAAAATTTAGGGGTTTTCATTGCTAAATTCCAACTATTACAACAAGGGCCATTAAATTTTTGAGTCACATGGTTATAATCCCTAACCTTGATATTGTTTTCGCGAAAGGTTTGATCACAAACATAACAATTTTTAGCATTATCATACAATTGCTTTTCTGATTCGGTAAGAGGTAATAATGGTTTTGGTTTTTTATAGATATTATCCATTTCTATTGCATCTTTTTCTAACTTTTCAATAAAAATTTTTTGGGCACCTTTATATACTACTGGATCTTTATAATACCCCCCCCCCTTGATAACTGATAAAATAACAAAAACCTATCGGGACATGTTTTTCATAAATATTAGTAAATGAAAAGTTTGGATTAGGACAGCAAGTATCAATTTTCCTAGTTACACACTCGAAATCCGCATATACAACAAAGGGTATTTTTAAACGTTGAAAATTTTTAAATTTTAAAAACTTACTTGTTTCTGACGGCATTACTACTCTTGCAGGACTTTTATGTATACACATCTCATTGTGCTGAAGAAGTTTGTATTCTGTTTGCAAAGCACTTAAACATATTTTACATTCGTACGTTTTATGTTGGAGTTTTGAGAGTTGTTTCGAAACAAGTCGAGATAAGCTTTTAATGAAACAATAATGTCCAAACTCTCCATTTTTTTTTACGTAAAACAAATCTATATGTTTCTCACACACTATATCACTGATGAGGAGAGGAAATATTTTTAAATCTTCTTCAAATGAATAAATGTTTATTCCTATATCGTTCATTTTCGAAAAAATTTTCACCTCGTTAAGCGGTGTTGGAAAGGCTTTTCCATTACAAAGTTCAATCTTATTCTTTGTTTTTGTGGGCATACTTTTCCGATTTTAATCATACCTGAAAGGAGAATAACGGTTCGTGCGGACTTCGAGTCTTAAGATTTCATTCAGTGTCCAGCCCGAGCCTTTATCCTCGAAATCCTCAGTTTCTTTCACTATTTTCTCAGACATGTTGTCATAAAGGCTGGCGATATTAGTTCCTTGAAATACTTTGAAAATTTTTTCACCTCGTTAGGAGGAAATTATGTGGAAAAGCTATTCCACATAAATTCTTTCTCTGTCCGTAATCATATCATGTTGTGTATCCTGCATTTTCAAGTCTTGATTCATTAACAGATAAAAGTGAGACCATTCAGTAGAATATTTTCTCATAGTATTGTAACAAGGTATCATTGATCCCTTATTCATGTCTAGTTTGATGGGTTAGAACAGCTTAGAGGCAAAACACGTGGCTTTCATTGTTTCGTCTCGACGTCAGTGAGTCTGTAGTCTAAATGGGCAGGACGATTTCCTGCTGTTGATCTATTCACATACCCTGTCTGACTTTGTAGACTGACGCCTCGGAAAACGGCGGGTGGTAAGGGGTCGGAGCGTGACGTGTGCAGATTTCCACTGCGCCAACCAATGAGAAGTGATGAGGGGCGTGTACTATCCACCCCCCCCCCGGAGTTTAAAAGAAGACCAGACGGGGTTGATAACATGTTTCAAATAGCCCATTCGCTCCGTCGAATATATGTACAGTGCCTGATCGTCACAGAGTAGTAGAACACAAAATTTGTTTGAAGATTTAGTAGTGAGTAAAAACGTTCTATAAATTCTACGGTTTCATTATGTCTACTTGCAATATTTGCGGAAAATATTTCATGACAAACTATAAATTAAAACGGCATACGTTTCATGTTCATGAAATTTTTTTCCCCCATCAATGTCCAGACTGCAGTAAAAAATTTGATCGGCAAAGTAATTTAAAACGACACATTGACTCTGTGCATTAAATAGAGAAAATTGTATGTGAGTTTTGTGATACATCCTTTACCCGTAACGACAACTTATTGAATCATTTGAAAAATAAAAGCTGCGAAAGAAAGCTGGAGAATGAAGCGGGAAAAAGAAAGAGAGTGGATTTGTCTGTTTCAAATAGGAAAAAGAAAACACAGTTGTCCACATCTGCTGAAAACTCTACGGCTGTTCCTGAAAACTCTACGACTTCCTCAGAACATTCTGATGCAGTTCCTGAAACCTTTACGGCCGTTCCTGAAAATTCTACAGCTGTCCCAGAACATTCTGCTGCTGTTCCTGAAAATATCTCCTTACCACCAAAAGAGAGCGAGAGTGCTTTTCAAAAAGCTTATAAAACATTTGATCTCCATAATAACGATAGTTCACTGCGGATAAAAGAGTTTCTACTCTTGAGAAAAGAAGAGACACTCTTAATTTTTCACAATGAACTCAAAACTTACAAATCCTTGAAAGTGAGTAAATGGGTTCATTGCATTTACTCGAAAGCGACAGATGCCGGAAAAATGATAAAAAAACGTTGAATTTAAAACGCCGAATAATGCTGTATTTCAAGGAACTAATCTCGCCAGCCTTTATGACAACATGTCTGAGAAAATAGTGAAAGAAAGTGAGGATTTCAAGGATAAAAGCTCGGGCTGGGCACTGGACGAAATCTTAAGACTCGAAGTCCACACGAACCGTTATTCTCCATTCCGGTATGATTAAAATCGGAAAGGTATGCCCACAAAAAAGAAAGAATAAGATGGAACTTTGTAATGGAAAAGCCTTTCCAATACCTCCTAACGAGGTGAAAAATTTTTCGAAAATGAACGATATAGGAATAAACATTTATTCATTTGAAGAAGATTTAAGAATATTTCTTCTCCTCATCAGTGATATAGTGTGTGAAAAACATATAGATTTGCTTTACGTAAAAAATGGAGAGTTTGGACATTATTGTTTCATTAAAAGCTTATCTCGACTTGTTTCGAAACAACTCTCAAAACACCAACATAAAACGTACGTATGTAAAATATGTTTAAGTGCTTTCGAAACGGACTACAAACTTCTTCGAGACAATGAGACGTGTGTGGATAAAAGTCCTGCAAGGGTAGTAATGCCGTCAGAAAACAAGTAAGTTTTTAAAATTTAAAAATTTTCTGCATTCTTTGAAAATACCTTTTGTTGTGTATGCGGATTTCGAGTGTGTAACTAGGAAAACTGATACTTGCTGTCCTAATCCAAACTTTTCATTTACTAAAATTTATGAAAAACATGTCCCAATAGGTTTTTGTTATGTGATCAGTTATCAAGGGGGGAATTACAAGGATCCAGTAGTATATAGAGGTACTGATGCCCCAAAAATCTTTATTGAAAAGCTAGAAAAAGATGCAATAGAAATTGAAAATGTTTAGAAAAAACCAAAACCATTATTACCTCTTACTGAATCAGAAAAGCAATTGTATGATAATGCTAAAAATTGTTGTGTTTGTGACCAAACCTTTCGCGAAAAAAATATCAAGGTTAGGGATTATAACCATGTGACTCAAAAATTTAATGGCCCTTGTTGTAATAGTTGTAATTTAGCAATGAAATCCCCTAAATTTTTGCCTGTTTTCTTCCATAATCTTTCTGGGTATGACGCCCCTATTTTTATTAAGGAGTTAGGATATGATAAAAGAACAAATTAATTTAATTCCGAACACCGAAGAAAAATATATTTCCTTCAGTAAAAATATTTCAAATGATTTTCAGTTAAGGTTTTTAGATTCTTTCAAATTCATGTCTTCTAGTTTGGAAAATTTGATAAAAACACTAAAAAAAGATGAATTTAAATATATGAAACATTATTTTGATTCAGAAAAAATAGATTTACTTTTAAGAAAAGGAGTTTTTCCGTATGATTATTTTGATAGTTTTGAAAAGTGTAAAGATTCTTGTTTACCACCTATTAGCAAATTTTACAATAAACTAAATGAGGAGCCTATAAGTGTAGAGGATTATAATCATGCATGTAAAGTATTTAATGAATTTCATTTAAATAATCTTGGTGAATACGGTGATCTATATGTAAAAACAGATGTCCTATTGTTAACAGATCTCTTTGAAAACTTTCGGAAAATATGCATGCAAACTTATAAACTTGACCCCTGTTGGTATTTTACCACCCCAGCTTTATCATGGGATGCTATGTTATTACAACCTAAAGTAGCTATCGAACTGTTCACTGATTACGACATGCTTCTTTTTATAGAAAAGGGTGTAAGAGGAGGTATAAGTCAGTGCTGCAATCGTTATGCTATAGCTAACAACAAATATATGTCTAATTTTAACCCAGATGGTGAGATAAAATATTTAATGTACCTTGACGCAAATAATTTGTACGGTTATGCAATGAGTAAATATCTACCCTTAAAAGATTTTGTTTGGAGTAATAACAATTTAACTGAACAGGATATTTTAAATTTATCAGATGAATCCGATGTAGGTTACATCTTGGAAGTAGATCTTGAATATCCCTCCGATTTGCATGACAAACATTCAGACTTTCCCCTTGCCCCTGAAAATAAGCCCCCACCTAATTGTAAAGAACCTAGACTTTTAACTACTTTGGAACCCAAAACAAAATATGTTCTCCATTATTCTAATTTAAAGCTATATTTAAAATTAGGGTTAATCTTGAAAAAAACTCATCGAGTTTTAAAATTTTTTCAATCTCCTTGGCTTAAAAATTACATAGATTATAAAACTAAATTAAGAACTAAAGCTGTAAATGACTTTCAGAAGGATTATTACAAACTAATGAATAACAGCATATTCGGGAAAACGATGGAAAATGTAAGAAGAAGAGTAGATATACGTTTATGCTCAACAGAAGAGCAGGCTCGAAAGTTAATAGCGAAATCAAATTTTAATCGACGCACAATATTTTCTAAAAACTTAATGGCCGTCCATCTAAAAAAAAAAATCAAATTTTTGAAACCATTACAGGTAGGAATGGTAATTTTAGACATATCAAAAGTTCTAATGTATTCTTTTCACTATGAGTACATGAAGCACCGTTATGACTCGAAAGTAAGGCTCATGTATACAGACACCGATTCTTTTATCTATGAAATAAAAACTGATGATTTTCATAGTGACATGAAAAATGATATTAACTTATATGATACTTCAGATTATGATAAAAACAACATTTACAATTTACCACTTGTTAACAAAAAAGTCATCGGGAAAATGAAGGATGAAAACAAGGGAAATATTATGACAGAATATGTAGGGTTAAAATCGAAAATGTATGCCTACAAAACAAACAATAAGATTGAAAAGCGGTTAAAAGGAATTAAAAAACAAACTATAAAAAAATAAAATAACATTTGAGGACTAGAAAGTCTGCCTTTTTAATCAAAAATTAAAATATGTTGACATGAACTTAATTATAGATCCAAATTTCATTCAATACACTCCATAAAGCAAAACAAACTTGCTCTGTCCTATAAAGATGACAAAAGGTTTATTAATGATGATGGCATTACTACGCTTGCCCATGGACATTGGTCATTGATGAATTTAGACCTATTCAATGAGCAGTAAGACATAAAATCCAATGATGACACAATAATGTGATTTTTGTAATGTAAATAAAAGATTGTAATGTGAAATGGAATGCTGTTTTTGTAAATAAACAACTTACTTTGTATCTTTTTGTGTAATCCTTATACTGAAATCAATTTTACAATTTGTTGTTCTCCTGTAATGCATGTATATATACGATTGTAATGTAAAACGCAATACAAGATGTTAATTTCTGAATAAACAATTTACTTTGTATCTTTACTGTGTATGTGTAATCATTATACCGAATTAAAATTTACAATTTGTTATTAAAGCAATGTATAATAAATGTTTTTTTTATTTCTATTCAATTAAGAAAAAAATATTTTAACTAAATGGTTATTGCAATGAATAGTTATACAATTTATACTCTTTGGAAAAGGCAAAGAGTTTGCTTTAAACACATAAACATAAATTTTTCCTTTCTTTTATACAAAATATATTTAAAATATCACTTATGCTTAACATACTAAGATAATTTGTTTGAAAGATGTATACTGATATTTATCTTTTAAAATGAAACTATTTCAACATAAATTAAACTAGAAAGCAGTATGAATAAAATTAACAATATAACCGTATTTATAAAAAAAAAACATTTTTTTTTGCTTCAGATTTATAAAAATAAACTTTTTTAAAGCCAACAATGTATCCATCCTCTAAGCATTGAGATAATTTCTGACGTAGAATTCAGTCGCCGTCTTGTAAAATCAAGATCAGACAAGCTAAGACAAGTTCAATCGTAAACCGTTCACACGCTGATTACGAGTATTCTACGTCACATTTTTACTGTGTATGTGTAATCATTATACCGAATTAAAATTTACAAATTATTAAAATAATATAAATGAAATATTTTTTTATTTCATTTTAATTAAGAAAATGTCGCCATCTGCTTCGCCTGCAAAATTAAATTCATGAGATTATAAACCTAAGTTTTCTTCAGGTCTGCATGCCTTCATAGGACAATGGTTAGCGTAACTGAAAAACTATTGTCCTATGGAGACATTTTGTTCTGGGGCTGTGAGTTTGAATCTGGATTTATTATTTTTTTTATTTGAGCGTTATTTTTTCAATCATTTTAAAATCTAATAATTAATGTATAGTTTAACCAATAGGTGGCGCCATGAGCACTTTAAACTTTCCTATACATTTTTTTACACATTTAAAAAACAACTCAACTTAGCAGCAGGAGGAAAACAACTCAACAGCAGGTGAAAACAACTCAACTCCCCTATCAACTCGAAAACCAGAACCATAGCAGGAGGGAAACAACTCAACTCCATGTAGCATCCACAGGAGGAAAACAACTCAACTCTGCTCCTGCTCCTCCACTGGAGGAAAACAACTCAACTCCGCGCCTGCGCCTTTACAGCAGAATCGGCTTTTCTTATCTACTACGATGAATGGGAACATCTATATTGTTTCGTTGATTACAAAGGGAAAGGTATTTGTTTGTTGTGTAATAATAGTGTTGTGATTCCCAAGAAAAGTAATATTGAACGACATTTTAAGACCGTTCATACCAATTTTGATAGTGACTATCCAATGAACTCTGAAATTAGAAGAAAAAAAATTATTTCTTTAAAATTCAATAACTAACCAGCAAAGTTTTTTTACTAAACCACTGCAACAACATAAAGCAGCAACGATCGCGTCATATAAAATATCGCATTTGCTCGCTAAGAATAAAAAACCATTTACAGATGGAGAATTAGTGAAAGAAGCCATGTTAGAAGCTGCTGATTAACTTTTTGAAGAATCTAAAAATAAAAAGGAAATAGTTTCAGCTATAAACACGTTGCAATTATCAGCACGAACTGTTACTAGAAGAATTGAAGTAATTGCGGTGAATTTGGAGGCAGAATTAGCAAATGATATGGAAAATTGTATTTTCTTTTCGCTACAGATGGATGAATCGACAGACGTGACAAATATATCACAATTAGCAATTTGCGTGAAGATGGTATTTTCTGATTTTACAACAAAAGAAGAATTCCTTAAAGTTCTGCCATTAAAGGGAAGCACCAGAGGAGAAGATATCTTTTCTACTTTTAAAAAGTATATAACAGATGTAAAATTACCTGTACAAAAGTTATCTTTAATTACAACAGACGGGGCACCAGCGATGACTGGTAAGAAAAAAGGATTTATTGCCTTATGTAGACAGGATTCCTTATTCCCGAAATTTATTTCTTATCATTGTCTCATACATCAGGAAATGGTTATGCGCAAAAACAATCGGTTTTCAACACGTATTTACGATAGTAACAAAAATTATTAATTCCATAAGTTCGGGAGCTATGCAACAATTGTTTAAATTACTTTTAGAAGATGAGGACGTTCAGTTCACAGATCTTCTTTTACATACTGAAGTGAGGTGGCTGAGCAGAGGTAAAATACTTGAGCGGTTTATCATGCTTTTGCCACAAATAAAGGAATTTATTGCATCAAGAGGCGAATTTTACGAGCAATTAGAAAATAAGGATTGGCTAATCGGCCTCGGATTTCTGACAGATATAACGGCAAAGTTGAATGAATTAAATTTAAAAATACAAGGGAAAAATCAGCATATCGCTGACATGATTAGTGCAGTAAATGCATTCAAATGCAAGTTAGTGTTGTTGAAATCCCATCTATTGAAAAAATCATTATCACATTTCTCAAATATAAAATATACTGTTGAGAGTTTAAATTTGAATAATGAAAATTTTACTGCTACATGATATTTAGAAATTATAGATAAGCTAATAGAAGAGTTTTCTTCTAGATTTTGAAGATTTTGCAGCATTAGAACCCGTTCTAAGAATTTTCATAAATCCATTCAATGTTACTGAAGATGATGTCCTTTAAATAGTTTCAGTGTATTTCGAGCTTCATAATATCGAAGACCTAGAATTAGAAATAATAAACTTGCAAAGTGATATTATTTTAAAAGCGCATAGTAATGATAAAATGTTTTTGAACTTAGTCGATGAAAATAAGTATCCTATTTTAAGGAAATGTGCGCTAAAAATTTATTCATATTGTGCAACAACATACAATTGCGAGTCTTTGTTCTCAAATATGAAGTATTTGAAATCAAAATACCGAACAAAGCTTAATGACTCACATTTAGATAATTGTTTAAGGACCGGGAACTCTAAATATATCCCTAATTATAAGAAACTCGGTGATTTCCAAATTTAGTATTGCGCCCTTAAGGACAAACAGGTTGCCGACCCCTGCTCTAGTTCATCGGAAAGTCACACAGTTTAAAATCAGTTACAAAAGTCCACCCGGACAGACATTAAAAAAAGTGAGTTATTAAAAACATGGTAATATTAAGTGTCAATCGTATTCTCACCTTTTAAACGTATTGCCATAATGTTAATTCGTATCATCACTTCTAAACGTATTGCTTTGTAAAAATAAAAAATATTTAGCAGTTAGAACGTAAATTATTTTTTTCACATCACGAGCCTATTTTTTTTATTTTTATTTTCAGAAAAATGTTTATATTATTAAATTGATAACACACACCCACTCTACACTTTCTCACATACAGAACACTTTTTTTCTTTGTTTTATTTTTATAAACCACAAGTGTATTAATTAAAAACACTCGCTGTAGGGGGTTACACCTTTTTCGTTTAGTCGCTAAATCTGGAATTAGTCGCCAAATTTAAAAATTGTATGTGCAATAAGTTGCCAAATCTGAAAGTGATATATTTAATTGTCGCCAAATCTGATTATCGTGATTCCTGACGATCCTGATGAGGACAATGGAACAAAATTATGAAATTATTGTATTGTCATCGGGCCTTGACAAGTGAGCAAAATTTCAAATTAATCTGACTTTTTTAAGTGGGTGAAAATCGAGTTCCAAGATTCCGTTACATGCAAATGAAACTTATAAAAGCGTGTTAAAAAAGGTGGATTTTCTTTCCATGATATTACAGAAAGACTTGAAAGGAATGTATCCACTTTGCATAATTTTTGACAGCAGTGGTCCAGGGAAGGTTTTACCTCAAGAAAGCTATGACTCAATTACGCACGGTTTATCACTGACAGAGAAGATCGCAGTATTCACCACATGGCTTGTGGGAACGTAGTGCATCTACAGCATAAATTATAGTTTTTTTTTCGGAACCAGAGTGAGACAGTGAACTCTAACAAATCAGTTGCTTAAGAAATAACTTCCAGCCAGACGCCATGTAGCGTTCATACCATTAGCTTTAAATCATTGACATCTGTGACTTCAGTGATGTCTCGCTAGAGATCATTGGAGCGGAGTGGTGATATGTTGTGTTCTCAAATCAAAGTTGTTTCGGTCTTGGTGTCAGTGACGCAATGGTGGAGAATATTAGGGGCCCCCTGAAAAGTAAAGTTTTGGGCTATACTTGATGTAAGTATGGAGCCCTAGAATCCTGGCCCACCCCTGTGATGTGGGGGGGGGGCTGTATATTAAAAGGACAGGTCAGTACCTGCAAACAATCTTTCTGCCGTCTAGATACGCTCAGCCTGCAGTTACAGTTATGGTCTGGCGTGAACAATTTTCTTTGATTGTTGGAGCACTCCCGAGGTTAATTCACACACTCTAACTGCAAACTTGTATGACAGTCTAGCGATTCAAACTATTGCACTGCAATTTATAAACCTTTATTCAAGGAATATTTTCCAACAGGATAAAGTGCTACCTTATACCTTGTTGTAACCCAACATGCTTTATAGGGTGTCAACATGTTTCTTTGACCTGCTTGATCACCAGATCTTTTCCCAATCGAGCATGAATGAGACATCATTGGAGGGCAATGACAGCATCATCCACAACTACAATAGAATTGAACAACCTTATATTGACAGATCAAGATCAACAGGCATGTGCAATTCCATCCCACAAACTGATATTCAGTACCTGTGCGACATATGGCATGCACGTTTGCATTTAAAATTATGATGGTTGTACCGGTTTTTAATGTATCATCATTTCACATTTTAAATGGCTCTACTCATGCCTGAAACTTTATTTAATTAAAAATGTTACCTGTACAAATGTATTGCCGAAGTTTCATAAGTCGAATAGGCACAAATGTGAACTAAAAAGAAACTGGTTTGGTTTGAATAGTATTTATTCGTTCAAAATAAAAAATGGGCATTGCGGAAAAGTTTGTACAGATTGCAAGAATACAGATATACGGGGGGAAATGGACAGGGCTGCTACACGACTAAAATACGAGGAAATCACAGGAGTTGCAATATCGTTTGAAGATGCTTTTGTTGCACGTTGAATTTATAAATGAAATCCGTCATGCTTGGGACCCCTGGCAGCCACCAAGTCCGCCACTCACTTAATCCACCTCTGAATGTAATTCGCATCAGCCTCACATTACTTTTTCTCCACTAGAATAAGAATAAAATGCTTTCATTTTACATTGTTCTTTTTATTGCTTTATTACCTAAATGTTTTCTAATTTTTGCATAATTTTAACCCCTTAAATCCTGCCTCAGTAAACAGCAGGGGGGGGGGGAGTTCTAGAAAGAAGGTAGTTGAATTTTTTGAAGGTTGCTTTTCTTTATTTCTTTCTAGTACAATGCCTTAGAGGAAATGAAAGAATCATGTTGATAAATTAGTGCATTTACAAATCTTATTTTTTAAAAGCTCAAAATTTTAAAATTTTTAATTACAAAATTTAATTAACTCTTTAAATCAAATAATCACTTTAAACTTTAAATGGATGATCTTTCCTTATGTGTGCTCAATTTTATTTATTTAACTTTTATTATTCTTTTTATTCTTCAATTAAATATGGTACTAAAAACGGACCACTTCATATTGGTATGAAATAATTAAAAATTCAATTTATATTATTTCAATATTCTTATGTTTAGCAAGCCCATTACTGAACCTTCAATGAAATTTACTGGTAATGGGATGCTTTTATTTCCATTCATCATATTGTTACGATTTTGGTACTTAAAATGTGTTTATAATGTCAAATTATGTCAAAATTACTATTCTGCTTGAAAAATAGTGCAGGATTAATGTTTATTGCATGTAAACATGTGAATTAGATCAATTACTATGGGACCTTGTAAATAACATGGGGCTCTTTGGGTATCTCGCCAAATTGGCGAGATATCGTTTAGTTGGCAACAGTTTTGGCAACTTATTTTGTCGCCAAATTTGGCGATATTTGACGACTTCTGGTTCCGGGCGGCTCTCCTAATTTCTGGAATGTTCTACCACTTTCGCCGTGTCTATATAAAGCATACTGAAATGCAACATGAGGAGTTGTTATTCAGATTTCTTGAAGCTCAGACGCGCCCGCAGCCTCTGTTACTTTACGGGTGATTCCGTTGTGATTTATGCCGAAGAGAGTACGAAAGCCTACGGCTTTGAATTTGATCTATTCTCCCCTGGATCAGTACATTGCGTTGTCTTACTGTTGTGTTGTATTACTGTGACTTCGGCTGTTCTTATGCCTGGAGGTGCGGAGCCGAAGGACATGTTCAGCGGAACTGTCAAGCTCGCCAAGATCAATGAGCTGGGAACGCACCAAGAACCAAAGCACAGGAGTACGACTTCGACATCCGACACCGCAAAGGATCCTTGCACGGAAATGCAGACGCTTTGTCCAGGAAACCCTGTTCAGGGAATTGTCACTTTTGCTCTACAGCTGAGATGAAATACGGGAAAACGGTGCCGGTTGTGTGCCAGATCACTGCGTCAGCTACGTCACATTTAGACCCTTGGAGTGATGAAGAAGTTCGCGAAGCACAAATGAAGGATCCTGACCTAAAACCCATTATTGAACGCATGGAGTCGTCTAGTGTAAGACCCTCTTAGCAAGACATCTCTAGTTTAAGTCCTGGTATCAAACGGTATTGGGCTCTTTGGGATTCTCTTCACATTCGAAACGGCGTCCTGTATGGAAAATGGGAATCCGAAGATGGCAAAACATCAAGGTGGCAGTTAGTACTCCCTCGAATCACGAATACCTGACGTACTAAAGGAATTACACAATAGTTCAACTAGTGGCCATTTCGGAGTTATGAAGACCATGCAGAGAGTTCGAGAGCGGTTTTATTCGAATTACGTAAGAACTGATGTCGAAAAATGGTGCAA
This sequence comes from Trichonephila clavata, assembly GCA_019973975.1. Classification (NCBI taxonomy): domain Eukaryota; kingdom Metazoa; phylum Arthropoda; class Arachnida; order Araneae; family Nephilidae; genus Trichonephila; species Trichonephila clavata. The sequence goes on along the minus strand of BMAO01019834.1, from coordinate 345,045 downwards.
GTCCTGCGATTCCTGTGGAGCCCGTAAAGGACCGAACAGACGTAGTCGCGGAAAGCTACACCTATACAATGTAGGGGCACCATTCGAAAGAATTGCGTTCGACATCTTGGGACCTTTTCCACGATCAAAAGACAATAACCGATACATTTTATCTGTCATGGATTATTTCACGAAATGGCCTGAGGCATATCCGATTCCCGATCAGGAAGCGACAACTATTGCAGAAGTGTTAGTGGAGAATTGGATTTCAAGGTTCGGGGGAACACTCCTTCAACTCCATTCCGATCAGGGGAGAAATTTCATTTCTGCTGTCTGCCAAGAACTTTGTAAAATCCTGGGAATCGATAAAACACAAACAACCCCTCTACATCCACAATCGGATGGCATGGTAGAAAAATTTAATCGAACGATCCTGAATAGTCTCTCTCACCTTGTTTCAAAGAACCAACAAGACTGGAATCAGAAACTACCGCTGTTCCTGCTGGCTTACAGAAGTGCCATCCATGAAACTACCGGCTCTACACCCTCAAATATGCTCTTTGGTCGTGAACTCCGTCTGCCCTGTGATCTCGTATTCGGACGTCCACCGGATGCGCCTTCTTCGCCTGAAGACTATGTTGAGAATCTCCAGGAACGGTTAGAAGACGTTCATCAATTTGCCCGAGGTCGCATTAACATCGCGACGGACAAGATGAAGATCCGATACGATGCAAGAGCTACAGGGCATACATTTAACGAAGGTGACAAGTTTTGGTTCTGGAACCCGTACCGACGTAAAGGACTTTCTCCAAAGCTTCAAACATCGTGGGAAGGGTCTTATACAGTTCTAAAAAGACTGAACGACGTCGTGGTTCGAATCCGTAAGTCTACGAATGCTAAGCCTTGAGTCGTTCATTACGATCGCTTAGCTCCTTATTATGGTAACAATACTTAGTTTAGGGATCAATTTAAACCATGGTTTCATCACCTTCAACCATTTCCTTTTGTCCTGTAAATAGTTTTTTTTTTTATTTGTTATGTTGAGTATACTTTCATTGTCATTTGTTTATCTTATATTTAAAATAATATAATTTTTTGATTTAAATGGCTTTCTGCTCAAGTGTACTGCCCGAGACGTGCAGTCTTTGAGGAGGGGGCAATGCTACGATTTTGGTATTTAAAATGTGTTTATAATGTTAAATTGTGTCAAAATTACTATTCTTCTTGAAAAATAGTGCAGGATTAATATTTATTGCATGTAAACATGTGAATTAGATCAATTGCTATGGGACCTTGTAAATAACATGGGGCTCTTTGGGTATCTCGCCAATTTGGCGAGATATCGTTTAGTTGGCGACAGTTTTGGCAACTTATTTTGTCGCCAAATTTGGCGATATTTGACGATTTCCGGTTCCGGGCGGTTCTCCTATTTTTTGAAATGTTCTACCACTTTCGCAGTGTCTATATAAGGCATACTGAAATGCAACATGAGGAGTTGTTATTCAGATTTCTTGAAGCTCAGACGCACCCGCAGCGTCTGTTACTTTACGGGTGATTCCGTTGTGATTTATGCCGAAGAGAGTACGAAAGCCTACGGCTTTGAATTTGATCTATTTTCCGCTGGATCAGTACATTGCGTTGTCTTACTGTTGTGTTGTATTACTGTGACTTCGGCTGTTCTTATGCCTTTCTGAACATTGTATTCTTCATTGGGCTGATAATAAAGAACTGTTTTATCGCTGTCCTGATTGAAGTCTATCCAATCCCTGAACCCAACAGTGAAATGCGTTACAATATGTATTGTTGGGGAGTGCTATATTAAAAAAGTGAAATGTATCAAAGACCATTCTTATAATAAAAAGTTTTAAAATATTATTTTTATATACGAATAGCATGAATATATATTATTCAAGAAATAAATTTTAAGTTAAAATGTAATTATTAATAATATACTACTTTATATTTTATAAAAGTAGTAATTTGTTCCATTTATATAAGAAAAACCAAATAAGACAGTTTTTTCAATGTTGTTTCTTCACATCATTATATAATTAACATCAAAAATTTGTCTCCCTCCTCAGCTGAAGAGGCCAAGAAATCTTCTGCTTTAGCACTATCAATTGAGCAGCAGAAAAAACAAGAAATTCGTAATCAATGCAGACAAATTGATGCATTCCGTTTATCTGTCCAAAGGCCCGAGAATAGCAGAGATTTTGATTTGTTTGACCCCAAACAAAAAAAGAAAGAACGACCACCCAGAATTTCAGATAAGGACTATTGTCCGATTTCTGGAATTCAAAGGTATGATTTCTGAATTGATAAAATAATTTCTTAATCTGTAACATAAAGTGATGCAATGAAAAGGAGCTATCGAAATGGGACAAACTGCATACTGTTGGCCAAATTATCAGAATGCGTAACTCCTTCTGGGGTACTAATTTAATATGAGAGTGCTATGCATCAAGCTGTTGTTTATGTTCGCCAAGATGGGCGATAACATTACAATATGCTATGCTATTTTTATCGTGTAGTATTGTGGTTGTGTGCCATGGGGATAATGTGTATCGGAGTAAATTTGTATCAGTTTTTTTTCCGCAGTAACCTTATTAATTTCAAACGATTTAATTTGATTTCTTTAAAAATTTAACCATTTCCATTGCATTTGTTCTTCGAGCTACTATTTCAGTCTTCTGTTGTATTTTGTGCTGTTTTCGAATATGGATATTTCTAATATCATTTCTGAGTACCAGGATACTTTTTTTTTAAAGAGTGAGTGCTGTGCTTTTAATTATTGCTATAAATTGCACAATTCCACTTTTTAATAATGCTTTTTTGAACTTTCCTTGTTCGATGAAATTCATTGAAGGAACTCACAGTTTTTGGAATATTGCAAATTATCAGCACTTATTAATTGATATTCATTATTAGTTTTAATACATATTACGTAATTTTTTTATTTATAATATAATATAATAATTATTATATATATAATGATTGTTTTTTTATATTCTTTATTTAAAATAATTAGTTTTTTATTTTACTTTTTTATAAATGTTACAAATGTTATTTATTTGAAAGAAATTATATATTATTTATAATTATTATTTATAATTATTATTATATTATATGAATATTTTTATTTATTATAATTATTATATGAAAATTATATGAGTATTATTATATATCATAATTACTATTAAATTTTATTATATATGATAATAATAATAAATTACATATTATTATTATATAATTTTATTATGTTATATTTTGATATTCATTATTGATTGATATTTATTATTTTTAATCTATTCCTATATTCTTCATTTGAAATATATTTCAAAACATTTTTTTACATTTTCCTGATGATTTGTTACCACTAGGCCACTATCTTGGATTCCATGTAACTCAACAACAACCGCTGCTGGACGCAATTAAGGAATAGCGCCAAACAACGTTTGGCACGTAGCACTCCTACATCAAATTTAGTTCCTTTGTGGAGTTACGCATTCTGATAATTAGGCCGACGATATGCACATACCTTACAATAGAATATTCAAATGGTAGGCAGTGGAGTAATGGAAAATATTAGGGCTTCTCTGCAAACTCAGATTTTGGGCCCCAAGCCCAAATATGTACTTAGTTTCAGTCAAGCTTTGGGCCCCTCTACAATGTGGGGGTGTAAGTTACACCACTGATGGTAGCCAATGACTGACAACCTAAAACCCCAGTACATTGCCATGGAGCATCTGGCTGGTGTATTAAACAGATGATATTCCATTGATGGCATAACTTACATCCCTGGTACAGATTCATCGCCCCACAAATGGATTCGCTGATAGCCAGCAAAGATGTGTTAAGACGTCCAGGACAGCAGTTGTATATTCACCTTACTATCATCTGCCAACCAGAATTTATGATTATTTATAATAATGCGTTATTTCATAGGATAATCAGATCCTTTTGGTTGTCATCCCTTCCTCACAGCAGTACATTGACGAGATTCTACTGCCCCATAGTATTGCCTTTTTCATGAACCCTGAGCTTATTCAACAGTATAATGCCCACCCCCTCTTGCATCACACCTTTCTTTGTCTTATCCAAGTTTCTCTGGTATTTCCTTGATAGAGCAGAATTGAGCCCATAGAGCATGTTTGGAATGTGATAAGCAGGTGTTTCCAACCTTCTCTGGATCGGGCCAGTCTAACTTGAAGATTGAAACATGTATTGTAAGCAATTTCTCTGGAGAACATTCGCCATCTCTATGAGTCAATGCATGCCCAACCAGATAACTGCTTGTATCAAGCTTTTTTTTTTTTTTTCTTTCTTCAGCTTTTGTAGTTTTGCATTTACTGGATCAAATATTCAATTCCTTTGTTGCTGTTAGTTTAATACATGGACATCACATTTATCGATTTTCGTCGCATTCAGTAGACACCTTGGTTTGTCACTTTTTATGTTACAGAACATACAGAATTGCATAAAAAACATATTAATTTCTGAATTTTTTAGGTAAAACAGAATTATTCACATTTTAGGCTCGATGGAGAAGATTTGGATCATGATGTTCGGTTAAAGAAACAGAAAAATCAAAATAGAGATATTTTGCTTCAACAAATCCTTGAAAAGCAAATGCAAAACCTCGAGTTAAAAGAAGCAGAACGTAGTTGGGAAACTTCACTATTAGATAGAGATAATTATGCTTTGCAGTTCTCTCATTCAGATCATAATGATCGTAAAAATGCATCTAAGCAACTTGAAGATGATAATAAAAATTTGGTATTTACCTTTTTTTCTTTGCACCAAACATCTGATTAAGAGCACATGCACAAATTTTAATCTTAGTAGGAGAAAAAAATTAAAGGTTTTAATTACTTTATTGTTATAATAGGTTGTTAATATACATTTTAAAATTCTATGTAAAATTTGCACTAATTTTGTAAGTAAAATCCACAGTGGCTCAGGATTAAATTAATTGCTATTGTAAATATTATTGAGAATTATTCTGAAGTGAATGGGTTCAGAAATGTTCATTGCACACAAGTTTAAAACAGTTCAACCATACATAATAACAAAATGCATAATATCAAAAATAATTTCCCTCTATATTTCTAAAATCATTCAAAGAATTTTAAGATACATTTGTAATAGGAATTGAAAACTTAAAGCATTCACAGTAGATAAATAATTATATATGTACATCAATTCTTCCATTTCTTGAAGGAGGGAATGTATTATTCCATAAATATTCCCATTCTAAATGTTAATAATTTCAATGATAATAATGAACATCCATTTACATTTAAGAATCCTGTGTTAAAATTTATCAAATAAGTATTTTTAGACAGATATTCAGTAATTTTTCAACTACTACTATAATTACAGCAATTTCATAAAGGCAAAAGAGGTGCATGTTTATAAGATGTTTCTCTGAATATGACAACTGTTAAATAATTTTTAACTTTATTTTGCAATCAACATTAAGTAAAATTTAAAAAGAAAAAAAAACAGAAAACTTAAAAACTGAATATTAATAATAAATAACCTTAAGCTCAGAAAGGGAAAAAAATTACAACTTTTTATCATAATTTATGTTTAATTTTTAATACATTAAAATATTTAAAATCTATTTAAATTAATGTAAAGAAAGAATAGTTAACAATATCCTATGCCAAAAATACATAAATGAAATTCAAATAATTTTAGCATTTATATTAAAAGTTTTAAAACTATTATATACTTACAATTTTTAGAGTTGATTACTATAAGGTATTAGTTCAGAGGTAGCCAACCTTTTGGGGAAGAGTGCCACTATTTGAAAATCATTATGCATGACACTTCCAACTTTTCCAAGAAACAAATATGGAAAAGTAAAAAAATGTTATATGTTTATTTAGGGATTTTTACGCAAATAGCAAATTTTTAATGCAAGTCTATGTAGCCAAAATTTAAAAATAATATAATAAACAAGACGAAACTTATATAGGTTTCATTGTTAATAACCTTTTACAAATCCAATCAATTAAGATAGCTATAAAATAAAAATGAGCAATTTGAATCATTCAGTTCAAAATAATCCTCAGTACTTACTTAATGTGCCTTTTGAATTACTACTTTTTTTTACCAGTTCATCTATATTAGGATTAACTTTTGCAAATTCTAACAAAATTAGGTTATTATAGGTGCACATCAGCTAGTTTTGAGTGTTATTTATTTTATTATCATAGGAGAAAACATTTAATCTCTAACATATTTTGATTCCAATTATGAGAGTTTTTGTCTGAAATTACCCTACTTAAATAAAACTGTAAAAAAGGATTATTTATATTTTCAAAATTTTTTAATAAGTCTTAGTGTGCTATTGTTACAACTCCACTGTACCACATTGTGGTATGCATGCCACAGGTTGGCCACACCCTTGTATTAGTTCATTACTTTCAATAACCTAACATTTCATAAATGAGTAAATTAAAATTTAGGGTTATAAAAAAAAATATTTAAAGAGTGTTACATGCAGCATTCATTGTTTCATGATTTAATTTCTGTGAATAATAACATACCTAGTCATGTCATGTGTTTTGATACAATTGTAAAGAAGTTAAAATAAATTTTGATGTGTGAAGTTTAAAACTAAATTATGCTTGTATAAAGTGCAGCCCAAAAGCCTTTAAAAAGGGGCCCAAATGCAAATTATGAAAATATTTCACATTTTTATTTAAAAAAATAAATGTTTGCAGTATGTTTTATTTATAAACGATTCGTTGACATTTATTTTGAAATAAAAACATCCTAGTATTATATGCTGAGAATTTACTTTTCGAATTATGTGCATATCTACTTGACAGTCAGTTTTTGAAGAATTACAATATTAGTATGCAGTATATTGCATTGTATTTTGATTTCCTAATCCTTTTGTTTAAATTTTATACATTGTTAAAAAAAATTTTTTAATTTTAGAACTGGAAAATGTATTGTGTTGTTATAAAAACCATTAACTGTATTAGAGCAAAAGGACGTAATCATATACAATTTCAAGAGTTTCTTAAGGTAATGGGTCACTGAATTTGCACTGATGTTATTTATTATACAGAAGTGTTGTTGCTGTTGCTTATGCCACCTAATTGACAGCAACATTAGATCAAGGTCCACAGAATTCATTGCGGCTAAGGGCTAGAATTTTACGCCTGTCGTTAGCCTTAGCTTTGAGCACCATGTAAGTGACAGTACGATTTTTCTCAGTTCCGCCCAATTTTGAGGGAGAACACCCTGGGGGTGGTCAGAGGTCTCCCACCTCTCTTCCCCTTCCACCCCTTCTTACGAGATGACTTGCGGCTTGACGGCTATTTAGAGTACAATTATGCCGTGAAGGCAATATACATTTACAAACATCCATGCCTTCTCCAGGATTCAAACCTATGCCCTACAGCACCACTAACCACTATACCGGATGGGCAGCTATTATACAGAAGTAAGGCTCAGAGGGGAAAATACTCAAAAGATTTCACAATTTGAGAATTGAAATAAAAATATTTATGGAAACAAAAGGGAAATCTGTGACTGAATTAGAAGACAAAGATAGGATTTTAGATTTAGCTTTTTTTTTCTCTCTTTTGGTAGACTTAACAGAACATTTGAATAATTTAAATTTGAGACTTCAAGAAAAAAAATCAATTTAATAATATAATAAGTTCCAAACAATAACAGCATTTGAAAGAAAGTCGAAATTGCATAATCAAATAAAAGTAAAAGATTTGACACATTTCAGAACTTTGGCTGCACATAAACCTGTGAGTTGCTTAAAATATGCTGCATTAATTTTTGATTTAATTCAAGAGTTTGAAAGTAGATTTCAACATATTTCTTACCCTATTTTCTCTAGAAATAAATTTCAGATGCAATGCATTGAACTGCAAAGTGACATTCAACTGAAAGAAAAATCAATGTTTTTTTATACTGGAGTTTTATAAAGATTACCTACCCCATGCTATATATACTATTTTCACAATCATGCTTTATTTATGTCTTCAGTTTTTGGTAATACCTATATTTGTGAACAATGATTTTCAAGAATGAAGCATACAAAAAATAATAGGAGAATGATCACTGACAAACATCTTGAAAATGCATTAAGCATTGCAACCTCGTCTACTGAACCCGAAAGCGATTTACTTATTCAACAAAAGAAAGTTCATCCATCTCATTAATTTTTTCCATCGTTATGAAATCCAAACTAAATAAACGAAACTTTTACAAATTTAAAATAAATATGTACTTATACATATCTAATTCAAATTTTTTAAAATTATAATAAAAATAAGTTATTTTATTTTAATAAAACTACATAGAGTAAATTTATATTTCAATTTGTTGAAAAAATATTGTATGTGTGGCCCAGCAATTTTTTTGTTTGCAGTGGGGCCCACAAACGGTCATAGTTTAGACACCCATGAACTTAATCTTTTTAATTTACCTTTAAATTTAACCTTTTATTTGTTTTATTCAAGTTGATCATCTTTTGACTTAGCACAGGATCTAAGCCACTTTGGCCACTCCTCCATGCATTACCTCGTTACTTTCTTCAAGAACATTTTAGATTGATGCCGCTCTTTGAACACCTCAGCCTCCGATGCCGAGCCTCAATTTGTAATCAAGTAGATTTGAATCTGGAAGGTTCATGTTCAATTAAGTCCAGCTCATTTTCTTTCAACTTGTGAGCAAGGGCAGAATCCTGTTAAAAAGTCTGTTTCCACTGAATAGGTTCAGCAGCTTCACTATTAGTTCTAAGATAGTATCTTGATAACCTTTGTGGTGTTTTTTTTCCCCATCTTTCTCTGAAATGTCTTCATACCCGAGAACTCGCCAAGCCATTAAGGTAACTGAATGATGAGCTCTCTGCATACTTTTCTTCTATTTAGTTTTCTTTGGCATTCCTTTTGTATGCACGGTTATTCTGGTAGTTAAAAAAATTTTCAATCTTTACAAATTTTTTCATTGGAAAACTGAAAAAGTTTCTAGCCGTTATGAGCATGCCCCTGTAACAGTGCTTTTGCTATTTTGTAAGAAAATAACCAGTTATTGTTCAATTACCTCCTAGTCTAAGGTTGTCGTTTACTATGCATTTTTTTTTTTTGTGACGAAAGCTGTTGTTCCCACAGAGTGCGAACAACCACTTCTAGTGTGGTCTGAAACACTGTTAATCTCAGAAAATCTCTCTACTGTTCAATAAATGAATAACCTTTTGATGTCCAAATGTTTAAGTCTTAAAAATCTCTAATTGGCTCTTTGATGCAGAGAAATATTTGTTGCATCCTTCTGTGTTCAAAATATTAAAACTAACAAACTTAAAACATGTGTGAAAGACTACAGTTTTTTAAAAATATTGCAGATGAACTCCAAGGAGGAAATTTAATTACATCATTAATTTAATTTGAGATTACTGTTACTCAAATGAGTCACAGCAAGCAAACAATCTCAAATTTTATCAGAACTTATGGCTCAATTAGACACGTGACTAAAATTGACACAATGCTTTCAATACCAGCACAATTTTGAAATTCTTTATGCTGCTAATTGCTATGTTATTAATTATATTTTTCATATTTTTTCATAATTAGTTTTATGATTTTTATACGAATGAATTTTAATTTATAAAGGCATGGTTAAATCAAGAATTTCACAAACAGCAAAAAATAAGAGATGAGCTTGAAAACAAAAAAGATATTGAGTTTCAGTATCATGGAGAAATGCTGGCAGAGAACCCATCTGTAGCCCGAAACCATCATCAATCACACCGCATTCTGCCTGACAGATGGAAGGGCATGACCAAAGCTCAGTTAGAAGGATATTATAAAGGACAAATTCAACAAATATGGAACAATCAGGTATGTTAATTCAATTATAATAAAAATGAAAGAAAACAATTAATGTGCGTAATAATCTGAAGGATCAAAAATAATTGTTTTTGTGCATTTCTTTTACTAAATTTTACAATTGTCTCCACATAAAAAGTGAAAATTAAAGGAATTTTTTAAGAATAAAGTCAAATGAAAAGAAAAGCAAAATTACAAAAACTCTAGAAAAATTATATTGATCAGAAGCATGACATATTTGATCCAGCTGCAAGATGAAAAGATGTTTCAACCTTTATTTTTTTTTAATTTGAATATAGACATTATCTCAAACTGTCTTTTGATATCCAGAATTTGATATCTAATGCTGGATGTCTGCTCAGTATTTATTTATTTCAAAATATTTAATGTAATTTTAGAAATGTAAGATTTAAGTTTATTTCCACATTTAAGGCATTTTCCTGATAGATGATGTACAATATTTTAGACACATGAAATATTGATTAGTTAGCTTATGAGAATGCCTCAGCAGTTCCAAGACTAAACAAAGAATTGTAAAATGTTAAATTAAATAAATTTAAAACTAATTAAAAGTAAACAATTTATAGACAAGAAGAGAACAAGAGCAACAAAAGGAAAGGGAATGGAATAAGTTGATTCTAGATCGACAGCATATGTTGCATTACTTAGATGATGAAGAGAACAGAAAATATTACCAGTTTTGTAAGCAGCTAGAATTAGAAAACCAGCAACTAGCTCAGCAGCAAAGACAACACCAAGAATATTTCAACAAAGTAATAAATACCAATGTTCCAACAAAAAAATATTTCAATCAATTTAGTACGAGTTCACGATAAAAAAAAATTTAAACCAATAATCATCTTATAAGATTCCAAATAATATATTTTAATTCTCTGTAATAAATTGGAATTGATGCAGAATATTTCTTTACTTGTGAAAAATATTGTATTTTTTGGACTGTAAGATGCACTTCAAATTTATAAGACAACTTTTAGGAAAGGATATTTTACTTAGTGTAATAAATTACCTTTCCAAATAGAAAAATTTATTTAAAATTGGGAATGCCTTTTATGGTCTGGAAAATACAATATTTTAAACCTTAAATGTATCTGAAAGTTAAAAAATACATAGTTAACATAGTGAATACATAGAATTCTACATCAAAATAGTTTTCTTGATATGAATGTATCTTAAATGTCAACCATTCATTATATTCAAGCAAGATTATTATAAACAGTCTTATTTTGACCTCTCCCAAAATTTTAAATTTTTTGTTACAAATGTGAAAACTTTAACTACTGTGTTTTAAGCAAACTAATTTGTGGAGAGACTTTTTAATATTTGAAAACATTTTTCTTCCCAAATCAGATGCACAATAATCCTCCCCCCCCCCTCCCAAAAAGTTCACTTTTTACTGAACTCTTAAGATTATCCATTGAATTAGAATTTAATATACATGTAATACACGACACTTAATGCTTCATTATGCATTATATTTTACAGAGATGACAAACTCTTCTGCATTAGATTACTATGCATTTATATAAATACATATTTGTACAAATTTGTATTTTTATCTAAGTCAATATTATCTCAAGTTTTACTAAGACTAGAAATTAATAAGTCTATGAGCAACATAACAGTTCTAAAGAGTTTAATAAAAAGCAAAAAATTTATAGAGATACTTTAAATTAAATATTTTATAAAAATTCAAACATTTTCAAGTATTGTTATAAGCCTCAACTGATGTGTATTTTAGTACCACTGGATTATTTATATCATTAATATATTCTAATGTTGCAAATCTTGAAAAGAATTTTTAGTTTTGTCTGTGTGTAATTAAAAGAGAATCAAATTTTGTGAACATGTATTTTAATTACATTAAAGATGATAAAATAACAATATGATGCACAATTTATACAATGGACAACAAAATGTTTGAATTGCAAGTGTAGAAAAAAATAGCACAAATCAATCAAGAAAATGATATTTGTACAATGCAGAGAGTATTTCGCGTAAGGCACATGCTTTGGCATAAAATGATTATCTGCACCAGCAGAGGACAACTCAGTTCCTACAGTTTAGTATCCTGCACATTTGGCCCATTGCTTTCTTCTGCCAAAGGAACATCAGTAATAGGCACAAGCCAACCTTCATCATCACAGATTTTACTGCCTTTTTCTTCCTTTTCATCTTGCAAGATTATTGAAGCAGGTGTCAGATCAATGCCCACAGCTTCCTGCATATTGTGCTGGAGTTTGCTCTGGAAAAAAATGTTTAGTTAGTTGCTTAAGATAACAATATTGTAAACTACAATGTAGCATAAAACTTTTAAGAAATATTTTTCTTTTGATCTAAAAATTAATCATTGAGAAAAAAATGCTCTTTGAAAGCAGTAAGATTTCATAATGAATAAAACAATTTATTTAGCTATTTCTTTTAAAAATCTGTTCAATTACTAAATTTTTAATGTGCTATTTGCATTAATAAAAAGTTAATTTTATTTTTATCAATCTGCTGAGTGCAATCTGTTTTAAGCAAAAAGAACATCAATGATTTATGTGCAATGATTTTGATCTGATTAGATAATACATCTAATATGATGTGAAAATATTATATGCAAATTTATGAAAAATTTAATGAGTCACTCAACAATTAAAATAAAGTATTGATAGGTAATAAATATCTTTTAAAAATACTTACAACTTTCAAGAATTTTAGTTCAAAAAATAATATTTTCTCAAACTAATTGTATTCTGAGGAGTTAAGTGAAATTTGAAACTTAATATGAAAACTAATATACTTACATCAGCCAAGTAGTGAACAGACTGTCGTGTTTTTCTCCGATAGAATATTACCACACATATAAGAACAGTGACTCCAATTACTGCTAAGCAGATAGTAAAAATAATAATTCCATATTTTTCTAGCATTGCTGATAACAAGTCATAATTTTCTGTTAACAATCCATGATAGAAGTATGCAGCACTAGCATTTATCTATGAATAAAAGAAAATTATGTATAATAATTTAAAGTTTATTTATTACACATAATTAATTCATTATCAAAATAACTATTTTACATAGAATTAATTTCTTTAACATTCATTGATACTTTTAGATCATCTTTTGCTGATTTTCCAATGAATAACTACCTTCACATGAAGTAGCATTAGACAAATAAGGCTAACATAGCACCAAATCAGGTTAAAATATGAAGCTTCTCTATATTTTGGTTGAAGAACTTCCAATTTTAGAAACTTATAACAGTTTTTCTATGAAGAGTCTGAAATACCCAACCACCATTGAATTTATTAAGAATTTTAACCTTACAGAGATCTAAGATATTTATATAAATGATTTGTCATACATATATTTTATCATCCTACATATATTTTATTTTCTCAGTGCTAGGATAAAGGACAATGAATATGGGAAAATTAAGAGTAGTTTTCAGTACAAAATATTAAGTAAAAGCTTCTTCAGAATATCAGAAAATTTATAGTAATATTAAAAAATCCAATATCTTAAAAAGAATAATCATTCATCTATATTTTTTTTATAAAATAATTGAAGAAAAGACAACTTTGAAACAGTTATTGAAAATCTAAGATTAAAAAAATTTCAATCAAAGGTCATATTTTCTGATTTAAAAAAAAAAAAAAGACATGTAAGCAGTATAAACTACTCAACAAACATCAAAATCTATGAATATATTAAAATATTTATGTTATAAAAGCAAGCAAGAATCACAGTTAAATGTTTATTTTATTAAAGCTGTTAATAACATTCAATGCAGTTAGCATTAATTGATTTAATTTGTTTGAAAAATAATTTTCAAAAGGTAGTCAAGTGAGGAACAAATGAAACTTTTGTTTTAACTTGAATGTAGCAATCTTTAATTCAAAAAATTTCCAAAATCTTGAATTTTTACTCAAAACTGATGCTTATCAATGATGTATAAAAGAAATTCTCTTTTCCATAGATTAAATGCATCAAACAATGAATAAAATATCTATTTTTTAAAAAATTTATTAATACAAAAAAGGCTTACTGATTCTTTTAAATCTTTGCTGTAGAAATTCAATATTCCAAGAACAAAATGAACAGGAAGAGTTTCTAAAGGAGAAAAAATTCTTTTAATGTAAAGATAGATTATCTAAAAAAAGAAATTAAATTCATTACTAAAATCTAACTTTGTTAATTGCTAAAGTTTATATTTTAAACGTATTTGGCATTTGTATGTATGAAGAATAATAAAATATCTATATTCGGAAACATAGAGAAAAAACAACACACACATGAACTTTTTTTATTTTAAAGTACTACAGAAAAAAATAAATAAAAAGTCTGTCTTTACGATAAAATGCAGGCTATATGTTGATAAAATTTCAAAATTTAATAAAAAATTCAGTCTTAATTATATAAGAACAACAAATTAATAATTTTAGCATTAATTGAACAAAAAGCAATTCAAATTTGTAAATACTAACCATTTTTCCAAGCATTGTAGACAATAAATGTTAAAGTTATATGTGAAGCATTAGTTTCAGGTGTTGGCATCACATAAAAAATAGAGATGTTTCCAAATGGTTTTTCATTGATTGGTTCTTCGGATTCTTCAAATGGATCCTATAAATATAATGCATACATTTTGTAAGACTTTCAAAAATACAAAGTTACAAAAAAGAAAAAACGAGTTACATCTCAATTTTTTTTGGATGGTTTTACAGGTTAAAAATTGTATTTTTCCAAGTGTCTCCAAATACTTGTTAATTTATTTAAAAAATGTGTACTCTGAAAATACAAGAAAAGAAGTGATGGTATGATAAGAAAAATCCACTAAGTACATTATGTTTACCAAAGATATTAAATTCTATAGGAGAAAGGAATGATCATTTCAGTGGATCAATATTGTAAACAGAGATCTCATCTAAAGAAAGTTATGAAGATAGAAATAAGCAGAAAACATATTTCCAAAATAATACAATATTTTTTAAAATCCTTCTTGATATTTAAAAAAGTAAATTTTAAGTTATGCAAAATAAATTATTTTTTCACAGGCGTAACATACATCCTTCGCATTGAGGGGGGGGGGGCAAAACCCATGTTAAATTATGGTTTTTCAATCCTTTGTAAAGATCCTGCTTGGGACTCAAAATCTGACTTTGCAGAGGGCCCTAATATTCTCCCTTACACCACTGGTTTCATATATAGTTGTTTTAGTCCAATTTTTTCTATCTATAAATTTCTTAAATATGTATGTAGCAGATTATTTACTATTCTGTTCAAATTAATTGAGACAAATGGGAAGAAAAGGTTTTTTGAAAAATCGGTTAACTTTTAATAATTTCATCAATTAAGTAGACTGAAATGTTTTGTTTTTTTGTAAGAAATGTGTTTTCTTTTAGCTGAAACGATTTCTTGAACACGTCTTGGCATCGATTCCTCTAGTGTAGCACACATGCTCTTGAATTTCATCATAGTGGAACCATACTTGTATAACACTTTTTATAATTTGTTCTGTTGTCATGCAATTCATCTTAGCTAAAAGATTCTTGCAAATATGCCATAAGTTCTCAACAGGATTTAGTTCTGGTGAATTACCAGGCCAGTCAAACACTTTTATTTTATTTTCCTGCCAAAAAGTCTGGAATAATTTCAAAGTGTGGCAAAGGACCAAGTCATGTTGAAATGTTCCGTCAAATGCTTCCATGAATGGAACAATCTATTGCATAACATTTCTATGTAATAGACAGAATTCATCACATCTTTAAGAGGAACCAAGTTTCCAGTGCATTGTTGTGAAAAACTCCAAAAATATCTCTTTTGGATGGGTTTTTTTCTACAGTCTGTTGGATATGTTCTGGTAGCACAGATTCTCTTTCACTTTGTCTAACTGCACTTGATTTGTATCCCTGCCCAAATAGATGTGTTTTCTAACTGAAAATTATCTTCTTCCAGTCATTAACAATTCATGATCGATATTTTTTTGGTCTAAGCTAACCATTTTTCCATCATTTTCTGTGTTAAAAATTGTTTTTCATTGAGCATGTTACCTTATGACCAACTTCCAGAAGCTTTTTGCGTACATTTGAGGTACTCACTTCAACAATATGATCCAATAAATCCTTTCAAAGGTCTGTGCTTAGATTTATTTTGCAATTTCTTATTAGAATTTTATTAGTTCTTGGGGTAGTTTTTCCACTTGCGCCCACATTTTCCTTTTCTTTTTGGAGAGGATGTTCCAGAGTCTTGAAATAATCTTAAAACTTTTGAAACATTTGATTTGTCCATATCAACTGCTGTAGCTATACCTCTCAGTCATAGAAGTGTGTTTCGTAAGAGAGATTATTTTAGCATGCTTCCTCTGAATAATATCCATCTTTGTACAAACATAAGTAATACATGTTACACTACCAGCTGCCCCACTGAAATGCCCGCAACTGAGCTACTAACACACTAAAACCAGTCAAATGAATAAATTACAGTCAATCCATCACACAACCTCTAGGCAGATATAACCGATTTGTAGCAGTTTGGGACATCACTGGTAATTACATACCAGTTTTTCAGGAAATTACATGTTTGTCCCAATTAATTCGAATAGTATAGTATATATTGCCAAAAAAAAAACTGCTCTAAAGAAATGTATATTTTTTGATAATTTGTAATGTGAAAAATATTTTAAAAGTTTTCAACTATTTAAATAAATAGTATTTATATAATTAATTCTTTGTAGAAAAATAGCTTCAAACTATATTGGTTGTAATTTAGTTGAAAAGTATGGATCATTTTTCAGCGTAATGATAAACCACTTGTTTGACATAAGAAAGAGGTGGCCAGAATTTTTAGTTTCATATGACTCATCTATTATATTGAATGTCTGAAGTAAATGTCACCTAAATGAACCATTTTCTGGATGGATAACTAAAACCAATGGAAACTTGATAAAACTGGGGGCAAGGGAGAAGTGAAAACTCAACACTATTTTTTAAAAAATAGTGAGCAAAGGTTTTAGTTCTAGAAGACTTTCACCCTAAATTTTAATGGCCTTATATAATTAAAAAATCTATAAATCGTTTATGTATCTCAAAAGTATTAAGCTGATATTTTTTAAAGCATAAGTGCTCCAACCTTAATTCTAAAACAGAATTGTGGATTATAAAAATGTTTACTATTTCAACTAAAGAAGGTTTTTATGTAACTTTATAAGTAAAAGTAAAAAATGAACAAAATCTGAATGTGAAAAATGAGGCAGTAACAAATTTAAAATATACATAATGAAATTATTAAAAAATGCAAAAATTACCTTCGTCCAGTTCTGGAATTCTTTTGTCAAGACATCATTTAGCCAAATGTGTGTTTTTGCTAGTTTGAATTTCATGCCTGTTTTATTCTATAGGAAAGAGTAATGTTGACGAATTATGAAAATCAAAAATTGAGGCTCATACAAGAATTATTTCTTTCTAATTAAATAAAACTCTCTGATTGATTTTTTGGAGGCAAAAAAAAACCCAGTTAATTCCTAATGAGCTATTTGATGCCTTAACATAAATCATGTAAACAGAATAAAATTATGATCCTGAACTGAAAAAATTCAGTCAGAAAGTTTATATTAGCTTATTAAAAGAAACAAATTTTGTGTGTATTCATGACTTATATTATGCAGTTAACATATCTTTATATTTTTACTGAATGGATAGATAATTCATGTAATAAAAAGATGTCAAATTTGCACAACAGAAAAACACAACTATGATTGTCTTAAGAAAATGTAGTAAGCTAGTCAACAATACAAATGTCTTTCCCCTTTTTAATTTAAAGTAAAAAAAAAAAAACAGTTGTGCTCAAAAAACAATTGCCTACCTATTATCATACTATTTATAGTGCATAAATTGTTCATTTTTTCATATGTGAATCTTTATAATATAATGTTTCTTTCAAGTGCATTTCACTTTTATGAATTATTCCAGAAACATGGAAGATGGAGAGTTTATTATACAATAAAGTTCTTATAATAAGTATGTAAAGTATTTTTAAACACAAAATTTATTTCAACAACACACAATTATTTGTTCTCTACATATGACATTTCTTATTTGCAACCAATTAATTACGAAATATTCTGAAAATTATATTAGTATTGAAATGTAAAAAGAATAAGTTTTTTAAATATATTAAATCAAAATATTTGGTTTTACTGTATGTTATTTTCTGTTTTATTTTACATTTAGACTCTTAAATGTTAACTATAGCTCTGTCATTATATTATTTAATAGAAAAGTTTCTGCCAATTACATTTTTTTAAAATTTTATTGACAGAGATTAATTCTTATATAAAAAATTACCATATTATATATATATATATATATATGTATGTATTAGTTCTTATAAAAGTACTATATTATATTTATATAAATGTATGTATTGTGCATATATATATTGCATATAAAAAAAGAAATTGATATGGAAAAAATCAAATTAGTTACCACAGAATTTGCAGGAAACTGAATAATTGCAGTAATCATGTCAGTCCTATCCAGAGAATTTAAATCTTCAAATTCCAGTTGTTTATAATGTATCTGTAAATGTATAGAAATGCTGTATATAAATTTAGTTTAATCAAATAAACATTTAAGTAACTGTTCCTATACATTATTAACATATCTATAGAATTCATTATAAAATGGAAAATATTATATAATCTGGAAAATATTACATAAAAGATAAAACATATGGATTTCAACAACTATTAGTTTTTAACCAAATGCTCTTAAATCTTAAAATGGATTTTTTTAAAAAAATTATTTTGCTCCATATTATTTTTATCAATATATGAAAAACATAATACATAAAAATTTAACTTTAATATAATTATATATGTTTCAAAAATTCTGCTTTACATTGAGACAATAATTGCAGGAATGAAAAAATGTTTAAAATAACAAAAAACATGACTGTATAACTTTTTACTCATACCCACCTCAGTTTCATTTCTAGTTGTTTCCATTGTAGGAATCTTATCAGTTGTCACCACTCGGAAACTACTTCTAGATGTTGGATCTATGGTAGAAATTGAACTGAAAGGTATATGTTTGCCTTCTCTATGAGTTTCTGGTGGTACTGTCCAAGTAGCCGTTGAAACAGGTATTGCAGAACTTGAATATTTGTCAGATAATAAGGTCACTACCGGATCAGTAATTTTAGAACCTTCCGTATTCGACACTGTTGTTTCTTCTGTACTTGAAAAGGTAGATATAGGGTATTCATTATGATCAGTACTAGTTATTGTAAGGTCAGTGGTAGTTGAAGATGGATGAGATATGGTTTGAGAAACAATGTTCTGTTCCGAGTGAGTACTTTTTACAGTTGAACTTGAAACAGTAGTTGAAATAATATCTGAAGAATTTGGATCTTCAGGATTACCAAAAATTGTTGATGATAAATGAGAAGCTGTAGTTGTAGAAAAATTCTGCTCATGGCTTATGTCAGTTGCTTTTTGTGTCATTTTAGTAATCGTATCAGAATCTATACTTGATGACATTCCTGTGAAATGCATAAGAATGCTAAAAGGGAAATGAGTAATAGTAGGGTTTTCTGTAGACAAAGTTACTGATTTGGTAGAAAATTGCGACACATCCTTCTCGGTATCAGTAGCAATAGAAATCTCTTGTACATCCAAACTATCGGTTGTAGGACTTGTTGTATGAGTATATAAAGACATATTGTCAGAGGCAAAAGAAACTGTTGATAATGGTAAAGTTTTTTTTATTTCAGTAACTTCTGGTAATGAAGAACTTATAGTTGTTCCTTCAACAGATATTTCAGATTCAGTAAAAACACTAGCTGTGCTTGAATGAATAATACTGTCATGTACTGTTTCTGTTTCAGTATCTTTGGAAAGATCATAAGCTGAAGATGTGAAAGTTTTATTTTCTGTATAAGTTGACTCATTTAAATGAGAAGTAGAATTGGAATGGAAGAAAGTAGCTTCTGCAGTTGTAGTCTCATAATTATTTTTTGGAGCGTTAGCTTCACTGAAATTCTCTGAAAGGGAATCAATATGAAGTATAGGTGTTGAAGATATAGATATTGTAATGTTAGGAGAAGTGTCTGGAGGTAAAGTATCAGAATGCTTTGCTGTAAACATTTCTGTTATACTTTTATCTGTAATTGTATTCTCTAATCCAGATGTTGATGATAAAGTGCTAGTCTCTGGCTGTTCTGAAAATGAAGTAGTCTTAGCTTCCAATACTTTTGACATTTCTGTAAAGGTAGTATGAATGTCTAGGCCAAAACCTTGCTCGTTAGCTGTGGAATCGAGGGTAGTAACAGTTGAAAAATTTTCAATAGTACTATTTTGTTGGAAAGTTTTGCCATCAAACAATTCTGAACTAGTAGATATGGTAGGTTTTAAATCATTCAAATGATTGATACTCTCAGTTACCAAAATTACATCCTTGGTGTTATTGGCTTCTGTAACAAGATCTTCAAATATATTCTTTTCAGAAATGTCTGTGGTTGTTTCAAAAAATTTAGAACTGGATACATTACTTTCATGAAGAAGACTAGATATATCTTTTCCTTCCGTAAACAAAGCTGAATTAGAAACCTCAGTCACAGATGTTGAAGTCGATTTTATCGATGAATCCAATATGGTTGTATTAGCAGTATATTCATCAATTAAAGTTGTAAGGCTTCCAGTTGGTGCTTCTGTGTAGTATTCAGACAATGGGAGAGAAGAGACATAAATTCTCGACATAAGTTCTTCATCACTTCTAGATAGAACAGAATTTGTACTAACAGAAAAGGGAATATCAGTGGAATTTTCTGTGCTATTTGCATCAAATTTATAAAAACTAAGTACATCAGGATTTTGAGTTGTTTTCAAAGTATTTTTAGAAACATCTGAATCTAATTCATTTTCACCATGATCTAAATTATCATAAATGGATTGGGTAGTATGATATACAGCTGCATCTGTTTCAAGACTATTTGATACATTTTTGGACAGATGAGTACTTTCATCATTTGTGTTCTTTGTAAATGCTTCTGTACTAACAGCAGAATTGACAGGATTCCAGGATATTTTAGCAACAGAACGTCCATTTGGAACAGAAGTCTTTACAAAATCACCCTGATTTAAATCAGAACTATCTAGTATTGTTGGTAAAGTACTAGAACCACCTGAAGGAATTCTTACTGTTTCAGACTCTGAGTTTACAACAGAAATATCTGAACTGCTTGTGAAAGGACTGGTTTGAATAAGATCTTCAGCAGGAACATCAGATTGAATACAATATGACAAGTGCACACAAGCTAAAAAAAAATTCTTTTTTAATATGTATAATTAAATACAATCACATTTTGAGTAATTATAAAAATAAAATTGAATATAAAATATTTTTACCAGCTTATATATCATTTAGGTTTTGAAAATTGCTTCAACAAAAGTTATTTATTTTTTATTTTTATTTTTTATAATCACATAAAATTTAAAATTTTTTATTTTTATTGAAGTTTTTTTAAATTTTCATTTTTATTTTCATTCATAACATCAGATGTTTTCTGCCAAACATTAAATTAAGATTACTTATATAAAATACATAAATAAATATAAATTAGCTTTAAGCTAAAATAAACACATTTATTACAGAGAAAATAGGTACTTTAGATCAAAACTACATCTTGTATCACATGGATAGTTATGCATCTTTTTTAAGAATACTTTGTGGCAACAAGTAAATAAAAGTCTCAATTGTAATGTTTAATCAGGCTGTTAGTAAAAAGATAGCTTTATTAGATTGCAACACACAGAGAATGAAAGGTTAATTTAAATGCACCCTCTTGCTGTATGAAAATTATGAAAGTTAAAATTTAAAACCAAAAGTTATCTTCAATTTTTATGAAAGTGTTTTTCATACAAATCAAACATTTTAACTGAGAATAAAAGATACATCAACAAGCACAATATTTATTTATTTTTTTTGTTAACATTAGAAATTTTAGATTTTTAAAAAGCAAACAATGTATAAAAATCAGCAACAAAATACATACACAATACATAGGAAATTTTTAATCTAAAATTTCAGTAATACTTGAGAATAAAAACAATGATAGCTGACACTTTTAACTCAAAATTTCAGTAACACTTATTAGAACTGTTGCCATATTTTTATAATTTATGGTTTCAAGGAAATTAAATGTTGAGAAACCATCTTTTTCACACCTGTAGTAAAGCAAATACTATCAGAGAATAACTGTTGCAAACCAGAAAAGATTAGCTATAACATCTCAAATTCAAGACTACAGAAACTAATTTTATTATTAAACTTTTACATAATACAAGGATATTCATAGAATCTAAATGGGCATTTTTTTTTTTTTAAAATTTCAAGTTTCTAAAGGAAAGGTGCTCAAAAGAAGAAAAATTCAAGTCTCAGACAATTTTATAAAGATTTTAAATTTCTTATTCAAACCAAATAGGGATAGATTATTGATTAATTATGAATTAACTAGAGTCCTAATTATGCCTTGTTTAAAAAGCAGTGTGAGCAGTTACTTTTATTTTAATACAGTAAAATGCTTTAGTTTTAATATTAGATTATATAAAATTGGATTATTGAATTGTTTATTTTTCAAGATAAATCAATCTCAGAAAAGACATTTGAAGTAATAGGAATTATTTAAAAACAATAATTGAGGTCTATGAAAATTCTATTCATTCAGAGAATTTTATTAATTTCTTTTTTTTCTTCCAATCTGATTTAAATGAATGATTTAAAAAAAATTAGAACACATCTGCATATTATAAAAATGTTTAATTATTCTCCAAAAATTAACTTTTTTTCACAAATTATAATTTTTTGTATACAAAAGTAAAATGTATTTCATTAACAAAGAAATATAATGATGAAAAATAAGTAGCAAAATTGTCTTCTTCATCCATTATAATGTTTAATGTATAAATATATAATGCATGTAAAATTCATTCTAATCAAATTTTAGGCAGAAAAAGAATTTAATTGCTTTTAATTTTTTAGAAAATTAACAGATTTTCCAGCTTTTGTAATTTATATTTCCATATAAAATTTTTTAATTATTAAAGTTTTCTTGATAACTTTTTATAAATAAGAAATTTGAAATTCAAGAAAATTATCCCATACATAATGAGTAACTTAAATATTATTCATTCAATTTTATTATTAATGTTGGAAAACATAAATTATAAAAGTTTGTTAGAATGAATGAATTGAAACTAAAGTTTTACTATCCATTGGAGATTAAAGAAATGTTACTCAATAAAAACTCATTTTTTTTCTTTCTTAACGCTAAAAAGTAGTTATTAAAACACAATTTTTAGGAATAACTGATGAACCAATTTTTTTTTCAATAAATGTAATCTTTTAAAATAATAATGCAATGAAATGTTTCAAAATAGGAGAGAGGGGAGTAATTTTGTTAGGATTATTTTAATCACTTTAAAATAAAGACATTATTTTAATCAGAAAAAGGAAAATCTCTATTCTATTTCAGAGAAATCAACAACACGTATTATTGACAAAGAATAACTTTCATTTCGGCAAATGATGGAAATGTCTATTAATCTTTTCATCCAAAGAATAAAAAAAAATTATACTTGTTTATATTCCGCTTTTGCGTAAAGAGAGAAAAAAAATGTGTCGTAATGAAAGACCTTCAACACAGCCCGCAAGAAAGAAAATAACCACCTGTCACTTCGGCGCCGACGATTGGTGCAGTTTTGAGACCATCGCAACTCAACAGGTTCACAATTAACAACTCATTAGCAGGACAATGTCACTTGTACGCTTAACCGGAGATCATTTGACACAACTTATGAAATTTATTATTTTCAATGCGTTGATCTGAAGCGAAAATATCCGAAAAGATAAAAATTGTTCTGTTGTGATGACACGAATTTATTGTTTTCTCAGAAATTCAAACTTTTAATACAAGGTTTATCACCGACGAAATAAAATATAAATGTTATTCTTTCAAAAAAAAGAAAAAACTGCACTTTTCTCATTTTTAGCGTAGTCACAAAAAATTAATGATTTTGAATACAGAAAGGTAAAATTTTCTAAATCTTGAATCGGGAAAAACATTGACAATTGATAGTTCTTTTTTCAGCAGTTCGACTATTAAACCTTTTGATGGAATAAAATATTTAATGGTTTTAAACACTTCTAAAAAGATATCAACCACCACAGAGTGAATTATAACGTTTGACTGCGGTTTTAGTTTCTTCAACACAGGTTTGTACCTTACGCCACCCACTGACAGTCACGGAATATTTTCTCCGGCAATGTACACTCACGCAACCGGTGTTCGAAACTTTTTAAGTATCCGGATTTGGTCAAAAAGGAAAAAGATAAAGAATGCTTACCGAAGATGATCAACAGCTCGGAGAACATCATCTTTTGTCTTTTCTTACCTAAAGGAGGGAAATGGGGGTTTTTACTTGGTAGTGTACATCCGAACGTTCGAAGTTCTCCGACGCTTCTTCTATGAAGCCCACCGGAGTCTGAATGAATCTGAACAAAGAAAAACGAAAAGCGCGGAGCGAAAGAGGCAAAGTTCGTCATGAAATGCGGGGGGACTGGCAAGTAGGGGGAATGCAAGTATGGTGGGTGGACGGGGGAACGAGACGGCGGACCAGCACAACGTTGAAGGAGGTTTCAAGTTTCGCGGTGCTGGTACTGTGATTGGCGGTCCTATCACCCCGTGAGCATAAAGTTCTCCACTTCACCGAAGTTATTTTTTTAATTTATTTACGTTCCTTTATTTTTATTATTGTTTTTTTTTTTTCGAATTCGCTGGAAGGACCGTTTGTGTTCCTGTTCTTCCCGTTTTCGTCTGCTAACGTTGAAACGGAAACACGTATATTAGCAACGTAAAGGTCAAGGAAATGAAAATTATAATCTATGAGAGAAGCATTTAATCGCTCCTTACCTTTAAAGCACGTGGTATTTTATTCTTTTTAACGAATTTATTGTTTTGGTGGCTTCTTTTTCATTGATTGATTGATTAGGGTTTTTGTGGAATTTATTGAGCTACAGAGGCCATCAACCCACACCTTGACATTTTGGATACTTTTGAACACAATTAACAAAGGTGTGTGGTCATTCAAAATGTTTGATCAGTTCATGTGACTCCTGTTTTGAAATTCATTTCTGCTAACACAATGCACACCAATGATAATAGTTCCATTCCGAATGGAAGGAAGGTTTGTAACAAATAATTTGTGAGTGGAGCTCCATAATTTTGTATATTTATCATGAAGATAGTTGAGAGCAATGATCCGAGAGTGATGGATAAAGAAAGGTTTGATGAGTGTCTCCAGGAAAGAAGACCTCAAAAAGCGACTGACGACTTTTCCCAACATTATTCGCATTCATTTCAAGGAAACTTTTAAGTGGAATTCGAGACATTCTTTTGTTCACCATTGAAATTTTCTTTTTCATTTGTGTCAATGACAAAATAAATTTCCTTTAAATAATATATATTATTTATATATTAATCAAAATATTACTAACGCTCTCTATAGAATTTTAATGAGACGTTTTTTAGAATAAAACTGACATTATTAGATTGTTACATATTTCGATATTTTCTACCTTTATTCATTTCACCCACGACTTGCTGGACAATAAATAAAGCGTTTTGCTCGTTCATTAACGTACCAGAAGAAATACGAAAGTTCGTTAAAAGTGTTAGTTCGAATGAAAAAAATAAAGTGAAATTGAATAAAACGATATCTAAAATAAGGTTTAAGTACATGGGTGGAATTGATTAGAACACTGGGCATTAAATGGAATTTGACCGTGTAGTGATATGGAGGTGAAGGTGTCGTTCTCGTCACTTTAGAAAATCCAGAATTGTGACAACCAATATCAATGGTCTTCATATTGTACAGTACGGTGTTTTAAAGTGTCCAAAGTAGCGTGGCCAGCGTTGTCAGATCACGGGTTCGAGTCTAGTACCACTGAAGACTCCCCCCCCCCTCTACTCGAGCTAATGCACATTAAATCTGTCGTAGCTCAAAGTCTTCACATTGGCGTGGTGTGGAAATTTGAACCGTTAGGTGTCATCATCGTCATTTGACTGGGATTCAAAATTACGAGGTCCGCTGCCAATAACCTTCGTGTTACCGTACAGTGTACAACGCAAACACTCAATCAATCATTTCAATAAAAATCACTCGAGAGTAGCGACAAATAGAAGCAAAGCTCTGAGTGAGTGAGTGAATATTAACGTCGCACTATTCAACTACTCGAAGGCTTTTGGCGACGGACCTCGTCATTTTGAACTATGGTCAAGTAACGAAGTCAATACCTGAGTTAGCACCTCCCTCTCCTAACTTCCACACCCTACCAATGGAAGGATATTTGAGCTTCGACAATTGTGCATCGCCCCCCTACACAGAAGCAAAGCTTTGAATTTTTGTTTAATGGAAAATATTTTCTTCAAGATCTTATTAATTTCATTACAAATCTAACACTGCATTAAGAGGCATCACAAAATATTCCGTGTTGCATTTTCTTCCCTACTCCTATTCAGACTATGTTTTATAGTTTTCGTAGAGCCATTTTTTACTGATTGTTAATGAAAACAGATTCAAGGCTGTTGTCAATTAAAATTACAAGACTCATAATTTAGATTCACGGTCAATTAATGAGAAAGACACCTGAGCTACTCTCCAAACTTTCACACACTACGCTAAGGTAAAGATCTTGAACCTCATCAGATTTAATGGGTATCAAACGTTTTACGGGTGGTCAAGGTAACGGACTCGTGGCTAGCGTGTCATGAGTTCGAGCCCACTGAAGACCCACCGTGTAGGGGCGATGCATGTTAAATCTTTAGTGAGCTCAAACGTCCTTCCGTTGGTGTGATGTGGTAGTTAGGAGAGGGGTGCTAGATCAGGTGTCGTCCTCGTCACTTGACCGTGGTTCAAAATGACGAGGTCCGTAGCCAAAAGCCCTCTTGTAGCTGGAGAGTGCGACGTTAATATTCACTCACTCGCTCACCCTTTCACGCAGCGGTCTTCAGTGGTGCCTGGACTCGAACCCCCGACCCCATAGAAACAACGCAAGCCACGAGTTCATGACTGGCCCCTTGACTACTGCGGCAGGACCGTTTGTAGGGGTGTGGGCCGCCTGCGTGCAAAGACCTCATGTGCCGCCCCTCTAGAGAATTTTTCATATTTTGACTAATACTGAACGTTGACGTTATAAAATCATCTGCCTGTGTAAGAGTAAAAAGTAAAACATTAATAAAAATGCAAATAATCACAAAACTCACTTCTTTCCTCTATTTTTGTTTTTCTAAATTGTAAGGCTATTATTAAATTTAAAACTTATAATTCCCACAAATTCATATTGAATTTAAACCCTCCTAGTCTCTCAGATCAGGAGTGGCCAAACCAAATAACCTTGCGGGTCACTTCAGAAAAACATTATAGTCACGCAGGTCGCCTATAAAAAACTATATATATATATATATATATGTTCTTGGTTCTTCCGGTCTGATCTTAGGATGCTGGGGATTTATTAGTCTTCTTTTGAATTATTTACTGCTATATATATATATATATATATATATATAAGATTTGGATCATTACACAAGCATTTATTGGAGTTAAAATTTAAGACAGAATGAATTAATATCATTGTTTTTCATGTTTACATACATAGATAATTTAATAATATTAATGCACTGATCACAAATATGCGGAGCTCTAGCAATAAGGAGCGCGATACAGAAATCAAGCATGATGCTGCGGGGTGTCGCTACAATACAACACTGATCACTTCTAAGTATGGTGGGTGCGGTAGCCAAGTGGTCAAGGCATCGGATCATGGCTAGCGTGTCGTGAGTTCGAGCCCAGTACCACCGAAGACCCGCCGTGTTGGGGAGCGATGCACGTTAAATCTGTCGAGAGCTCAAATGTCCTCCCGTTGGTGTGGTGTGGTAGTTAGGAGAGGGGGTTCAAGCTCAGGTGTCGTCCGCGTCACTTGACCATGGTTCAAAATTATGCGGACCGTCGCCAAAAGCCCTAGCGAAGCTAAACAGTGCGACGCTAATATTCACTCACTCACTTCTAAGTATGTATGAAACTGAAGCAACGTTCTAAAACAGAAACAGTTACGGGATATATTTGCTACAAAACTCTATCTTAAAAAAAATTTGCACAAAATAGTCGTATATTGTTAAGTTGTAATAAATCTGGCGGGCCTAAAAATTATTCAAAGTGGACCGCGGGTTGACCTTCCCTGTCTTAGATAATATTTTAACCCTATTAAATATTTTTGCAAAGCAGCTTTCACAAAAATCATTCTAGAAAAATCATCTCTGTTGAGCATTTATGCACAATGTGGCTGATAAGCAGGAAAATCTTTTCTGTTGCGGAATTTCTGACACTGCCACGAATTTCGCTATAAAATGAAGGATTTGTATAAAGAGTAGACATTAATGTGTGCACTTTATTTTTCTTTAACTATGCTATGCTATCAGGAAATCGGACTTATTTTGATTTTTCGATGACTATTTATAAGGTTCACCCTATTTATTTGACTAATTATAAGTTTAATTTTGAGAAATTCGTAAAAAAATTTGCTTGATTGATGGAACAATATGTGGCCGCCCGCGTGCGGTGCACGCGCTGAACACCTGCTAGGATCGGCCCTGTCCTGCAGTCACAATAACACACACACACATTTTCTGAATAACCATGGATAAACGCAATCAGGATGATATTCTGTCAAGTTCTCGGATGAAAAGAATTTTTTCTTTTTTAATTTTCCGAATGGAAACACAATCTTCCAAACAAACAAAAAAGCAATGCAATGAAGAAAAAAAACCTGGAAAAATAGTCGAATCTAAACCGAAATTCTTCACATACTCAGTCACGTTCCAGGAAACGATTGACTCCCCTTTGGAGGAAAAACGCAGGTGACAACCCCTATCTGGGAGAAGGAATTCAAGCAGTTGACTCCACAAAAGAAAGTGGTATGCTAAAATTTGATGGCATTTCCTGGGAAGTTCGGAATTTTACGAGTAAGAAATGTTACAATCGATCAATATTTATGTAGTTTCATTTTAAATATCTCGGACTGATGTTTCGCACTCCTTCGATATACAGTAGAACATCGTTTATCCGAATTAATTGGGACCGGACACCGTTCGGATACGCGATTGTTCGGATAACCGAAAATCGAATGCGATCCATGCAGTATATGAAACCGGACACTATTACGAATATTGAAAATCATCACATGCAGGAAACGTGCTTGAAAAAAAAGCTAAATGGGTAAAAAATGTCGCAATTTTACCTTTATTGTGGAAAATAATTACTTATTTTTCGCTGTACCATTGTACACCTTCGTTTTTTCGCTGCAAGGTCTCTGATTCTCTTGATTCGGATATTTGACGTTCTGGATAATAAACGTTCGGATAAACGACGTTCTACTTTAATGTTAGAACCGAATGAGGAAAATGAATCATCTGGCTTATTTTTTTTCCCCTTTAAAATTTAGCTATATGTTTCAAAACGAATGCAATAACATATTTTGGAATTAAAAATTTGTACAGCTTTCCTAACCCTATAATTTATTTTTATTTATTTTGCACTATCGATCAGTTCAATGATAATTGCATGCCCTAAGAGAAAGGAGGGAGCGAGAATTATTTTTCATCTACAGAAAATTAAATTTG
Organism: Trichonephila clavata; assembly: GCA_019973975.1. NCBI lineage: Eukaryota > Metazoa > Arthropoda > Arachnida > Araneae > Nephilidae > Trichonephila > Trichonephila clavata. The sequence continues at coordinate 315,460 of BMAO01019834.1, read as the reverse complement.
GTTTGTTGAAGCAATGCGGTTGAATTGTTCTATAATCTTAAAAATCTATGTATTAAAGAAGAAACAGATGCCAATTAATACAGTAATATCTCGACTTACGCGAATCCGGTGTTACGCGATTTTCAAATCTCTTTGATTCGTTTTTTGTTTGAGAAAAACAAAATTGGTAATGTGTGTGATTGAAGAATTTGCCGATCTTACCAAGCAAATACATTTAGATGACAAGCATGACGTTCAAGAAGTGCTGGATTCCCACAATCGGGAGCTGACAGTTCATGAGCTCATAGAAATGCATGAGCAAAACATTGAAGTCTAAGTCTTTAAATCTAGTTGAATCAGAAGATCGAATGACGGTGGGGAATTAGACAGAAGATTCCAGTTTAATTAAAAGAAGGGTAACAAATTTATAAAAAATATATATTTGTACGACGAGCATATTTTTTCGACAAAACAAGGAATAAAAATATTATTAGCATACTACGAGGAAATTTTGAGGGGAAAAAAAATCTTTGAGCCCGCAGACTACTTAGTTAGATTTTATCAAACCTTCTACATATAAATAACTTCGACTTTCGATTCTGTATATGTGTTATCCACAAGATTTTATTAAACATTTTTTTCTAAATTATTGCTTTCTTTCATCTTTGTGGCAACAAATAAAAATAGTTTATATGTATTTATATGCGAAATCATACAACGACTGATTGTACAATCACCTGATTATTAAATAAAATAATACAAATATTTACATAACTTAAGTGAGTGAGTGAATATTAACGTCTCACTGTTCAGCTACACGAGGCCTTTTGGAGACGGTCCGCGTAATTTTGAACCATGGTCAAGTGACGTGGACGACACCCCCTCTCCTAACTACCACACCACACCAACGGGAGGACGTTTGAGCTCTCGACAGATTTTACGTGCATCGCTCCCCTACACAGTGGGTCGTCAGTGGTACTGGGATCGAACTCATGACATGCTAGCCACGAACCGATGCCTAGACCACTTGGCTACCGCGTTTATAACTTAAGAACGAAACGCACACAAATCGTGTGCGTTAAAAGTTTGCGTACACTGAATACGATAATAGATGGTAACTAAAAGTTAACACTTTTTTTAAGCTATTCCGTTCTTTCTATAACTCTCTCAACATATTTGGCGTGGCCGCGGTAGCCAGGTGGTCAAGGTATTGGATCATGGAAAGCGTGTCGTGAGTTCGAGCCCAGTACCACTGAAGACCCGTCGTGTAGGGGAGTGATGCACGTTAAATCTGTCTATACTCTGTTTCACCTTAAGTTGGCAGCATTAGGAAGGGTAGGAAATGTAACAATCCGCTTGAAAAAATAGTTCCAACTTGTTTTGGAATTTAAATGAAAGCAAATGCATAGAAAATTGTTAAAAAGTATCGTGTATTATAGAAATTGTGATTTTAAGGATATATTTTAAGTTAATCACATCTTAAAAGCATTTATTCCTTAATACCTGTGAACAAATACAATTGAAAAACAACAATTTGATGAAACTTCACTTGGCTAAAAACCGGTTTTCAAGATTACATCCTTGGCGGAGTTAGCTAAGCATTCCCGCCAAATCAACGCCATTCCCTTTGCGTCTTTGCTATCGTTCATACGTACTATTTTGATATATCGTGCTACTATCTTTGTTCTTGTTGTTTTTTTTTTGACACTTTAAAAATGTCTGTGATAGAAATGTTACCAACCTCGCTGTATACACCATCAAAGCGAGGAAAATCTATCCGAAGGGGAGCTCGGAAAAACATATTGAATGTTTATTCTCGACTTCGAGAAGAAAAGAAGGCATTAAGTGCTGTAAATTCTGCTGGTAAAAAACGACCCGGTGCCGTAGGCAAGTGTAATAAACTGGTGAAATATGACGACTTCACATTGCGTGCATTCGGCGAAAAATTCATGGCTTTCTTTGAAAAAATGGGATTCCTACATTAACCAAAGTTCCGAAGAAAGTAAATGATGATGCTAAAATTTGTGCTTCTGTATATCTTAAGTTAACATACACGAACGGCATTTATACATATAATGTGAATAATTATTACAAACGGTTTTAAAATAGTAATAACCGAGAAAAGGCGTTTAATTCTTAGAAAACAAGATAGAAATTTGTATTTTATAAACGGATGTAATAAATAAAAATTAAAGAAAAATGAGCCGTTTATTTTGGCCTAAGTCACAAAAAATCAAGTTAATGAAAGCATGAATTACAATTTAACTGTATTTTTTCATTTAAAAAACATTGCTATCAATATGTTGAGAACTATTGAGATTTTGTTCGAGAAAAGTTTTTCTAGTTTATTCATCAATATTTCTAAACATATTGAAACGTAAGCCCTTAAATATCTCCATTAAAAAAATAGCCCCTACAATTTTAATGAAAAAATTTTTCACGAGCATTTTTTTATCCCACTCGCCAAATATGGTGATATTTATTCGTTTAAGTCACACTCTTCTCCTACAGTAACCTGGCAGCGGCTGTGAATCGGTCATCGTACCCTTCCTAATGCTGCCAACTTGAGGTGAAACGGAGTATAGAGCTCAAAAGTCCTCCCGTCGGTGTGGTGGGGTAGTTAGGAGAGGGGAGGTGCCAGCTCAGGTGTCGTCCGCGTTACTTGATCATGATTCAAAATTACGCGGACCGTTCCCAAAAGTCCTCGTGTAGCTGAAGAGTGCGACTTTAATATTCACTCACTCAACATATTTGACAAGGATTCAATGGACTAAATTCATGTGACGTCACGATCACGTGAAAACTGTCACGTGATTACGCTGCCGTTTGTTTACTACCATCGCTAGGACTATTTTGCTATCGCAGTTTCACATTGTACTTTTAAAAATGTCTCATTTTGCTAAAATGGTTGTTCAATCAATAAATGAAAATATGATTGACGAAAAAAATCACTTTTTTTCATATACCAGGGCAAAATATCAGTGTTTTGAAAGCATGTTGAAACGTGAGGATTATAAACCATCTCCTCCCTATTTATTATGTATGCAATTACTTCGAAGAATATTTTCAATACCGACGCCAGCTTAAACCAAACTTTATTCTCACTATTGTTGTCTTCACAAAAGAAACCTGTTCTAAAAGGATTTTGGAGAGGTGTAGACTTTCACAAACATGTAAATCCTTCAAAGCAAATTTTTTATTTTAAATAAAATTATATTTAGATCATACATAAGAAAGTAAAATATGTTAGTTAACTTAAGCAAATTTTTGTTTATTTTAAATGAAGTTATATTGAGAACATATAATGTTTAATTAACTTAAGTTTTACTTATTTTACGCATCTTCAGAGTAGTAACAGAGGTACTTAAGTATTTAATTATCTAAGATTCGAACACAAGAATCTGTTTATAGATAAATCATACTATTATTTTTTATAAACTATATGTAATTCAATAAGAAGAAAAATATATTTAAGACTAAAGATAATTAAATTTCTGATAATTATTGCACCTTTTCTGATGAAACATTCCCTTAATATTGTATAATAATTTTTAAAAAGTAGATCAACGTATAAAAGGCACTTTATACAAAGACAATTAAAAAAAAGTATTCAATTTGTCATAAAAAATTGTAATGCGAACTTTTAATATAGTTCATACTAGCATTAATAACATTAATTTGTGATCCAAGTGTCGCATACCCATGCATTATATTTAGTATCCCAGATATAAAAGTGCAATTTCCAATAGAAAACTATTCAGTTCTGCAAAGCATTGTACTAACGAGTAAAATTACAAACACATGTTTATTTAATGCATGTTTTTTTTTCCAGGAAAGTTACAATTTTTTTTCTTTTTTTTTTCTTTCGATACGTAATATAACAAGGTTTTTAAGCATTCTGTACACATGCATGACTGAAGGTAACTCTTTATTAATTTTAATGTGCTTAAAGAGCACTTGCTATAGTGACTGCAACTTAGAGAAAAGTATTAAAACAGTTAATACATGTAGAAATAACTCATTATAATCATTTAGTTAATTATTAGCCCTGATTATGTACTTTATATGTAGTTAAATAACTCATAATAATGGATAATCACATTACAATGAATATATCCTGAAAATTATATGTTAATATGAATCATTGCTTTAACTAAAAAATGAAATAGTATTTTCTTTTATTACTTTAGACAATAATTTGTAAAAAAATTTTGAAACATTTTTAAATAATTACTAAGTAAATCAGACAGTCAAAGATGGAGAATGTTATTTTATTAGAAACATTTCAAATATCTTTAAATGCTCCATAATATTGTAAAACACATACATATATATAAAGTATTTATATGCAATACATTGTAAAAATAAAATTCATTTTCATTCAGTAACTGTTCCACAGTAAAATAAAATATTCATTCGAATTTTAAGTGTAAGTAGGCAAACTTGATGTAAATATAGTGTTAAAAAAATTCATTTTCATGACAGGATAAATACCATATCAACTCTAATATTTTATGTAAAAAAAAAAGGGGGGGGGAGGCGATGGAAAAAAATACACTTTCACCAAAGAATAATTATCTACATTTATCTAAAACTTTACCTAATAATCTATATACACAGGCTTCAAGAAACAAACGTTTTTGCAAGTTTAAAATGTACTTAAAAAAAAAATAATAATAAGATAACAAATCATCAAATTAAATTTTATCATTTCTAAAAATTGTTGCCTTTTGCGATGGTATCATTCCCCTTAAGAATATTTTATTTTAATTTAAAGAAAGAAATGACATTAATTTTTAACAGTAAATAATAATTATTAATAATTTAGAAATCAATAATTTGTGAAATGTAAAAATCAAAGAAAAATTTATTTAATTTTTGTAAACATTCCTTTCACAAATTATCATCAAATTGTTTTTCTTCAGAATAAATATTTTCTCTTGACTTTGAATTATGAATTAAAATTATAAACAGACATTTTTTTATATTATATACACTTAACTGACTCTATTTGATAATAATAGTGAGTTCTTTTTAAGGAAACGATACAATTGTTATTCGATAGTCAAACAGTTTCAAGTTTTTTAAAAGAAGTTGTATTGATCCTATATACTGTAAGCCATTCTTGCGCAAAAATATATAATTAATAACTACTAAATTAATTAAGAATTAAAATATCTATTAGCTGTGTACCAAGTGCTAGGATCCCAACCTAAATAAATATACCAGCTAACACTATTTAAAGCAGACGAATACCTAATTAGATAAATAAATCAGAATAAAGCAAAAATTATATCAAAGAGTTGTTGAGAGTTTTTCCTAACAAATATATACACTAGAATAATGAATAAAATACAATGATATATATTTTAATTAGATAAATTAAAGCTAAAGAATGTCAACAACTTGCATATTGGATTCTACCACAGTATTGAAAAGCACGTGCTATTGTTGCCCAATTTGTCACGTGATTACTCGCTTGGTGCCAGTCAGTCGCGAATTTCCCCCATTACCTTAGCAGTCTCTTCTATGGTTATTCTGTTCTTCTACTATGACAGATTTCCATGAAAGTTATTACGTTATCCCAGATTATATATTCTCTCGAGTAAATCCCACAAATGCTGTATTGTGCTTAGGTCTGGGATGGCACGCGTAATTGGTGTGGGACATGATAGAACAGCCATAGTTTTACAATGTATGCCATTAGCTTGGTACCTTTGTCCTGATGAAAGTAAAAATCATCACTCGTCGCAAATTTTTCGGCTTCAAAAAGTTCAAGTAATCAATTTTGTACATTTTTGATTCAATAAATTCCAGATTACCAACCAACAAGTTTCTTATTTTCCCCCAAATATTACCCGTCTTCCTCCATGTTTTATAGTCGAAAAGATTCTCTTTTTAAAGATCTGTGCAGGAATTTTTGCAAGTATGTTTTTGTCCTTTTTGATACCAAAATACTTCATTGAATATATTAAATTGTTCCAATAGTTAGCTCTTAGCTTTGTTCACTCGAGAGATGAATGGCTTCTTGAGCGTTACTCGGTCATGATAATCATCCTTTTTCAGTTCTATTTGAACTGTAGTTAAAAAGTCACACTTTTTTACAATATCTCAGCAACACTTTTTGCTATTGGAGAAGCCCATAGTTTTGGGTTTATTTTCATACAGTGCTCCGTATCTTGGCCTGGAGGTTAAAATTTTAGTTGATTTGTAGTTTATGAACACATTTTGAATCAATGAATGTTTTATATTAACAGTTTCAGCAATTGCTTTGAAAGTTTTCCCCTTCTATGAATATTTATGATGACTTTTCTTTCAATAATATATCGATCTCTTTTCTGTTACCTGCCATGGAATCACACAAGCTTGCAAATATCAAATCCCGAATAAATCGTAAAAGAAACTTAAAATTACTTAAAAACAAGATTTAGTGCAATTATTGTACAATAAAGAGTCTTTTAAAGCTCTATTTTGTAAGTGTACGCAGACTTTTGGAGGTGGTGGTTATTCTTTTTTTCTTCTTTTCATTTTAAGAAGAATTTCGTTGATGTTTGAATAAGGAAATTTTGAAGAGTCTGACAGCTATGTTGATTTTCTGAAGCGAGAATTTAATAGTAATAATAACATAAACACGTAAGTTGACTGCCTGTACGCAGACTTTCGGAGGCAAGTGTACGTATTGTTTTTAATAACAAATGAAAGCTAGAGCAGGTTAGAATCCATCATTTATCTTACGAGTTCACCAATAAGAAGACAGTACAGCACAGAATGCACTCATCCGATAACCGATCCATCAAAAGCATTTTTGGATGTAAAACCGAAACAAAAACTATGGCTTCAGAAAAATACAACGCGAATCCCGAAAGAAATATTTTTGGTCATTATACAAATCAAGTGAGCGTTACGTATTCTACGCACGAATTCCTTTTTTAAGATGACTTATATAATTGCCTTAACAAGATTGATCTTTTTTTCCCCAAACATATAAGCTAACATTTAACTCTTCGATTGAGAGAAGCGAAAAACTTGGTTGAATTTCAATTCGTCTAATAAATCTATAAGTCAGGTGTAAAGAGTCTTTTTCCATGCAAATCCGAGGAAAGAATTTTTCTTTCAACTCGGTTATACTGATAACTGAGTCAATGTCATCTTGTCCAACGTAGACGTTAATCACTTGGCCAGAATTCCTGACCATGGTTGCCTGCTCAAAGAAATCACTGAGCCATTTTTTTTTATCGGTTTCAAACCATTTATTAAAATTTATTTCAAATCCTTTTATTTTCAGAGATATCGTGTTTTTGAGCTTTTAAAAACTTTTCTGGTGAGTTTTTTTACCATGTTTTTATTAACTCGCTTTCTTCTCTGTCTGGTATAGAATTCTCTGTCTATAAAAGAATTTGGTAATTTCTTTTAAAATAATTTCCCGATGAGCTACACACTTGAAATTTGGACCATAGCTCAGAAGCTAATGACAATGCATGCAAATGTAGAAAAAGAGTTCTAGTCTCAAACCCCAGGTCCCCGAAGAAGTGGGCCCTGATTTTGACAGGAGCCCAGAACTAACAGGAATTAAAACGAACAAAGACCGCTTGTCGATAGCACGGGTCAAAATGCGCCTATGTATTCAATTTCGTGGCTCTGGGGTCACAGAGGAGCCCCCGGGTTACCATGTTCTTATTACCTCGCTTTCTTGTATGTCTGTCCGGGTAGAATTTTGTAATTGATTTTGAACTAAATTCCCGATGAGCTAGAGACTTGAAATTTGGACTATAGCTCATAAGTGGATGACAATGCATGAAAATGGTAATAAATCATGGTACATAAAAAAAAAATTTATTAAGAAAATTATTTCCCCTTTTTAAAATGTTTTTGTTTTTATATTTTATTTATTTATTACCTTGTTATTAGTTTGAAAATAAATTTTTAAAGTATAGTATTCCACATACTGACACATTCATTGATCTTATAATAGGCTGTGAAAAAGATAACTACATATAAAAATGCCATTAATAAATATTAAAAACATTTTAAGTTACTTATTTTAAAACATAATAAAAATTATAATTTTTTAAACTAACATTAATAATTTTTTTTCTTTCAAAGTGTATTTAATAGGTCTTAAAAATAGATATTAATTAAAGCTTTAAAATAATGTCTCAATGTCACACATCTTATTTTATCCTTTTATGAATATATATATTTAATTTTTAGTTAGTGCTATATATATATATATATTTAAATGGTAGGAACGTTAAAATATACATGAAATAACACTCAAATCCCCCATTTGCCTAATTGAGAGTGAGAGTTGAATTGACGCCCCATCATAAAACAATGCGAAGACCATTGACGACAAACCTCGTCATTTTGAACCTCGGTCAAAAGTGACAAGAACGACACTTGAGCTGGCACCCCTTCTCCTAACTACCACACCACACTAACGGGAGAACTTTTGAGCTCTAGACAGATTTAACGTGCATTGCACCCCTACACGACGGATCTTCAGTGGTACTGGGCTCGAACTCATGACACGCTAGCCATGGTACGATGCCTAGACCACTTGGCTACCGCGGAAATCAGTCTTTTAAATAGGGTAGTTGTGGCTGTGGTAACCTAGTGATCAAGGTAACGGATTCATGGCTGGTATATCACGAGTTCGAGTCCAGTACCACTAAAGATCCACTGTGTAAGGGAGCGATGCACGTTAAATCTGTCTAGAGCTCAAACGTCCTCCCGTTGGTGTGATGTGGTGGTAGTTAGGAGAGGGGTGCCAGCTCAGGTGTCGTCCGCGTCACTTGACCATGGTTCAAAATGACGAGGTCCGTCGCCCAAAGCCCTCGTGTAGCTGAACAGTGCGACGTTAATATTCACTCACTAGATAGGGTAGTTTTGCTAAATATATTTTGAATTGTTTAGAAAACATAATGTATATACCAATTATATTAATATATATCGAACTAGGGAAAAAAAGTATGCGACTATAATGCATTGTATCAAAATCAGAAATACTTTTTTGTGTGCATGTTTAGAGATGTTGTTTTCATAATCGTGATTCTAATAAAAAAGTTGTATAAAAAAAAAAGCTTTCAACTTCCTCGATATATAGAGACTTTTCTAAATTAGTTATTTGCGATATCATTTCCACCTTTCTTTTCTCTTTCCCCTAAACATAATATACTATTGAGGCAACAAAGAAAAATGATTTCCGCTGCGCTATCATGTGGTGAGATATTTACCTTTCAATGGACATGCACGAGTTCATGAAGATCGAAAAAGAAAGCGATGTTCGAAACAGCTTCAGGGCAGTGCATTGGAACGGCTCTTAGAAAAGCACACGAGCTAATAACGTTTTTAGAATGTTTTTACTTTGAGGAAGTATGCTAAAAACATCACACACAAATATCTCCTCATAATAGAAACATAATCGTCATGCACTGTCACTATCTTCACCAATTGATATCGACAAAAATCGTTCTTCAGTATTACTAAATAAGTGAGAGAAACATTAACGTTGCACTTTTTTAGAACGCGAGGGCTTTTGGCAACGGACCTCGTCATTTTGAACCATGGTCAAACCAGTTAATGACGTAACTGAAAATATTTGCCCCCCCCCCTCCCTACAAAGTCAAGTTTTAAGCCTCGGGTGAGTAAATATTAACGTCCCACTGTTCAGCTACGCGAGGGCTTTTGGCGACGGAACTCGCCATTTTGAACCATGGTCAAGAGACGAGGACGGCACTTGAGCTGGCACCCCTCTCCTCACATCCACACCACACCAATGAGAGGACGTTTGCGCTCTAAGGATATAATATGCATCAGTCTCCTCTGTACGTTGGATTTTCATCGGCATCGGGTCTCGAACTCGTGACACGCCAGTCAAGACCATAACCACTAGGGTAACACGATCACTCTTTCTGGACTATTTGTCGTATTTTAGAATCATTTCATTTCAAATTTATCTCTACTCTCTTAAGAATAAATATCTGATTGTAAACTAAAAACAATCGGAAAAAATAATTAATTGTTTTAGTTTAAAAAAACTTTATAGTTATCGAAAACTTTTTTTTAATCCTAAGATTGAAAAAAGGAATGCTACATTGGGAAGGGGTGGGGAGAATAGTATCATGTATTTCGCGGCTAGATATAGTCTTTGAAGGAAGTTGGATATCTTTTTTTTAAAAAAATTTAGAACTAAAGGTTATCCATTATTTGAATCAAATGTTTTGTTTTCATTTCTCGCTAAGCGACTTTTAAAATATATACATTACCTTCTGCACTCAAAATTATGAATTTAATTTTTATTGATTTCACATAAACTATGGGGGGGGGGATGTTCTCAGAACTATAAAGAAATTTTAGAAAACGTAATGTCCATTAAAATTAATTATGCAATCAAATTATTTGATGTCCATTAAAAATTAATATTTTTTATGTATTATTAAATAGCAATCGGGAATCAGAAATGTATTTGAATTAATTGTAAAAGTTGTGTTAAAAAAATATATGTATTGCGTTTAAAAATGCTGTGATACATCATCAGTACTTATATCATTATCACTTATATAAAATAGGTAAATTATCATATGTATCTAGCAAAATCAGCGATTCTTAAACTGTAATCCCCAGAGCCCTGTGAATCCGCAGCGTCTTTCTAGGGAGTCAGTGAAGGTCTCTCATTTAATGTTAAGATTTCCCTTTTTTTATAGACTGCAAGGTCTCGTAGAAAAAAGGAAAGATATGCCATTCCAGACAGGATCACTAAATTGCTTCCAATGAAAAAAACTGTGTTAGAGCCTGTATTTCGAACAAAAATATTAATTCAGTGATGGCTGTTCAAAATCTTGGAGGTCCAAGTTGTTAGAATGATACATAAGGGGGAGGGGGGGGGCTTGGTGATCGAAAGTTTAAAAAAATCTGCCCTACCGTATTGAGTCGTATTAAACATTTCTGAAAGAAATACTTACGCCAAAATGTATAGTTCGGGATGTATAAAGCAGAACACTAGTTTGCTCTTCTGATCTGTTCGATGATTTCACCTGTTTTTCACCCCTTCCCCTCTTCATCTGCTTTATATGAGCTGATTCGCTTTCAAAAGATTTCCTTCTCTAAACTACTACTCAAAGGTTTAGCATTTTCAAAAAATGTTTTTGGGATAAAAAAGTACGATCCTAATGATTTGTATGAGTATATATATGCACATACTAGCAGGTATATTCGTTCTTCTACCGGGGGAATTGAAAAATATAATAATCGAGTTAGTAAAAGAAAAATAAGTGAAAATTTAAGTAAAATTTTGAGAATAATTTAAGTAAATTGCAAATTAAACTCTAACGAAAGACCGATTTAACAGATAAAATTACGAAGCGAAATAAATTAATTGAACTGAACAGCCCCGTATATCCCAGGCTCGTCTGTCAGTCAGTATATAACAATTATCTACAACACAAAATATATAAATATTATCTTTTACACTACCATGGGAAATGATTTCCGCAAAATCCGTTCTGAGCGGATTTTTACTCAACACAATAAACATGGCTACCTAGTCTGTAGGTTTAATAGTTCAGAAGATGTTTTTTTTATCTGTAGAGCCCCTGCAACCCTCTTAGGAGGGGGCCGCGGGAGCCCAGTGGTCGAGGTATGAGATCGTGGCTGGCATGTCATGAGATTGAGCCCAGTACCGCTGAAGACCATCGTGTAGGGGAGCGATACATGTTAAATCTGTCGAGAGCTCAAACGTCCTCCCATTGGTGTGGTGTTGTAGTTCGCAGAGGGTGTTCCAGCTCAGGTGTCGTCCGCGTCACTTGACCATGGTTCAAAATTACGCGGACCGTCGCCAAAAGCCCTCGTGTAGCTGAACAGTGCGACGTAAATATTCACTCACTCACTCACTAGTCTTAATAGTTTAAAGAAGGACATTTTTTTATCTGTAACTCTGCGTGTGAACCCCTATCCCTTCAAACACACTCTGTCCTTGAGAGTCGATTTTCTCTAAACCCGTTCAAAAGGGATCTCTATTCAACGAAATAAACATGCGCGTAAAATTTCAAATTTGCAGGTCTAATACAGTGGTACTCAACCTTTTTCTGCCGGGTCGCATATATATGTTAGCTATTTCACGCAGGGCGAAACATGAGTATTAATGAAGGGGGGGGGGCGAGAAATGTTTTAAGACCAAGATGATATAAAAAATTTTAAATGTATAAATTGATCAAAATATTAAAACTCTTATTTTTCTTTTTTTATTTTTGTTTCTGAACTTTTCTAAATTGGAAGCATTTAAGAACCAATCTTTCTCACAATTTCGACATCAGTAAACGGTTTCACACAATGATATAACAAATTCATAGGGTGCCTTTGTTATTGCTGTGACATTACCACCCACAAAACACTTTTTTTGCTGTTGTAAAGATTATTCAAGAAAGCCTATTTATCATGTCTTGAAAGAGATCTTCGAGGGAAAATGTTATTGAACGATTTCTGTTTATTTGCAGTTTTTAAATAAGCTTTCCTGACAAATTAAACAGTTACTGAACCATGCTTGTTTTTTACTACAAAACAGTCAACACATATTCAGTATTTTGTGTTAACACTATCCTATGATAGCTAAGCATATAAATAATACTTTCTCAATCAAGAATCTTGTTCGCAGCTTTTTCTTGTATTGAAATCCGAATTGTAAATAGAATCAAAAATAATCTCGCGATGTTTTCCGACCTTCGCTCATCACCTAGAAGTGTATTTATTCATAACGCCTATGGCGGTGTTTGATTTTACAGCTGCACTTTACCATGATTCTCACAAAAACCGACTATTAGTATTTCTTTGTGATATTTAAATAAATGTTTGCGAGGATACATACAATTCAAAGAAGGTAACGTTTTTCTGAGTAGGGTCTTCGAAACACACACACACAGTTTCGGGTTTCTATATATATATACTTCAAACATACAAGTAGATATATCACACTCGCCAGTTATTCTACTAAACCGTAAAGAATAATAGAAAGACAGTGGATTAAATTAAACTGTTTTCTTTCGTTAAATGTTTCTTAATATTCTACGTTTAACAAAGGACTAATATTTGAAGCAGAAATTTAATTTATCCGGAATTAACATCGAACTTTCGAACCTGCCTGAGTATTCTTGATGAGAGACCTCATAATTTTCAGTCAAGGTCGGGTGACAAGGACAACACTTGATCCATAGTACCTCCCTAATTTAAATAACATGTTACGTACGGACTTTGAAGCTCTATCTCATTTCTGGTAAGCAGTCCCCATAATGTGCGACAGGTTTTCGAAGAAGGAATATTTTAGATGGAGTACTAGAAAGAATTTTTCGAGATGCAAGGCGAAAAAAATTTCGAAATGAATCATTCGAAATCTATAATCTAAGACATGAATGATACATAAGTTTTAGTTAGGTATAATTTTTTAAAACTAATTTTTTTCTACGCAAGTTCCAAATAATTATTTTTTAAAGAAAAATAGCCAGTTGCTGTATCTCTTTACAGTTGTCCACTGATAATATATAGTGGCGTAATGTACACCCCCGCATTGCGGGGAGGGCCCAGGGGGCCCCAAAGCCTGAATGTCGTTATGTACCTAATCCTGCACTGTTCAGCTACTTGAGGGCTTTTGGCGAAGGACCTCGTCATTTTGAAACATGGTCAAGTGACGAGGACGACACCTGAGCTGGCACCCCTCTTCCAACCACCACACCACATCAACGGGAGGACGTTTGAGCTCTCGACAGATTTAACGTGTATAGCTCCCCTACAAGGCGGGTCTTTAGAGGTACTGGGCTCGAACTTGTGACATCCCAACTACGATCCGATACCTTGACCACTAGGCTACCGCTGCCACATAAATGGCGTGCTATTTCATCCAACTTGGGTAAAGACACTCTGTATATAAGATATGCATCACCTCCTCTCTTCTATATCTACTCTTTTATACCAAAAATTCTTTTTGAAAGAAGCTGAATCCTCTCACATCTCATTAGATCATGACTTCGATAACAAAATATTCCTTCTTGAGGATATAATCCTACCTTGTGTGTCTTTTTCTGTTTCTTCAACTTAAATCGTTGTTATTCTGTTCAGTTTTTATGCCCTCATTCTCGTAATAAAGAAATAAAAACTTTGAGAAATTTGTGTGCACATAGCACTTAAGGATGAAGAAAGTTTGAAGAAAAAACGATGAGAAAACAGTATTAAGAATAATGCAGTTATGATTGTTCAACAGAACTCGATTCAAAGATGCTGATGATAATTCAAACTCAAAAATAATTTTACAGTGGAAAACAACTAGAAAAAAATATATTAAGTGTGCGTTAAAGTTTTAGTGAAAATAATGTGTTATCTCAGAGCACATTGAAAGTACGAAATTAAAGTTCGAAATTCACAAGAAAAAGTACGTACTCTCTTTAAATAAAAGTGGTGGCCGCGGTAGCCGAGTGGTCTAGGCATCGGATCATGGCTAGCGTGTAATGAGTGCGATCCCAGTACCACTGAAGACCCGCCGTGTAGGGGAGCAATGCATGTTAAATCTGTCGAGAGCTCAAACGTCCTCCCGCTGGTGTGGTGTGGTAGTTAGGAGAGGGGGTGGCAGCTCAGGTGTCGTCCGCGTCACTTGACCATGGTTCAAAATTACGCGGACCGTCCCCAAAAGCCCTCGTGTAGCTGAACAGTGAGACGTAAATATTCACTCACTCACCCTAGCAGGTGTGCGGCGCGTGCACCACACGAGGGTGGCCGCATATAGTTCTATCAATCAAGCAAAATTTTGAACAATTTCTGAAAGTAAAACTTATAACACGTCGAATAAATATGCTGAATTGTAAATAGTTATTGAAAAATAAAAATAAGTCACTATTTCCCAATAACATAGCATAGTTTAAGAAAAAAAAATTTAGTGTACAGTGTGTTGGTTCACACCCATTGTTCATTAATGTCTACTTTTTACGTACATCCTTCATTTGATAGCAAAGTTCGTGACAGAGCTGGCTATATATACCGCGATAGAAAAGTTTTTTTTTTTTTTTTTGCTTAGCGGCATTGGCGATGGCACTTAATGGCAAGTGGATTGATACTTAACAAAGGCTCTCAAAATTGATTTTTGAGAAAATGTACGAAAATACCTAATATGGAATGAAAATAACCTAAGACACAAAGGAATGTTTAAATTCAATATGCATTTTGGGGGAAATTAAAAGCTTTCATTTTACTAATAGCCTTACAATTTAGAAAACAATATAAAGGAAAGAAATTTTTTTTTTTGGATAATGGGCTTACAACACTCATTAACAGCGCCCATTTTCCTCTTTAGTAAAAAATGTCATACTTCCATTAAAAGGCAGCTTCTTGTAATTATGTTTAGTATAAAAATATTTGAGAAAAAATCTTGCAGCTCTTTTTGATTAAATAATTTTCATTACAAAGCCTGTTTGAAAAACACTTGAATATTCGCATTGTATTATTAATGTTAGCGAAGTTTACC
Organism: Trichonephila clavata; assembly: GCA_019973975.1. NCBI lineage: Eukaryota > Metazoa > Arthropoda > Arachnida > Araneae > Nephilidae > Trichonephila > Trichonephila clavata. The sequence continues at coordinate 299,979 of BMAO01019834.1, read as the reverse complement.
GAAGTTCTAAATCTTATTTTCTGTTCTAGGTTCTTAAGTGCTATATTAAAAAAATTGCGGGTGTTATGTGTTTTTTTTAAGAAATCCCCAAATGTAACAAGATACATCAAATATATAGGTGAATCAAAAGATTCACAATATAGCTCTAAAAACAATAATAAAAGAAAACGTATTAAAAGCTAATCATGTGATCTACAGTGCAATACGTTTAACGTGAAAACGCTTAAAAAGTGAAAGATCGGATAACACGAAATAATACAACGGTCCCGACAAACTGCTATGTATTTTCATGCATTGCCCCCCCCCCTCCCATCTTAACACGAAAAGATTTCCCTTCTGGGAATGAACAAAATACGGAAAACATCAGAGATTTCAGAGAGGTGTGAAATGAAAGACAGGTGGTTTCGTATTAATTTCCTGTATAATTGGACTGTTCTACTGTATCATTGGAAAAATTCGTTGCAGTACATGATGATAATGTGTGTACAGCCCCAGTAATGACAGGCAAGACATTTTAGAGTTTGTTCAAAGCTCAAAAAATATCACTGATGCAGATTCCGACGGTGAAAATGAAATGAATAATGCATCTCCTGTTCCCAAGTCCTCTGAAATGAGGAACATCTTAAAAAAAGTATGAGCAGTTATTTAGACGCACATTCCATTGGTGAAATGAATAACAAAGTGGACGACATTGAACGATTTCTAAACATTTTAATAATAAAAAAGATAATCCAAAGAAAAATATCAGATTATTTTCCAAAAATAAATGTTTTGTTTTTCAAAAACATTGAAAATTTTGTATTAAATTTTATTAAGTTCTTTTGTGAATGTTTTTTCATTAATTTTTATTAAATGCATGCATACATATCTATGTAGTTAAAATGCCTTTTAATAAGCCTAATTTTGTTGAATATATGTTTTTTTTGTAACATCCTTTATATATATATATATATATATATATATATATATATATATATATATATATATATTAGCACGAAAAAATATTTCTATCTCCTCAGTATGGTGTTAAACGACTTTCATTATACTGCATAGATCTACCCACTTATATGTACACCCCATCTCCTAGTTAAAAAGTAAGTTCATGTAATCTTATCCACATAGCCCAGTGCTTCTCTGACTTTCAATTTTGCGACCCAATATTTAATCAGAATTTTCATCGCCCTTTTCCTCTTCCCACCATTCAATAACACACAATGTATTGAATTCAGTAATACTATACTTTGACGTTAAAGCTACAATACGACTTAAACCTTTTAAGGGCCACTGGCGTTTATAAACGTCTCGCGCAGCCAAAGTGTTAACTGCCCCGGACGTATATATGCGTCTTTCCGAAGTACAATCTTCTCTGTGCACTACTATCCATAAAATTATTCCAAATGCCGTAGAATGCAATAAAAGGACATTGACAGTGTTTGTAAAGGATTTACTGATATTTCAGAGGATTTGCTTTACATATTTATTCCCTTTTCTTCCTTTCCTCCCCAATACATCCTATTTGCGCACCGACGTGGAAAACGGTGGCATTGGGGAGCGAATTGCGTAACTATTAATCGGCAGTTAAGGGATTAATTATAAACCGTACAAGTTATCAAGATAAGAGGTTTTTTTTGTTTTGTTTTTGTAAATAATTTTATGTATGACAAGCCCATTGGGTCACTGGTAATTATTAAACTTGTTCTTAACTTAATATTGTAAAATAAATTATAAAATACATTGTGCAATACTGAAACACTTATAAGTGTGTTATAACAGTGTAAATGCGTATTTTATTTTTTTATATCTATCAGAATGTTTTTGTTTGTTTATTTTCAGTAAATTAATATTTTTATTCAAATAATCTTTTGTTTTCGACTTTTCAATATGCTCGCGCCCCCCTCGTAGTGCCATTATGCCCCTCTAAGGAGGTGCGACTCATAGTTTGAGAAACGTTGCATTTATTAATATTTATTCGCGCGATAGGAGTCATTTCAACTTTTGTATTATATTTAGTAAGAGTAACAAGGGTATGTGAGTGCGTGTTTTTTGTTTTTTTTTTTGAACAAATGTTGAAATCTAGGTCTATTGAAGCTGCATACAGTCGCATTTCATATTCTGCGTTAATTTGTTTTTGTTGCCACATACGTCGAGATAAATGCTTATAACAAATACGTTTCTCAAACTCGCATTTGAATGTTTATAACTGTGTGGGAAACTTCTACGTATTCTGCAAATTTCGCAGCCTAAAATTTAGAAGCTGTTCCTGTTTAAATGTAAGTTTTAACGTTGAAGCAGTTGATTTGTCAATAAGTTGTTCCCTCCCCTTCATTGGCAAGCCTTCTGATTTAAGCATTCTAGCTTAATTTTCTCCTCTGAGAAATGTTATTTTACTTGTGTTAGGTGTGCAAAAAACATTGTACTAGCGAGTATAAAATACTTTGTGGAACCCTGGATCACACACATAAGCAATAAAAAAGTTTTAGTATTTTTTTATATTATTATAAACTGCAGGAAATTACTGAAATAAAGGCTGTCCGGCGCCAAATTTATGTTTTAAATTTCCTCGTGGGACCCTCTTTGAGAAACACGATTTTACATACACTAGTGATAATAAAAATTCCATAGAGAATATGAATCCATTTTGAATACATATTTACTTTTTCTTTTCGAACTTTTATTTAGACTTGTGGAGCCCCTGGATATGCTTGGTGGAACACACTTTGAAGACTGAAGGTAGAGATCATATTGGCGTTGTGAGAAATCACTAATGGAAAAAATGAGATGTGGGAGAGCTACATCAAAATGTTTTAAGAAGCAGAAGAAGCAAAGGGGTTCTGCACCTTTTTTTATAGAAATTAATGATGCGTGAAATTGTGTACACACTATAGATGACTCATACTACAACCTATGAGGTCTTGTCATTTTTAAAGCACTGGTGCCAAAGCATTCGCATACATCAGGGCATTTTTCCCACGGTCACCTGACGAAGACAATAGGCATTTACTTCTAATTTAAAAAAACTGTGAAAAAATTCGACTCTTGTGTCTTTCTTTTGTTCGAAACAATTGAGAAGTCGAGAATTTGTAGTCAAAACAAACATTTCTCTGACTAACTTCACACCTTTCGAACCGACTATTTTGCGCAAGCTATAATTCCACTAAATTTTGTTTTAAAAATAATAAATAATAATAGATGATGATTTGTTTTTCAAAAAAGTTTCTTGTAAGCTATGCCACTATGTGAAACAAAGCATTTTAATACAAAAAAAAATTCAGAAATTTATATTTAAATCCTTATTCAGTGCTTCTCAAACTTTCAATATTTACGACCCAACATTCAATCATAATTTTCATCGCGCCCCCTCCCTCTATCCAATAACATTGTATTGAATTCAATAATACTGTACGCAGATGTTAAAGCTACCATACGACTTTAACCTCTTAAGTGCCACCGACGTATATAAACGTCTCGCTCAGCCAAACCATTAATTGCCCTGGACGTATATATGCGTCTTCCCGAAGTAAGATATTTTCTGTCCACTGCTATCCATAAAATTATTCCAAAGGCTTTGGAATGCAATAAGAGGACCTTGAGACAGTGTGTGTTTGCGAAGGATTTACTTATTTCAGGTAATTTGCTTATGCATTCCTTTTCACTCTCCCCCCCCCCCGCCAATTCATCACAAACGCGTGCCTATGTGGAAAAAGGCGGCATTGGGGAGCGAATATCATAACTTTAAATTGACAGCTAAGGGATTAATTATAAACCATACAAATTATCAAGATAAGTGTTAATTTTTGTATGTAAATTTATATGTGACAAGCCCACTGGGTCACTTGTAATAATTAAACTTGTTCTTAACTTAGTGTTGTTGAATTAATCACAAAATACATTGTGTGGTACTGATACATTTATAATGTATTATATCAGTGTATATGTGTATTTTATTATGTCAAAATGTATTTGGTTTGTGTACTTTCAGTAAATTAAAATTTTCTAAAATAATTTTTTATTTTCGACTTTTTAACATGCTCGCGAACCCCTCGTAGTTATTACTTCCCCCTAGGGGGGCGCGCCCCACAGCTTGAGAAACGTCGACTTAGACGTGTTTACTGTTTTCTCTATATTAGCAGAGTTTATCTATCCGATGGTTTTTCATAACATCTCCTGTATGTATCACGTTTAAGACTGAATTGTGATGAAGCCGTGTTGAATTGATTCCAAATATTTAGCCTCATGCCTTCATTTATAAATTAAGTATCAGAATTGTCTATACTGACGTTTTTGGGGTATATGTCCAGATCATTCTTTTATTTTATTCATTGCTCTGAGAATTTCAGATATATTTATCCATACAACAGGTTTAAATACTTTTTTAAAAATAATTATAAAGTATTTTTTTCGCATTTAGAAATTGGCTACATAATATGTAGAAAATAAACTGTTTATGCAGTCAACTTTTTTTTAAATCAATTCAACATACTTCAGGTATGTTGAATTGATTAAAAGGGTTATTTGGTGTTCAGGTTTAAAATTTTACTTCGCAGATTCGGAAATTTGCAACAAACATTAATTTCTAAGGAAAAATTATTTAAAGTTATTTTCTTGGTTTTATTATTCTTACCTCTACTTGTCTGTTAAAAATAATGACATTTATCGAACTATATATCTGAAAAATCACTTTAAATTTACAAAAAGGAGAGAAGAAAACATTTTTTTCTTTTTTTGGAAATTTCAAATTGATTTTTTTAAAAGGAATACTTTAGTATATATATATATATATATATATATATATATCACACAAACGCGCTCTTAATATTACGAGCTATAATTCTTTTCAATATTTGACGGCAAATATTAAGTCATTAATACGAGATAAATTTTTTATTACGTCAGCACCTATGTTGCCCCCCCCCCCCATTGATCAAAGAAAAAAACCCTCACTTTATATTGTATGTACGTGTTGTGTGCGACTCATACATTAAATCTCGTCGTTAATGACGCTGCCAGCTCCATTGGTGAATTTTTTTTTTTTTATATGGTACATGAGGTATGTAATTACTTTTCTGCGTTCCTATATCGATGGTTTTTACCAAAAACAAGATATCAATCATTGGCATGGCCAAGTAATTTTAGCGCGTTTTTCACATGTTGTATTTTACAATAATGCAACTAATAAACTTTTTACTAACAGAAATTTTTTAAAAAAAAATTTTTTTTGCAAAAAAATTAATTTACTAAGTAAAATTTGAGAAAATTTTGTTATATACTAGCGAAATTCAGGAAAATTTGTAGAAAAATTCGGGAAAACTATGGGAAAATTTAAATAGGATTCGGCTCATCTAGGGCACAAATGCGACCCAATGCCGAAAGCCTGAGGTCAATTGGTTGCTTATTGGCTGAGAAAAAGGTACGACAAAATATGGAACGAAGACGAAATTTGCGTCCTAATAGCGCTTTTGTTCCACTACGTGAAAAACGCGCTAAAAACATAGGAGATCTATGGCCGATTTCTAAACAGCCTCTTTTTGTCTGAAACACTTGTATATCTTTATTAATTTTAAATATTACTAAGTCAGAAATAAGGGTATTTAGCAAATATTTCGGACATACACTAAGCAACTATGTGAATGTTGACATTCACCGGTGAAAGTCGACATTCTCCAGATTTCGGTGTTTCACCGTAACATATATATATATTAATAAATATATGTATATAGAGAGATTGTGTGCGAACTTATAGTAGGAATTGAAAAAGGAGAAATCAGGATTCGTGTCCTGGTGCCACTGAAGACCATCCTTGTAGAGGGAGCTGATGCACGTTACATCTGTCGAGCTCAATGCCCTCCTGTCGGTATGGTGTGGTAGTTTGGAGAGGAGGTTCCAGATTCGGTGTCGTCCTCGTCACTTCACCGAGGCTCAAAATAACGAGGTCCGTCGCTAAAAGCCCTCGAGTTGCCTTATATTACAACGTAAATGAGCACTCAATCCTTGATCCAGTTATAAGTCTTGCCAGGGTCTAGATCAGGGGTGCCCAACCTTTTTGGTAAGAGCGCCACTCTCTGATACTAAATCATTATGCGTGCCACTTCCAACTTTTCCAGTGGCCGTGGTAACCAAGTGGTATAGGCATCGGATAGTGGCTAGCGTATCATGAGTTCGATCCCAGTACCACCTGAAGACCCGCCGTGTAGGGGAGCGATGCACGTTAAATCTGTTGAGAGCTCAAACGTCCTCCCGTCGGTGTGGTGTGGTAGTTAGGAGAGGTGGTTCCAGCTCAGGTGTCGTCCGCGTCACTTGACCATGGTTCAAAATTACGCGGTCCGTCGCCAAACTTTTCCAACAAACAAAAAGATACATAAAGGTGAGGAAAAAAGTTACTTATTGAGATTTTTACGCAAAATGGCATATTTTTTGTACAAGTCTAAGGAGTGAACATTTAAAAATAATAAAAAATACTTAGGTTTTATTGTTAATACATTTTTTTTTTACTTAATTTTTATAAACTTTTTGAAGCATACAATAAAAATGAGTAACTTTAAACATTTAATTCTAATTTATGATTAAGTAGCTTTCTACCAATTCATCTATCTATCTTAGGATTAGTTCTTGAAGGGGCTAACAAAATTAATTTGTTTTAGGTGTATACCAGTTAATTTTGGGGAGCGATGTTAGAATTTTATATATATTATGTTCGTAATAGAAAACATTTATTCACAAACTTATGTTGATCCAAAACTACAACAATATATGACAACCAAATCATGTAAATTTTGAAAAATTGCATGTCAGTTACAATTTCCAACATTCTATATAATTTGAATCACTTGAGTTGAAATAAATTCCTTATATTTGCTTTCAAGTGTAGTAGGATGCTGTAGGTTCATAATTCCGATTTGGACTTCAGGTGGGTAACAATTAACCTATTGTAGAGAAATTGAAAACGGATTTATGGAAAGATTAGCATTTTTTATTGTATTGAAAATCATCCAATCTAGTAATGAATGAATCCTGCAAAATGAAAATATTAATTTTTTTAAAATCTATCATAGCTCGGAGCATTTCTAATTTCGGTAGATAATTAATAATACTCGACCTTTTTTCTTTCTTCAAAATAGAAATAAATGTGCAAAAGTTTATTTACAAAAGATATACAGTAGACCGCCGTTTATCCGAACGTTTAGTCTCCGGAGAGTAGGTAAGAAAAGCCGATTCTGCCGTAAAGGCGGCGCAGGCGGGGAGTTGAGTTGTTTTCCTCCTGCTACGGTTTTGGTTTTCGAGTTGATGGGAGGGGGTAGTTGAGTTGTTTTTCTCCTACTACAGTTTTGGTTTTCGATTTGAGGGGGAGTTGAGTTGTTTTTGCTAAGTTGAGTTGTTTGTTAAATGTGTAAAAAATTTAAGTATAGAATGTTAAAAGTGCTCATGGCGCCACCTATTGATTAAATTATACACTAATTATTAGATTGAAAAATGGTTGAAAAAAATAACACTCAAATAAAAAATAAATCTGAATTCAAACTCGCAGCCTCAGGACAAAATGTCTCCATAGGACAATAGTTTTCCAGTTACGCTAACCATTGTCCTATGAAGGCATACAGACCTGAAGAAAACTTAGGTTTATATAATCTCATGAATTTAAGTTTGACGGCGGAGCAGATGGCCACATTTTTTAAAATCATTTAATTATAATGAAATAAAAAAAATATTTACATTGTTTTGATAACAAATGTGATGTAGTGTACTCGTAATCTGTGTGAACGAGTTACGATTTAACTTGTCTTAGCTTGTCTAATCTTTATTCTACAAGATGGCTGTGGAATGTTTTAAATCGTTTTCTTGAATGTTTTTTATAATAATCTTTTTTGAAAAAATGAGCACTTTTTATTATTGGAACTTATAAATTATGTAACTGAAGAATTTTTGGACAATCTTTGCTTAGATAATATTTGAAGACAAGTAAGAGAAATGTTATATCCACCTGATTATTTTGAATATTATGAGAATCTGAATAAAATGATTTTTGGACAATCTTTGCTTAGATAATATTTGAAGACAAGTAAGAGAAATGTTATATCCACCTGATTATTTTGAATATTATGAGAATCTGAATATAAGAAATGAGATTTTTGAAGACAAAGAATCTGATTTTTTTTTGCTTAGATAATATTTGAAGACAAGTAAGAGAAATGTTATATCCACCTGATTATTTTGAATATTATGAGAATCTGAATAAAATGATTTTTGGACAATCTTTGCTTAGATAATATTTGAAGACAAGTAAGAGAAATGTTATATCCACCTGATTATTTTGAATATTATGAGAATCTGAATAAAATGATTTTTTAAATGTTTAATTTGAGTTAATTTTATTTATATTGTTTGTTAGTTTAATTTATGTTGAGATACTTTCTTTTTAAAAATAAGTTTAAGTATATTAAAAAAAAATTATCTCAGAATGTTTAAGCGTAAATGATATTTTAAATACATTTCATACAAAAGTAAGAAAAAAAATACTGTATAAATATTTTGTTTAAGTTTCCGACAAGATTTGGCTTTAAAAAGTTTATTTTTATAAATCTGAAAAAAATTGGGTTTTTTTTATACGGTTATATTATTAATTTTATTTATACTGCTTTGTAGTTTAATTTATGTTGAAATAGTTTCATTTTAAAAGATAAATATCAGTATATGTATTTCAAACAAACTATCTAAGTATGTTCAGCATAAGTGATATTTTAAACATATTTTTGTATAAAAGTAAGAAAAAATTTATGTTTATGGTGTTTAAAGCAAACTCTTTGCCTTTTCCAAAGAGTATAAATTGTATAACTATTCATTGCAGTAACCATTTAGTTAAATTATTTTTTTCTTAATTGAATAGAAATAAAAAAAATATTTATTATACATTGCTTTAATAACAAATTGTAAATTTTAATTCGGTATAATGATTACACATACACAGTAAAGATACAAAGTAAACTGTTTATTCAGAAATCAACATCTTGTATTGCGTTTTACATTACAATCGTATATATATATATATATACATTACAGGAGAACAACAAATTGTAAAATTGACTTCAGTATAAAGATTACACAAAAAGATACAAAGTAAGTTGTTTATTTACAAAAGCAGCATTCCATTTCCCATTACAATCTTTTATTTATAAAAAATCACATTATTGTGTCATCACTGGATTTTATGCCATACTGTTCATCGAATAGCTCTAAATTCGTCAGCGACCAATGTCCATGGGCAAGAGTAGTAATGCCATCATCATTAACAAACCTTTTGTCATCTTTATAGGACAGAGCAAGTTTGTTTTGCTTTATGGAGTGTATTGAATGAAAAATTTGGACCTAATTAAGTTCAAGTCAACATATTTAAATTTTTGATTAAAAAAACAGACTTTGCAGTCCTCAAATGTTATTTTATTTTTTAAAGTTTGTTTTTTAATTCCTTTTAACCGCTTTTCAATCTTATGGTTTGTTTTGTAGGCATACATTTTCGATTTTAATCCTACATTTTCAGTCATAATATTTCCCTTGTTTTCATCCTTCATTTTCCCAATGATTTTTTATTAACTAGAGGTAAATTAAAAAGGTTATTTTTGTCATAGTCTGAAGTGTCATATAAGTTAATATCGTCTTTCATGTCACTATAAAAATCATCAGTTTTTATTTCATATATAAAAGAATCGGTGTCTGTATACATGAGCCTTACTTTCGAGTCATAACGGTACTTCATGTACTCATAGTGAAAAGAATACATTAGAACTTTTGATATGTCTAAAATTACCATTCCTACCTGTATTGGTTTCAAAAATTTGATTTTGGTTTTTTTTAGATGGACGGCCATTAAGTTTTCAGAAAATATTGTGCGTCGATTAAAATTTGATTTCGCTATTAACTTTCGAGCCTGCTCTTCTGTTGAGCATAAACGTATATCTACTCTTCTTACATTTTCCATCGTTTTCCCGAATATGGTGTTATTCATTAGTTTGTAATAATCCTTCTGAAAGTCATTTATAGCTTTAGTTCTTAATTTAGTATTATAATCTATGTTATTTTTAAGCCAAGGAGATTGAAAAAAAATTTAAAACGCGATGAGTTTTATTCAAGACTAACCCTAATTTTAAATATAGCTTTAAATTAGAATAATGGAGAACATATTTTGTTTTGGGTTCCAAAGTAGTTAAAAGTCTGGGTTCTTTACAATTAGGTGGGGGCTTATTTTCAGGGGCAAGGGGAAAGTCTTAATGTTTGTCATGCAAATCGGAAGGATATTCAAGATCCACTTCCAAGATGTAACCTACATCGGATTCATCTGATAAATTTAAATTATCCTGTTCAGTTAAATTGTTATCACTCCAAACAAAATCTTTTAAGGGTAGATATTTACTCATTGCATAACCGTACAAATTATTTGCGTCAAGGTACATTAAATATTTTATCTCATCATCTGGGTTAAAATTAGACATATATTTGTTGTTAGCTATAGCATAACGATTGCAGCACTGACTTATACCTAACGTGACCATTTATTCTTTGATTCAAAACGGGACATTGTTTTGTTTAGGTCAATTAACAGGTATACAATGAAAAAAAAACACTTTTTAAAAGTTATTTATTCAGAAAAAGTTAGTTAGCTTAAAAGTTACTAATTAAAAAATATACCCAAAACGCGTTTAGTTATATTTATATTTATCAGAGAAACAAATCTGCTATAGCTGGTGAAGATTTTAAGTATGAATGAAACTCTTGGAACGTTTTTTTATATTCACCTTAATTATCAACATCCCCTTTAGAACAGAAATTAGACACTGGGTTTTCTCAGATGTCCACTATTTATTCATCATAGAAAATACTCTTTCTACTGAAGCATTTGTAGCAGGCAATAAATAGAAAATAAAATAGAAAAGTTTTCATGCTATAGATTGTTGGCGTGAAAATGTTTGAATACTTCCACCCAACGAGTTTCCGTGGAAACATGTAGATCATTTTTATTCGGTTACTTTTTGCGATGTAATGTAGTTAGAAATTAATGAAAATTCGTCAAAAACTTCTGTATCTTTATTACAGTCAATATACTCCTTTCCAATTAATACATCCAGAGATTTTTGAACGTCTTCCCATGTGAGGACCTTTTTTAAAATCTGCCCAATAAAATATCTCCTTTACTTTGGTAAGAAAGCAAGTTCACTGCTCCAGATATTTACGGCTTAATTTATAAAATTTTGTAGCCGTCCTTTTCACAAACTCTTCATCTATATAAGTACCATTATCTTTTGATTTCACCATTAATTGACGGACCGTAAATGGAAGATACTGATTGGTCTGTTTCTGAGTCAAATTGTCTTTTAGTTGATTGATTTATTTTGCAGCTTCAACTGCCGATACAGTCTGACCTTCAAGTTTCAATACAGGAACAGCTTGACGCGGTTTCCGAAAACGGGACAATTTTGCGTCCCAGAGTTCGTTTTGGGGACACCGGGACTCGTAATTATAAAAAGGGACAATCCCGTTCGAAACGGGACGTCTGGTCATGTTACTTATACCTCCTCTTACACCCTTTTCTATAAAAAGAAGCATGTCGTAATCAGTGAACAGTTCGATAGCTACTTTAGTATGTAATAACATAGCATCCCATGATAAAGCTGGGGTGGTAAAATACCAACAGAGGTCAAGTTTATAAGTTTGCATGCATATTTTCCGAAAGTTTTCAAAGAGATCTGTTAACAATAGGACATCTGTTTTTACACATAGATCACAGTATTCACCAAGATTATTTAAATGAAATTCATTAAATACTTTACATGCATGATTATAATCCTCTACACTTATAGGCTCCTCATTTAGTTTATTGTAAAATTTGCTAATAGGTGGTAAACAAGAATCTTTACACTTTTCAAAAATATCAAAATAATCATACGGAAAAACTCCTTTTCTTAAAAGTAAATCTATTTTTTCTGAATCAAAATAATGTTTCATATATTTAAATTTTTTTTTTTTTAGTGTTTTTATCAAATTTTCCAAACTAGAAGACATGAATTTGAAAGAATCTAAAAACCTTAACTGAAAATCATTTGAAATATTTTTACTGAAGGAAATATATTTTTCTTCGGTGTTCGGAATTAAATTAATTTGTTCTTTTATCATATCCTAACTCCTTAATAAAAATAGGGGCGTCATACCCAGAAAGATTATGGAAGAAAACAGGCAAAAATTTGGGGTTTTTCATTGCTAAATTACAGCTATTACAACAAGGGGCATTAAATTTTTGAGTAACATGATTATGATCCCTAACCTTGATATTGTTTTCGCGAAAGGTTTGATCACAAACATAACAATTGTTAGCATTATCATACAATTGCTTTTCTGATTTAGTAAGAGGTACAAGGGGTGATCAAATGAAAAGGTACGAAACGACATAAAAATGAAACAGTTAAATATTTGCATATTCCGCCAAGGGAGAATGTAGCGAGACACCTCGGGATGCCATTGGAGACTCTGACTGGGATCGGATCATACGCGGGTGCCCGCATGCGCAGGAGAGAGCAAAGGCTCTTATAAAAAGCGGCGTCCAAATGATGCGAGCAAAGAATTACTCGAGCACAGAAAAAGCATTAACTCCGATGTGTACTGTGAGACACTCCGACGCCTACGCAGGTCCATCAAGAACAAAAGACCGGGGCTGCTCACGGAAGGTGTGGTTCTGCTCCATGATAACGCACGTCCACACGTCTCCAGAGTCACACAAATGAAACTGGACAAGTTCCAATGGGAGACGTTGGACCATCCGTCCTACAGTCCGGACATGTCACCCTGCGATTTCCATGTGTTTGGTCCACTGAAGAAACACCTGAAAGGAAAGCGCTTTAACTCGGACGACGTACTCAAGACACTGTGAAGGACTGGGTCTCGTCACAGCCACAGGAATTCTGGGAACAAGGAATCCTGCGGCTTGTTCATCAGTGGGATCGTTGTGCTCAGGCCTATGGTGTATATTTTGAATAAAGTCTATATTTGTACCCACCGTGTCGTTTCGTACCTTTTCATTTGATCACCCCTTGTAGTAATGGTTTTGGTTTTTTATAAATATTATCAATTTCTATTGCATCTTTTTCTAACTTTCAATAAAAAATTTTGGGGCATCAATACCTCTATATACTACTGGATCTTTATAATGCCCCCCTTGATAACTGATAAAATAACAAAAACCTATTGGGACATGTTTTTCATAAATATTAGTAAATGAAAAGTTTGGATTAGGACAGCAAGTATCAGTTTTCCTAGTTGCACACTCGAAATCGGCATACACAGCAAAGGGTATTTTCAAAGAATGTTGAAAATTTTTAAATTTTAAAAACTTACTTGTTTTTGACGGCATTACTACCCTTGCAGGACTTTCATGTATACACATCTCATTGTGCCGAAGAAGTTTGTATTCCGTTTCGAAAGCACTTAAACATCTTTTACATTCGTACGTTTTATGTTGGTGTTTTGAGAGTTGTTTCGAAACAAGTCGAGATAAGCTTTTAATGAAACAATAATGTCCAAACTCTCCATTTTTTTTTACGCAAAGCAAATCTATATGTTTCTCACACACTATATCACTGATGAGGAGAGGAAATATTTTTAAATCTTCTTCAAATGAATAAATGTTTATTCCTATATCGTTCATTTTCGAAAAATTTTTCACCTCGTTAGGAGGTGTTGGAAAGGCTATTCCACATAAATTCTTTCTGTGTCAGTAATCATATCATGTTGTATCCTGCATTTTCAAGACTTGATTCATTATCAGATAAAAGTGAGACCCCGATAGAGGCCATGCAGTAGAATATTTTCTCATAGTACTGTAACAAGGTAGCATTGATCCCCTATTCAAGTCTAGTTTGATGGATTAGAGCAGCTTGGAGGCAAAACACGTGGCTTTGGGGCTTTCATTGTTTCGTCTCGACGTCAGTGAGTCTGTATTCTAAATGGGCAGGATGATTTCCTGCTGTTGATCTATTCACATACCCTGTCTGACTTTGCAGACTGACGCCTTCGATTTTCGGACGAACCTTGTGTCGCCAGTGAATGCGAGAAGGTCAGAGAGGGTCATTGTTAGATCCGCGCCAATAGGAGCGCTAATGAGCCTGCGTGCCGATTTCTGTTAAGCCAACCAATGAGAAGTGATGAGGGGCGTGTACTATCCACCCCTCCCGGAGTTTAAGAGGAGACCAGACGGGGTGGATAACATGTTTCGCGCTCGCAGAAAGCCACACCGCAGCAGCAGAAGAAAGTTCAGCCCCAGCCACAACAGAAGACATATGCTTCGACTGTTGCGGCCACAGTAAAACCCAACACATTAGATGCCAATACTGTCATGCAACAAATGGCACTCATGATGACAGATTTTAGCAGCCCTACAAAACAACAATAATAATTTACATTCAGCGCGTTAAATTTTAACATTCTCAGGGTTTTTAGTTGGAATGCAAATGGAGTAAATAAACATATTGACGAATTAAAGGAAAGTATAATTTTCCATAATCCCGACGTAATCGGGATCCAAGAAACACACCTTCGTCCTCCGGACCGGTTCTGCATTCCAAATTACACTTGTCATAGAAGTGACCGCACAACACACAGAGGGGGGGGGGACCGCCATCTTAGTTAAAAATTCTCTCAAACACCACGCCATTTTAGAATCCACTCAAACTTTTGAAAATACAACGGTTTTCATCAAATTAGGAAACAACACGACTATTACTATGGCGTGTATCTACAAACCTCCACACGGCTCCATTAATGTTACTGAACTTAATGCTATCCTCAATCATAACAACAAAGCCTTTCTCTTCGGCGATTTTAACGCTAAACACTCGAGTTGGAACCCTGGTAGATGCAATTCCAATGGTAATATTCTTAGCTCTTGGGCCGCCGGCTCGTCTATTGATATTATCGCACCCGACACTCCAACACATTTCAATCATAATGCTCCAAACACTGTATTAGACATAGGCTTTGCAGTTAATTTCTCACACTCTAACGTGTTTACTATTAATGAAAGCAGTGACCACAATCCAGTTATTTTCGATTTCGTTACTAACTGTCATTTACCACCAATACTTCAAACACTTAAATCTACTAACTGGATTAAGTATCAAGAAATTCTACACCATAACATGTCAGGCAATCCTGCTATAGATGATTTGGACCAAGCCGTTCAAAATTTCAGCAGTATGGTCTCAGATGCTATTCACACTTCCACTTCCACTAGATTAATTAAAACCACACACCTCCGCCTTCCTATTAACATTCGAGAGCTAATTAAAGCTAAAAATAGATTCAGGAAACTTTGGAACAACACGAGATACCCTCCCTATAAAAGGGAAGTAAATGCTCTCAACAGACAGATAAAGATAGAAATCAAAGAACATAAAAACAGGACCTGGAAAAATTTTCTATTAACTTTAAATGCAGAAGATAATTCTCTTTATAATTTGCACAAGCGAATTACCAAAAAATTCACTCCTATCCCACCTCTCCATGGTCCGAGTGGGTTAGCTTATTCTGATTTCGAAAAAGCGGAGGCTTTTAAAGACACCTTGGAAGTCACTTTTCAGGAAAACATTGAACCCTACAGTGACGACAAGATTGAAAAAGTCGAAAATTTAGTGAATCACTATTTCGACAACTTCCCAACTGCCACACCACACCTCACTTCCCCCACCGAAGTTCGTGGCATTATTAAAACTCTTGCTAATAGGAAGTCAGCAGGCCCTGATCAAATTCCTAATATAGCGTTAAAATACCTCCCTGTTAAAGCCATTACACACTTAACTAAAATTTACAACAAATGCCTCATTAAGTGTCACTTTCCTACACAGTGGAAAATAGCTAATGTAGTCATGCTGCCTAAAGTAGGGCAAAATCACAAATTCCCACAAGGCTTCAGACCAATTTCTTTATTAAATTGCACTGCTAAGGTATTCGAAAGAGTAATCTTAAACAGAATTAAAAATCACTGCAAAGCCATAGATTGCATTCCCCCGGAACAATGCGGTTTCCGGGAGGGCCACTCCACTCTACATCAACTCATTCGAGTTACAAATATTATAAATGAGGGTTTTCTAAATAAATTCTACACTGTCAGTGCTTTCTTAGATGTTAAAAGAGCATTCGACAAGATGTGGCATGATGGCCTCACTTACAAATTAATTAAACTTCAGTTCCCTGACTTTTTAATTAAAATGATACACAACTATTTGCACAATCGAACCTTCAGAGTTCGTGTAAATAGCACTTTTTCAGGCATCGGGAATTGCCTTTCAGGCGTCCCTCAGGGTTCTGTATTAAGTCCATATTTATACAACATATACACACATGATTTTCCCGATCACCCCACCGTCAGTACATGCTTATTCGCAGACGACTCTGCGGCATTGACCCAGGGCGTAAAACTCAGTTACACAATTAAAAACATGCAACATTACCTCGACATACTCGAGAATTGGCTCACAGACTGGAGGATAGCTATCAATGTTGATAAATCACAGGCTATTGTATTCAGGAAATGGGGCGTTATCGCCCCACAGACTGAACTCACACTCTTTGAAAACAACATTCAATGGGTCTCGGTTGTGCGTTACCTGGGACTATACTTAGATAATCGACTAACTTACAAATCACATATAGATTATCTATCCGAGAAATTCTGGGGAAGAATTGCTCTGGCCATCTCCCTTATTGGGAGAAGGTCACCACTCTCCCTAGAAAATAAAGTCATCCTTTACAAGCGTATTTTGCGCCCAGTGATAACATACGCTTGCCCCATCTGGGGCGCGGCGGCACCGACCCATACTAAACGGATCCAAATTATACAAAATAAAATACTGAGAATTATTACTAACGCACCTTGGTACGTTAGGAATTCTGTCATACATAACGACTTACATATGGAGCCGATCGATAACTACATCACTAAACTGTCTAGAAATGTTTTTAGAAGTATTGAAAATCATGACAACCCATTAATTAAAGCACAAACATTATTCACTTATCCTCATACTAAAGTTAATTTCGCATACAAGTCTTCTAAGTGGGAAATTCCCCTTAAGCCCCCATAACTCAACAAAAATACGTAATTTACACATTGAACTACAACACAGGCTTCCGCTACTATCTTTTAAAACTGGGTCAGATGAAAAATTGCTGACGTCATTCACCATTTTCCCCCCTGCGGCCGCAGGGGAACTTCGGCGTTTTTCGCCCATCGATGCTTCTTCCTCCACCCCTCCCCCCTCCACGTTTTGACCCGAAAGGGTTTATTCGGACGGCTTTACCTCACTCAATTTGCCTCCCTTGCGGGAGGCGTCACTCGTCTAATGGTTTTTCTTTTTCACCCTATCTTCAGAGATACTGGGTATAAGCAATTTTTGCTGGAACCCGACACATCTAATTTTCGACGGATAACATGTTTCAAATAGCCCATTCGCTCCATCGAATTTATGGTGTGCACATGATCGCTATAGAGTAACTGAACACAAAATGTGTTTGAAGATTTAGTAGTGAGTAAAAACGTTCTATAATTTCTACGGCTTCACATTATGTCTACTTGCAATATTTGCGGAAAATATTTCATGACAAACTATAAATTAAAACGGCATACTTTTCAAGTTCATGAAATTTTTTTCCCCCATCAATGTCCAGACTGCAGTAAAAAATTTGTTCGGCAAAGTGATTTAAAACGACACATTGACTCTGTGCATTCAACAGAGAAAATTGCATGTCAGTTTTGTGATACATCCTTTACCCGTAAAGTCAACTTATTGAAACATTTGAAAAATAAAAGCAGCGAAAGAAAGCTGGAGAAAGAAACGGGAAAGAGAAACAGAGCGGATAGGACTGTTTCAAGTAGAAAGAAAAAGTTCCAGCTGTCCACATCTGCTGAAAATTCTGCTGCTGCCTCAGAACATTCTGCTGCCGTTCCTGAAAATACCACGGCCGTTCCTGAAAATTCTACGGCTGTCCCAGAACATTCTGCTGCTGTTACTGAAAACACCACGGCCGTTCCTGAAAATTCCGATGTTGTTCCTGAAAATATCTCCTTACCACCAAAAGAGAGCGAGAGTGCTTTTCAAAAAGCTTATAAAACATTTGATCTCCATAATAACGATAGTTCACTGGGGATAAAAGAGCTTCTACTCTTGAGAAAAGAAAAGACACTCTTAATTTTTCACAATGAACTCAAAACTTACAAATCCTTGAAAGTGAGTAAATGGGTTCATTGCATTTACTCGAAAGCGACAGATGCCGGAAAAATGATAAAAAACGTTGAATTTAAAACGCCGAATAATGAAGTATTACAAGGAACTAATCTCGCCAGCCTTTATGACAACATGTCTGAGAAAATAGTGAAAGAAAGTGAGGATTTCGAGGGTAAAGACTCGGGTTGGACACTGGACGAAATCTTAAGACTCGAAGTCCGCACGAACCGTTACTCTCCAGTCAGGTATGATTAAAATCGGAAAGGTATGCCCACAAAAACAAAGAATAAGATTGAACTTTGTAATGGAAAAGCCTTTCCATCACCTCCTAACGAGGTGAAAATTTTTTCGAAAATGAACGATATAGAAATAAATGTTTATTCTTTTGAAGAAGATTTAAAAATATTTCCTCTCCTCATTAGTGATATAGTGTGTGAGAAACATATAGATTTGCTTTACGTAAAAAATGGAGAGTTTGGACATTATTGTTTCATTAAAAGCTTATCTCGACTTGTTTCGAAACAACTCTCAAAACACCAACATAAAACGTACGAATGTAAAAGATGTTTAAGTGCTTTGCAAACAGAATACAAACTTCTTCAGCACAATGAGATGTGTATACATTAAAGTCCTGCAAGAGTAGTAATGGCGTCAGAAACAAGTAAGTTTTTAAAATTTAAAAATTTTCAACGTTTAAAAATACCCTTTGTTGTATATGCGGATTTCGAGTGTGTAACTAGGAAAATTGATACTTGCTGTCCTAATCCAAACTTTTCATTTACTAATATTTATGAAAAACATGTCCCGATAGGTTTTTGTTATTTTATCAGTTATCAAGGGAGGGGGGTATTATAAAGTTCCAGTAGTATATAAAGGTGCCCCAAAAATTTTTATTGAAAAGTTAGAAAAAGATGCAATAGAAATGGATAATATCTATAAAAAACCAAAACCATTATTACCTCTTACCGAATCAGAAAAGCAATTGTATGATAATGCTAAAAATTGTTATGTTTGTGATCAAACCTTTCGCGAAAACAATATCAAGGTTAGGGATTATAACCATGTGACTCAAAAATTTAATGGTCAATTTGATAAAAACACTAAAAAAAGATGAATTTAAATATATGAAACATTATTTTGATTCAGAAAAAATAGATTTACTTTTATGAAAAGGAGTTTTTCCGTATGATTATTTTGATAGTTTTGAAAAGTGTAAAGATTCTTGTTTACCACCTATTAGCAAATTTTACAATAAACTAAATGAGGAGCCTATAAGTGTAGAGGATTATAATCATGCATGGTAAAGTATTTAATGAATTTCATTTAAATAATCTTGGTGAATACTGTGATCTATATGTAAAAACAGATGTCGTATTGTTAACAGATCTCTTTGAAAACTTTCGGAAAATATGCATGCAAACTTATAAACTTGACCCCTGTTGGTATTTTACCACCCCAGCTTTATCATGGGATGCTATGTTATTACATACTAAAGTAGCTATCGAACTGTTCACTGATTACGACATGCTTCTTTTTAAAGAAAAGGGTGTAAGAGGAGGTATAAGTCAGTGCTGCAATCGTTATGCTATAGCTAACAACAAATATATGTCTAATTTTAACCCAGATGATGAGATAAAATATTTAATGCACCTTGACGCAAATAATTTGTACGGTTATGCAATGAGTAAATATCTACCCTTAAAAGATTTTGTTTGGAGTGATAACAATTTAACTGAACAGGATATTTTAAATTTATCAGATGAATCCGATATAGGTTACATCTTGGAAGTAGATCTTGAATATCCTTCCGATTTGCATGACAAACATTCAGACTTTCCCCTTGCCCCTGAAAATAAGCCCCCACCTAATTGTAAAGAACCCAGACTTTTAACTACTTTGGAACCCAAAACAAAATATGTTCTCCATTATTCTAATTTAAAGCTATATTTAAAATTAGGGTTAGTCTTGAATAAAACTTATCGCGTTTTAAAATTTTTCAATCTCCTTGGCTTAAAAATTACATAGGTTATAATACTAAATTAAGAACTAAAGCTGTAAATGACTTTCAGAAGGATTATTACAAACTAATGAATAACACCATATTCGGGAAAACGATGGAAAATGTAAGAAAAGTAGATATACGTTTATGCTCAACAGAAGAGCAGGCTCGAAAGTTAATAGCGAAATCAAATTTTAATCGACGCACAATATTTTCTGAAAACTTAATGGCCGTCCATCTAAAAAAAACCAAAATCAAATTTTTGAAACCAATACAGGTAGGAATGGTAATTTTAGACATATCAAAAGTTCTAATGTATTCTTTTCACTATGAGTACTTGAAGCACCGTTATGACTCGCAAGTAAGGCTCATGTATACAGACACCGATTCTTTTATATATGAAATAAAAATTTGATTTTTATAGTGACATGAAAGACGATATTAACTTATATGACACTTCAGACTATGACAGAAATAACATTTTTAATTTACCTCTAGTTAATAAAAAAGTCATCGGGTAAAATGGAGGATGTAAACAAGGGAAATATTATGACAAAATATGTAGGATTAAAA
This sequence comes from Trichonephila clavata, assembly GCA_019973975.1. Lineage (NCBI taxonomy): Eukaryota > Metazoa > Arthropoda > Arachnida > Araneae > Nephilidae > Trichonephila > Trichonephila clavata. The sequence goes on along the minus strand of BMAO01019834.1, from coordinate 279,153 downwards.
TCGAAAATGTATGCCTACAAAACAAATTATAAGATTGAAAAGCGGTTAAAAGGAATTAAAAAACAAACTTTAAAAAATAAAATAACATTTGAGGACTGCAAAGTCTGTCTTTTTAATCAAAAATTAAAATATGTTGACATGAACTTAATTAGGTCCAAATTTTTCATTCAATACACTCCATAAAGCAAAACAAACTTGCTCTGTCCTATAAAGATGATAAAAGGTTTGTTAATGATGATGGCATTACTACTCTTGCCCATGGACATTGGTCGCTGATTCGATGAACAGTATGGCATAAAATCCAGTGATGACACAATAATGTGATTTTTTATAAATGAAAGATTGTAATGGGAAATGGAATGCTGCGTTTGTAAATAAACAACTTACTTTGTATCTTTTTGTGTAATTTTTATACTGAAGTCAATTTTACAATTTGTTGTTATCCTGTAATGTATATATATACGATTATAATGTAAAAGGCAATACAAGATGTTGATTTCTGAATAAACAATTTACTTTGTATCTTTACTGTGTATGTGTAATCATTATACCGAATTAAAATTTACAATTTGTTATTAAAGCAATGTATAATAAATATTTTTTTATTTCTATTCAATAAGGAAAAAAATAATTTAACTAAATGGTTACTGCAATGAAAAGTTATACAATTTATACTCTTTGAAAAAGGCAAAGAGTTTGGTTTAAACACATAAACATAAATTTTCCCTTACTTTTATACAAAAAAAAATATATTTAAAATATCACTTATGCTGAACATACTTAGATAATTTGTTTGAAAAACATATACTGATATTTATCTTTTAAAATGAAACTATTTCAACATAAATTAAACTACAAAGCAGTATAAATAAAATTAACAATATAACCGTATAAAAAAATCCAATTTTTTTCAGATTTATAAAAATAAACTTTTTAAAGCCAAATCTTGTCGAAAACTTATACAAAATATTTAAACAGTATTTTTTTTCCCTTACTTTTGTATGAAATGTATTTAAAATATCAATTACGCTTAAACATTCTGAGATAATTTTTTTTTAATATACTTAAACTTATTTTTAAAAAGAAAGTATCTCAACATAAATTAAACTAACAACAATATAAATAAAATTAACTCAAATTAAACATTTAAAAATCCTTTTATTCAGATCCTGATAATATTCAAAATAATTAGGTGGATATAACATTTCTCTTACTTGTCTTCAAATATTATCTAAGCAAAGATTTTCCAAAAATTCTTCAGTTACGTAATTTATAAGTTCTAATAATAAAAAGTTCTCATTTTTTTTAAAAAAAGATTATTGTAAAAAACATTCAAGAAAAAGATTTAAAACATTCCACAGCCATCTTGTAGAATCAAGATCAGACCCGCCGCCTCTACGGCAGAATCGGCTCTCAACTCTGCGCCGCCTCCACGCCGCCTCACCACCAGCGCCCCCCCCCCCCCATTACAGCAGAATCGGCTTTTCTTACCTACTCCGGAGCGTCAAATATCCGAACCAAAGTCCGGATATGTTTTCGAACAGTGCAACAGTGTTGTTTCGCGTGAGGCCAAAAAGTGACGGGACGTGAGGCCAAGGTGAGGGATATTTGGGGAATTTCAGTTGTGTGATTTGGTGAACATCTCTGCGGAATATTAGGTCAGTTTGTTTCCAAGTGAAGGAGTGTATACGTGCTTTTTTGTTGAATTTTGTTAATGTAGAAACCTGGATGGCATGCGATACAGAATACAATGGATTTTTTTCAAATGCTAAATGAAGACGAGATTGTGACTTCCGTACAAGAAGAATCCGTCCCTGTAGACGATGAAGCGGATGAAGACGAAGACAACAGCAAAAACAATGAAAGTAGCAAGGGTACATCAAATGCTGACGCGTTTCTGCGTTAGAGACAGCTATGGAGTGGTACGAACAACCATCAGAGTGCTGCCCTTCTCGACTACTGCTGTTCAAGAGAATCAGATCATTGTACACCTTCGAAAAAACGAAGGCGTACAATGGTCCAGCGAAAAATAAGGGATTATTTTTCACAATAAAAGTAAAATTGTGACATTTTGGACCTATTCTGCTTTTTCATCAAGCACGTTTCCCGTTCATATACTGCATGGATCACATTCGGTTATCCGAACGGTGTCCGGTCCCAATTGATTCGGATAAACGACGTTCTACTGTATGACTAACTAGGGTGGGAGTAAAATGTAATCTTTGCCATTTAAGATTAAATATAAATTATTTAAATTCCACATAATATCGGTAAGGAAAGCTAATCAAATAGCCAATCTTCATTCTTGAGTAGCAAGCATTCACCACGATGTTCATTGTTAATAATGTGTGAATAACATAATAAAAAAATTAATACACTTAAGAAGTAAAATACATTTATTTTGCCAGTAGTGATAAAAAGATTCAACTGGTAAATTCACAAAAATTAAATTAATAAAAACATGAAAATGGGGAGTTGTAAAACAAATCAGGCAATATTACTTTGCACAACCAGTAAAGACCTAAAATTATATAAATTTTTCAACAATATTAAGTAAGAAGTTCTTTCAGAGCAGGGGGTGTCAAAATCGCTGTCCGTGGACATCATACGGTCCTGTCAATGTGTCGGCACACAGTAATATATAATAAAATAAAAAAATTTCCCCCGAAAAATTGGAAAGCTAGTAGCAGAGAAGAGAGAATATTAACGTCGCACTGATTAGCAACACGATGGCTTTTTGGCGACGGTCCGCGTAAGTTTGAACCATGGTCAAGTGACGCAGACGACACCTGAGCTGGAACCACCTCTCCTAACTACCACACCACACCAACGGGAGGACGTTTGAGCTCTCGACAGATTTAACGTACATCGCCCCCCTACACGGCGGGTCCTTAGTGGTACTAGGATCAAACTCATGACACGCTAGCCATGATCCGATGCCTAGACCACTGCGGCCGCTAGCAGAGAAGAGATGTCAGTGTCAAGACGTAAACATTAAAAGTTTCTTGTTCTTTTATGTATGTTTTTTATAACGTAATTATTCGAAAAAGCCTCTGTTTTTATGAATACTGATTTTTTTTTCGCTGCTTCCCTTAAGTTGAACTTTTTTGTTTGGCCTAAGTTAGTTTTTGAGTTTAACAGCCTTGTTTTAGAGCTATAAGAAATTGGGTGGCTTAAATAAAAAATTTAAAAAAAAACATTCTAGGAAGGATAAAAATAATAGGAATAAAATAAGAACAACATTAAAACATTTAAAAATGTTACCAATTTCGAACACCAAGCAGACTTTGTTTTATAAAATTAAAATTTAACCGCGCTTTTAACTTTTTTCTTCAGATTTATTAGAAGTTCTTCACAAAAGCAGAGAGAAAAAATGGGAGGGGAGGGGGGAGTAGAAAATGAGGTAGAAGCTTGTTTAATACCAAAAGATTTGTTTTGTATCCTCTACCAAATGTGTGCAATTCATCAAAATCTACAAAACTCTGATTTTATTCTTTAAGAGGTAAGAACGTTGAATACAAAACTAAACTGCCTTCCATCTAAGAGCATTGTTTTCAGAAAAAGAAGACGAATTGTTGTAAAAACACAAAAAATCAAAATCTAAGAAAAAATTGAATAAAAGACTTGATAAAAGTATTTGTGTTTGTGTTATTCAAACTGGTCGGAATCAATATTGTTGTGTTTTTTTATTTTTTTATTTGTAAAACCTCAAGAATGAGCGAACTTGAAAAACACCTTTTTTTAATTTATTTTTCATTACTTTACTAAACAGTACTCACATTCATATTTTCGCCATTTGTTGAAGAATTCTTTCGGGCGGTTAAGTCATTACACCGTTGACCTCCATTCGTCGCTTTTGCCAGAGTAGTCTTTGTTATTCTAAAATTGAAAAACCGGATTATTCCACTCGCACAACTCGTGGGTCTATGGTATCTGCAAAGAGTTCTAATTTTTATAGAAAACTCGAATGGTCAGCGACCTTAAGCAAAACTAATATCGAGCAATTTTAATCTCATTTTGTTCTTTTGTCCTTTTCGAATTTAATCAATTTTCTTTTTCAAAGAAAAGAAATCAATTTTCTTGGGTTTCTGTTTTGAATTCCAGAAACGTACACATTATCTTGACTGGATAAGAAATAAAATCAAAAAAACTGTCCAATAGATAGCGCAGGAAAAGGTGTGATTATTTGTTTTATTAACTCGCTCCATTTTTTAACACACTTTGAGAATTAATGATTCATCTTTTAGCATTTACTATTGTAATATAAAATAAATTTAAATAAATTATCCTAGTATAATTAGAATTTTCATTCTGCGGTGTTGAACTATTCAATGTAATCAATTTATGCATATATACACATTCTCTGCACGAATTCTCCTCTTCTTAATTCAGTAATGAGCCCTAATAAGAAAACTACCAGTTTTGCTCTAATTGCAATACAAGACTTCCTTCTTTGTTTAAGGTATCCGACACAACTTACGACAACATTTTTTTAAAAAAAATGGAGTATGGAGATTTTTTTAGTTTTTAGATTTGTTTAATATATTTTAAGAAAAATATACTAAAATTAAGATTAGAAAAAGAAATTATTATTAGTAAAATGGGTAAAAATTGACAAAAAATAACATAAATGTGGCCCATTCTACACCAAAAGTTTATGAACAGATTTTCAATTTTTCAATTCTGATATGTTCCTGTGTTATTCATTTTTGAAATGACCTTTAGAATAAGAGATTTTTTAATTTTTACAAAAACTAGAGCACTTTATATCTTTGTTATTATATGATATTGCTTTAAAAAAATTGATTATATTCACATAACGACTGTAAATTTTGTAATAAAACAGTGATAGATAAATCTAAAAAGATTAAACCACTTCTACATTTATACAGAACATACACAAGAAATTTCAGTTAATTATTTTCAAAACTTTTTTTGCAATCGCTGGCCCCGCTTGAGCATTTTCAAAAAAACACATTTCGAGTAAAAAACACGTTTCAAAGTAATAGCATCTGGTTTTACTAAAACACATATAGTTTTTATTCCAGTGAACGGAAAATAATAAACTTGGTTTTTTAATAAATCGAATAAGATGGCTTATAAAATAAAATCATAAAAAAATTTGGCAATTTTTGGCAAAAATCACAGTTTTAGGATAGTCGGATACCTTAAGGAAAAATTCTAATATAACTAATAATGTGCAACATAATGCTTTCATTGTTTAAAGTAAGACAAATTGTAATATGTGTGTGTGTGTGTGATAAATTATATTCTTAAACATAACTTTTGAAATGATACTCATAACACAGAGTGAGAACAACATCAGATCAGTAGATTGTCTGACCACTATAGACAGCTGCAATGGACCACATTACAGACATTTTCTCTGAATAATTTACCACAATTCGTCTTCTGAACGATGCAGTGGCAGCGCGTACAAGTGGCATTCCGTCACGTCCCAGATATGTTCGATTGGTGAAAGATCAGAAGTGGTAGCCAATGAAGCCATCTTACATCGCCCATTGGCTGATATGAGGCGTCTGCTATCTCGTTGTCATGTTCTTTATCAGGTGTGGGCAGACTTTGCCAGGGTACGGGCTACTTTTATTTTTTTCAAGGTGTTGCGGTCCACCCATTATCAATGGTACACACAAATGGGGGAGGAGGGGGTCCACAAGTTCGGACCCTCCTCCATAGCCCATGATTTTTTTTTTCGATTGATTATAATCCCATGTATAAAAGACGTAAAATTTGATTAAGTATTTGCTATTAATATTTTTTTATTAATTAATTTCTTACTGTTCCTTGTTCCCACAATCTACAATATATATATATGTGTGTGTGTGTTTGGCAGCGTATTGGGGTAGGATATGAAAATGGTACACATTTGAGCCTGGGCCCCCTTTGAAAAATTCGCGTGTGCGCCCATTGCCCAGGGTCGTAGGTGTGGTGAGGTAAGGAAAAAGTTAACAATATTTATTATAACAATAATAAATACGGAATATGTACTTACCCACGTAAATAAAAGGAAAAACTCACTTTTTTTGAAACTGCGTTTAAAGCAAAACGTAAAATACAAACATAATAATAATAGCCACAAATATATCTAATGATGCATTTGTTATCAAACAATTCAAAACGCATTAAAAAATAAAATATTTTTATCTAAAGTTAGCTCTTGTAATTACAATCAGAAGAATACTTATACTGCTTACTGTCACCCAATCTTTAATATTTCTATATACAATTACTAACGGCTAATCTTCAGGCGGTCACTCCAAATGGTCTTGGCGGTCCACCAGTTGATCGCAATCGACGTAATGCCCACCCCGGTTCTTTATAGTCCAGTCATCTTAGTAAAAAAAAAAGGGTCAACTGCGGAATGAGAGATAATAAGCTGAAATCTTGATTAGACCTTTATTTTGTTACTTTAAAAGTTGTCTCAAAAGTCTCGTAAAATTTTGTGTCCGCGTCTTAAGATATTTAACGTCAAAGGTAGACAAAATCGGTTTTTTTTGCAAATATCTCGTATTCTATGGCTAATGCTATTTACATTTACTATAAAAATTGTGAGAATATAAAATTTTCTGTAACTTAAATTTAAACATATTTTTATTCATCAAACCGTTTTTGAGATAGAGGGCGCTGAACGCCCAACGCTTAGCTATCTACAGCCGAGGTGAGCATTACGTCGATCGCGGTCGACCGGTAGACCGCCAAGACATTTTGGGGTGACCGCCTAAAAATTTTACCAGTTAATAATTATATACGGAAAATTCAACATTGGCTATCAGTACGCAGACTAAGCCTTCTACTGACTATAACTACGAAAACTAACTTTAGATAAGAACATTTTATTTCTTTAAATGCATTTTGAATTATTTCATAATAAAAAATTGTATCTTTTGATATAATTATATATGGGGCTATTATTATCAAGTTTGTATCGCATTTTGCTTTAAACGTGGTATTAAAAAAGTTTTTTTTTTTTTAAATTTTAGTTCTGTAGGTAAGTACACATATACACTGGTGTCCAAAAATTAAGCATAAATCGTAAAATGCGAAAAACATGGAGCAAATATTCGTAAAATTATTCCAAATTTCTTGCAGATATTAATTGGGTGAAGAATCATTAGGTTTATGCAAAACTTTTCAGTCGAATACGTCCTGTGCGAAACACCGGCGCATGTCGGAACGCGGAGAAACCAATTCGCGCAGCATAGGCAGTTCAGACAAGTTTCGTTCGTGCAATTGCTGTGCGAAGGAACGTTGTTAACCATCAAACAAGGTGAATGATGGCACAAAGACGCCAATTGGACATGTTTACGAAAGGAAGAATCGTTGGAATCCTCACGATCACAAACCGAAGTGTCTCGAATTCTGAATGTGAACCAGTCTGTGATCTCAAGACTGTGGCAAAGGTTTCAAGGAACGGGAGATGTTACCCGACAACCAGTATCAGATCGACCAAGAGTCACAACTCCCCTGATTTAAATCCTATAGAGCATGTATGGGATATGCTCGGGAGACAAATTGTGGCCCTTTCGCACCCACCAAGCTTCGTTACAGAATTGAAGAGAGCTCTCCAAGTAGCTTGGAACCGTTTGAGTCCACAACTCATTCATCATCTCATAGCAAGTATGGTAAATCGCTGTGCAGCGTGCCTGGCTGTCAGAGGTGACCACACGTCTTATTAAACTGCAGCATCAGTATTTTATTTAATGTTTTCTTCCATTTTTTCTTTAAAGTGTGAATCCTTGCTATGCTCAGTTTTCTTTCAAACTGCTACTTTGGATAATAAAATTAATTATTATCATTCTTTTTATTTGATTCCTTATTTTATAGCCCTTTTACACTCGCATATCACATTTCCCGCCATTCTGATTTACAGTTCCTTCTTTATTCACATAGTTATCAATTATGCTTAACTTTTGGACACCAGTGTATATTCCGTCCTATTAAGTTATAATAATAAACTCTTTTCCTTACCTCATCACACCTACGGCATTGGGCAGTAGCGTATAAAAGAATTTTTAAAGGGAAGGGGGTCGAGGGTTGAAGGTCTAGCATTCTTGTATCCTACCCCAATATGCAGCAAAACATATTCTTTTGATTGTCGGGAACAAAAAACAGCAAAAAATAAATTACTGAATAAATAATTAACATTAATAAATAAAAGAATTACTAATATCAAATACTTAATTACCTTTTAATACTATATACATGGGGCTATAATGAATCGGAAGAAAATGGTTATGAGAGGGAGGGTCCGGACCCGTGGACTCCTCCCCCGCCTTTGACACTGGGGGGACCGCAACTCCTTGAAAATATCAGAAGTACCCCTCACTCATGAAAAGTCTGCCCACCCCTGATCTACAGCATAACGCAAGGTCAACCGTTAGCCACATGATATAATACTCCGTATAAAGTCTATAAACCTTAAATATATATATAGTTACAAACAATTGGCATTTTTCATAAATCATTATATTACATTTAGTAATAGATTTCATTAATCAAGTATATATTTTTGATAACCCTCATCTGTTCATGTAATTAAAAAATAGTTAACTGAAATTACAGACTTACTTTAATTATGTTTTAATATATGCTAATTATATTTTAAGTAGAATAAAATGAATTACTTTAAAATGTATAAATCTTCAAATTTGTTCCTTCTGGACAGATTATACCTCGATCTGCTGTCCCCTATTGATAGCTAATTATCCCAAAGAAAAAATACTCAAATAAAGGAGAGTCTCCCTCAATTTCCAGTGCACAGTTGTTTATTAAAATGTTTCCTCTCGACTCGACACCTCCTTCGTTGGATTCTAAGGATACACTGAATGTTGATGAGCGCTAGAGGGCGTTTTACATTCTCATAAACGTACACTAAACACCTATTCTACGATCGTTCTATTTATATCTAGTTGAAAGACATATGTTTAGCTGTATAGTAAAGATTTATTCCCTTTTCAACAAATCAGTTTCTACTAGTCACGCTTATTCGTTAGTTTTAAAATGTATTTTGGCAGACATCAAATTTTGAGAGATATGGCTGATTTGTGTTTTATATGTAATGAATCACTATCACAAAGTGATCCTGTTAATGTAGTGCGTGGCTTAAAAACTTTGAGAGCAGCAAGTATCGAACGAAATGACGGTCACCTTGATTTTTTAAATTCTTCAACCTCCGTGAATGTACATACCGAGTGCCGAAAAGTGTACAATAGTAAAAACTCTATTGCAGCATCGAAACGACACACTGAAAACAGTGAACCTTTATCGACACCTAGTGTACCCGATAAAAGAAGTGAAGCATTTGATTTTAAAAAGCTCTACTTATTTTGTGGTCAAGTAGCTGAGGAAGCACAGAGACTAAAAAAAAAGAGAGAAGTACAAATGCTAGATCAGTAAAGTGAGTACTCTTGAATTTAAACACAATATTTTTTTTAAAAAAAAAAGTAGAAGAACGATTCTATAGGAGACCGTAGTGATTTTATAGGAGAATTGGTGAAAAATCGTATACTTTGTGAGTATGATTTCATCGCTTCTGAAGCAAAATATCGTACTCTCTGCTACGCTAATTTTTTTAATAGACTACCATCTACTGAAAAGAAGCCTTTTCAAGGTAATAAAATCTCAGAAGCTATGGCGGAGATTTTTAATTACATCGAAAAACACGGCGATTCACAATTTACATTGAAAGAGCTTAGAGATGTCCTGACGGGGTATGTACCAGATGATAACACTATGATTACGTGACTTCAACAAAAATATTTGACTTATATAATAATTACTACAAAAGTAAAATCTTTTACAATCATATCTTTTCGTGAAACACAAGCTAATATATTGTCAAAAGCTTGATAGGATAATAAAAAAAGGGATCCCGAAGAAGAACGGATAGGAATTGCAGAAGCTGCAGAAGCTATAAAGCGTGAAGACATTCGATCATCTGTCGTTGAAACCAAGTCTTATCCACCTCCAAGTAAAATGTTGGATAAATGTAATCAAGATATACCGAAAAATCTATTGCATTTCTTACAAGGAGTCATAATGAAAAACAGAAAAAGAAGAATAGTTAATTCGAAAACAAAATGCACGCCAATAAGTCATGCAATCGTAATGGCTGCGTTACTAGAACGATCATTTTCCTCACAGCTACTATTAAGCATTTCTGTATTTCTTTATAGAAGATATGGATCTAAAAGACTAATAGATGTGTTATACAGCTTGGAATTTGCAGCTTCGTATCCTAATACTGCATAGTACGAAATTTCAGCAGTTTACCATCCACAGCCTCGTATTTTATCTTCGGAATCAGGTGCGCTAGTACAAGATGTTGGAGATAATGCCGATATAAATGCCCATACTCTTGATGGTAATAATACTCTCCATGTTATGGGGATGATTAAGATTGTTACTCCAAAAGATGCTGTTTTTTATGAGGACCGTATACAAAAATGTACAACAAAACCAAATGCAAAAGAGTTTGCAGCAATATCACATGTGTCTCTTCTAGCATATGAAAAACCAATCATTTCTGGATACAGAAAAATTCAAGTCGAAAATCTACATGATGATCAAGCATTACCAGAAAAGAATTTTAATGGAATAGATTTTCAGTGGTTATACGAAAAGTGGAAGAATATTTCATCGTTGCCTCGGTGGCTCAGTTCTCGAACAGCTCACTAAAATGACAAGGATTTTTCTACTTCTCAGGCTGTTTCTTCCTTTTATTGATCATCCTGCCAACAACGTAGACACAATTTATACTACTTTACATTGTGCTGCAAATATTGGCAAGTTACAAGTCCAAAAAATGCGTCTAATTATCTTTGATCAAACTCTCTATGTGAGCGATCACGATGAAGATTGTACTTTTGATCCCAAAATCCTTCAAAATTTGGAGACAAATACCCTTGATGACGAGAATAATGAGAATGAATTGGAAATTTTCGAGTGACCAGAAGATAATGAAGAAGAGGAAGAAAAAATTAACATTCACACACATGTTCGTCTTATGATTAAAATTTTTGTAAAACCTCTTCACATCCAAATTTTAGTTGTAAAATTGTATAAAACGATATTTCAAAATAAAAATATAATTAAAAATTACTTACTTTATTTTTACTACTTTAAATGTAATTAGTATATATAATCATAGAATATAATTAAAAAATACCTTAAGAATATTTATCAACAACTTTTGAACTACACGAACATGTAAGTGCTATAAAAGAAATATATGCTTGATCAATGAAAACTATTATTAAATGTAATGTAATAATTAATAAGAAATGCAAAATGTTTGTCTCTCTCTCTATATATTTTTTGACTATATACGGAATATTATATCATGTGGCTAACGGTTGATCTTGCGTTATGCTATAGATAGCTAAGCGTTACGCGTCCAGCGCCCTCTATCTCAAAAACGGTTTGATGTTTCAAAAATTGTTTCAATTAAAATTATAGAAAATTTTATTCTCTGCAATATTTATAATAAATGTAAATAGCATTAAGCCATAGGAAACGAGATATTTGCAAAAACCAATTTTGTTTACCTTTGTGACCTTGAATATCTTAAGACGTGGACACGAGATTTTATGAGACTTTTGAGACAACTTTTAGAGTGCCAAAATAAAGATCTATACGAGTTTTCAGCTTATTATCTCTCATTCCGTAGTGAAACCCTAATATGACCCTATATTAACCCTATCGCTGCGTAGTGATATGTCTGCTATGTGTACTTTTCCCTCTGAAATCGGGGGACGCGCAGCTAGAGGGTTAATAATTCACTGAGATTCTTATCTTGTATTTAAAACAACTCTTTATTCCTGCATAGCTATCACTAAAAAGTTACATGGACGGGTTCATTTTTTTTAGCCATCTACATAAAACATACAGAACAACTATACATGAATCAGTTCAGTTCATATCTTCAGTTAAAATTACAGTGTTAATTCAGTTATATTATAATGCATAATAAGTCAATTATCATAAAAGGTGTGTGACAGTCGTAGGTTCTCTTGCTGATAAAGGGCATTGGGCATCTTCCAAAAGAAGGAGAGTGTTACCACTCGCAGCGTATCATCCGGTTATCGTTAGGTCTTCATAGTGTCCTGAATACAAACCAGAGATGTTCTGCTATCGGGCATGATGCAGCCCCAAGCCATGATGTCACATTATCGCGTGGTAGGAAGATCCACAGATGCGGTCAGATTGGACCTGTCATCACGTCAGCGCCACACGCATACGCTGCTAGAATCATTGAACAAACAATTGCGTTACTCATTTGAGAACTCCCTGTGTCATTCCATCATCCACGTTACTGTAGCCTGGCACTATTACAAATGAAGTTCTCTGTGTTCTAGGTTTAAAGACAGTATTCTTAATGAACGTCGATTGTGGTTGAGTGTTGGTCACAATCAACCAATCGACAAATAAGGGTTCTTGTCGAGATGGGAGCATGAAAGGAGTCTTGAACATGCTGCAATATGGTAGCAGAAATGGCTTACGGAGACTCTATCGTTTGACATGGGGGCATTTATTCATGCGTTCTGACTTAGCTCTGGCCGCAACCCGTATACTTGTCACAACTGGTAAAACCATGGACACGTGGGTGTCACATGAGATTTGGCGCTTGGATCAACCTGTCCCTTGTCCAATCACCATATCCTCTGGAAAACTCGTCCATCTGATGGAACCATCTCTGCTGGGCAAGGCCCAGTGCTGTATCCTGTGCATAGTACCAGAAATAAAAAGTAAGTAATAATACACATTTCTAAATTTTTTGAGTAAGAATATATTGAAGTTATGATTAAGTATTTTCTGTATTTTCACTTTTTCAAAGATTGAAATATCAGGATTTCCCATAAATATGTATATCTTAAAATTTGTGATGAGTAACTAGTGTCGGATTAAATGACATGGAGGGGCCTAGGCAGTCGAATTATCAGGACCCTGTAACCTGTATTTGAAGAACTAACAGAAAACAGAACACATTCCTGTGGGCACCTAAAAAGCGTGGGGCCTACTCTGCCTAATGAGTAATAAGGCACTGTGAGCAACTAAATTACTTCTATAGGATGGGAAAAAATAATCATTTTATGTGGATTGTGGAGTTGTTCGTCGAATATTATGGATAAAAGTAAAGTGGTCTTGATTTTCGTAATAAATCTGTTTCTTAAGTATAGGTAACAACAGAAAATAATGGATGACAACGGAAAAACAATATTTATTTTTAGTGGGGTGAATAACTTTAAATTTTATTTTTATAAAAACCTCTTTAAATTGATGGACCAATAAATTATAATAATCAGTGTTTTTAGTTTTATCGAATATAGACAATGATTTTTTTTTAAAAATTAACTTGGTTCTTTTTTTAATTACCTCAGATATATAGTATATTGTTATGTAAAAATTTGAAAAGAAAAAGAACGTTTTGAAAAAAGAATATTTTTAGTTTATTAAGCACAGTCGGTTGTGCTATCGTAATTTTATGACCTAAGCTTTTAAATTTATTTTCAGGAAAATCAAGTCTTAAGTTAACAATACAAATATGTGTGACAGGAAATATAAAAGTGAAGCGAAAAACGAAAATTACTGTTAAACCGAGAAAAATAATAATTAAATTTGTCAAAATTTAAATTTTATTTACAAAGTAACAAGAATATATAACAAACGCAGATGCATTAATAAGCGAAAAGCAAAGGAATTTAGCCAAAGAAAATGGAGAAACAACATCAATGATGAAAATATGCAAGATCTCGATGACCAGCAGCCTTGTGATAAAGATATTGTTCAACCAGACGACACCAGTAATGCCCCGACCGAAAAGTGTTTAGTGCTTGGAAATTTTAGGTTTGAGTTGAGAAGTACGTGGGCGTCGGTTCGTATCCTATATAAATCCCTTAGTAATAATTTTATTAATCAGATCCTTTCACATGAAATGTGTGTTTTTCAAAATAGCGATCAAAACAATATATATTCTGTTTCGATAAGAAAACACAAAGAACAAAAAATAGATCAGTTTCGAATAATCATTTCCTTAAGAACTTAAAAATGGCCAAATGTTGGAAAGATCTTGGCTATGTTATTCAATTACTAGTAGTAGTGTTTTTTGTTTGATCAGCAAACATTTTCCTAAAAACAATTCTCAATACACAACCGATTTTTCAGATGGGAAACGCTTAAAAGTTGCTTAGAAAATCATAAAAATTCCATTGAACACAAAATTTTAATGTTAGTTTGGTTGACATGAAAAGAAAATAAGTCTGTTTTAGATAAACAATTACAGGAGCAACTAATAAAACATTCAGAATATTACCACAATGTACTCAAATGTGCTATTGCGATAATAAAGTATTTGGCTGTAAGAGGTTTAGCGTTTAGAAGTGCCGAGGAAGTTTTCAAAGTTTCATAATGGTAATTTTATATGGGTGTCCTGGAACTGCTAACAGAGTTCGAACCATTCGTTCGTGAACATATTGAAGAGCGAGAATTACGAACAAAATCATTAATATACTACTTACCAAAACAATATATGAGCAAATAATTTAGATCATGGGCAAGCAAATCATTAAAACAATTACACCTCAAATAAATAACGATGACACAAAGTACTATTTAATTGTGGTAGATTCACCACCAGATTTGTCCCACAAAGACCAACTTGCTATTGTAATACGATATTGTTTTCGGGGAAAAGTGTATGAAAGATGGGTCTCATTAATTAAGATTAGTATAAGCACACTGCCTTATACTTAATTAAATCTCTACAAGAATTTTTAGAAACAAATGGATTGATTGCTATTGGATAATTGTAGGGGACAGTCATTTGACAACGCTGCCAATATGTCCGGTCGATATAATAGTGTGCAAGCTCTTCTAAAAGAAAAAAAAATAAATTCGCAAATTATGTGCCGAGTGCCTCGCATTATTTTTTTCCGGTTGGTGCAGAATCAGTTAATTTTGCAACTGAAATCGTGAACTTCTTTGGCTTAGTGCAACAAATATATGTTTTCTTTTCTGCTTCAACCCGTAGGTTGGAACTTCTAATTCGTGAAATTAAACTGAAATTTACCTTAAAAAGTTTAAGTCAGACCAAATGATCTTGTCACTACGATGCTGTTGAAGCCTTAAAAGATAATGATGGTAATATATCATGAATATTTTTAAGACATTTTAGTTACAATGAAAATTAGAAAATTAATTTTCGAAAAGAGGCAGTAAATTTATTTGATAAATTAACAAAACTCGAAAATACCATTTTAATTACATTTTGGGAAGAAATTTTAGAAAGATTTAATTCAGTTAACAAAAAATTAGACTCCTGGTTTGGACATTTGTGGAGGGAATAAGTTAATTTTATGCCATTACAAACGCTTATAAGCAATGTACGACATGTGAATCAGATAAAGAACTAAAAGAGCATCAAGACACAGCCAAAAAATTAAGTGTCCTAGTGTAGAAATAGAATATAGCGAAGTGAACAAGAGACGGATTATTTCAAAATCTGCGGATAAATCCACTGAAAAAACTGTGTATGGAAAAGAAAAACTTAAAACAGACATGCTTATTGTTGCGTTTGATGAGATAATCCTTAATTTAAATAGAAGTCAAGTATATGCAAAATGTATTAAGAAATTAAAATTTTTGATGGATTTGCAAGATCAAAGTAAAGAGAACGTCGGCCTGGAAAGTGTACGCGCTATTATTGATTACTATTCATATGATGTAGACCAACATTTAGTAAATGAAAGTGTTCAATTCACAAAACTTATCTAAAACAAACTGAGTTAGAGTCCTATACTTGTAGTGATATGTTCAATTTAATTTTTGAAAAGAAACTTGTTAATGTTTTTCCAAATTTGTATTTTAAAGATTTTTCTAACGCTCCCTATTATGAGTTGTGAAACGGAGCATGCGCTCTCTTAAATATCTTATATAGAAAACAAATATAGGACAAATACTAGGCTTAATTAATTATCACTTCTTTCTATTACTACTGATCCCACTGAAGACTTAAAATGTGATGAGTAAATAAAAGAATTTGCAGCACAAAAGTATAGAAAAGCTTTTTTTGTTTATTATTTTATTGCTTAAAACATATTTAAATTGCTTGAAATAAAAAAAAAACCTGAAATTGCGCATATTTAAAAAAAATTTTTTAGGAAAGTGGCAAAATTTTATTTTTAGGATAAACGTTCGGATAAACGATGTTCTACTGTATCTGTAATACACTATGTAAAATAGTTTATAATAATAATTTCCAATGTTGAATAAAATAATATGTACGACAAAGACAACAAAATATTTATTGAGCACGTAAGGACAGATTAATTACAAGAATACATTTAATGTGAAATTTGAGCTTGATTATTTCGAATAATTTCGTTTATAATTCGTAAAAATAATAATACCACTCGCATTTCGTCATCTACATTTAAAAGTCTCGGTATTTTTTTTTCTTTTCATTTTCATATTTGTTAATGCTGAAAATTCGAATTCACGCAAATAAGATATAGAAAATTGTAACAATATTTTAAGGCTATTATGAGAGATAATCGCATCTAATTTTAATCCAGAATGAATTAATTGACTCTTCCGAAAGTTTTGAAATTAAATCTCGATTATTACAGAGCAAAATTAGTTTTTCCTCTTCATTCAAAGTTAATTCATATACAAATGTATCTGTTATCCCAAATGGATTACGAACAGAATCATTTTTTTTTATTTCTTTCTATCTACGAAAGGATAAGTTAAATATACCACGTATACCCTTAGTTTTTTTTCTATAAAACAGCAAAATAATTCGGTTCTAGGTTTTATTTTTTTTCACAGAGTATAATTAATTATTTAAAAAAAAATTCGGTGGCGCACAAGAGTGCTTCTGCACAGTGCTTGAGAATCACTGATTTAGACTAACGTAAAAAGAAGATAACCTTAATTTAATTTTCCCCGATATGACAAAAAGGGAAGAAACAGGAGGCATACTCTGTTAACTAACGTTTACAAGACTAATTCAGTGCCTGAAAAAACAATGATCCATGATGTGGAACAGCTCCTACTCAAATGTTGTGTCATGAAACTAAATCAAATCAATAAAAAAAATTAAAATTTTCTTCAATTGTGCTCTTTCTTCATTTTTCTTCCTCTGTTTTTGGAAAAGAGGTTTTTTTTTAAAAAAAAAACCAACAAAAAATTATGTTTATTCAAAGGAACTTGAATTGTTAAACAAAAAGTCAAAGCATTCACATTTTTCGGAAGCACAACAAACTTTGCATATATTGAAAGATTTCATTTTTTTTAAACAAGTTTTCTGATAAATGAAAAATATTTTGCATTGTCTTGATAAATCATTGACCTTTTACTGAGCAGAGAAAGAAAAGAAAAAAAAAAAATGGAAAGTCAGGATAGAATATGAATAAAAAAAAACACAAGTTCACATTTTTCCATTTAGAAATACATTTGATAAAAAAAATTCTGGGAATGTCAATAACAAAATCCTTTTTCAGTAAACAATTATTCCATTTATGTCCCAGCAAGCGCTATTCTTATAAAAACTAAAATTCTTAAATGCTTTTCTGTCACAAGAAATGGATGGGCTGTCCCATCCATCAATGCACGAGAGTTAGAAGGAAGATGAGCCATAATCTAAACAAACACAATTTATTTACAAGCTCAACATCCTAACGAACCTGAATAACCCAAGTTAGGAAATGCACTTTTAAATAACTAGGGGGGCAAAAGCGACGATATAAGTAATATTTAATTATAAATTTAATATCTTACCCCGTATGTCTTAGCCCCGTACACATTCCAATAATATAAAATACGTCTAAGTTGATCTACTTCAAGCCGACGCTAATCCAATTTAAATATCTAATTGACAAATCGTCAATCTTAAATATTAAGCAAATAATCTACGGAACACTCTCGCCTAGCTTTCTATACTTTACGTTAATCACCCACTGCTATCATTTAGCCTCTAACCTCTCTTCCCTCTCGAACCTGAAAGTTAATGCTGAAATATAAGCCTTGATTTGCATAAGTCACATCTTCTTCTTCAAGAGAAAGTTTTCAATAAAATAATATTTAAAGAAAGTGTTTCCCCAAGAGGATTAGTAGGAGGAACGCGAATTGACAATGGTATACAATAAAGCTTTCAAAATTTACCTCATCTTTCTATTAACTGCCTTGTATGGTATGTGGAACAAATTTTCATAATCCAGATTTATTTCGCAATTTATTCTGTTGAATCTAAAGCTCCATATCTTGATAACCTCTGTGAATTATATGTTCACTCTTTAAACTGATGTAACATTTGGTTATTACTTAATTTATGCACAAGCGCGTCCAGAGTTTTTATACCACACAACCCTTTATACAGACTAAATTATTTTTATTCAACTTTTTATACAACTATTTATAAACAGGATTTTGCCGAACTCAACCAATAAATTCAAACTAGAAGAGGGTGCAACACCCAAACATTTACCGGGATAAAAATGTTGGTGGAAAAGGGGGGGAAGAACGTTGCTCCCTTTTAGTACTGGTGGAATGAAAAATATATTCTGCATGTTAATTGATCCTTATTCTCATAATGTTCTAATTTCTAGCTCTATTTTTGTATCATCAAGTTAAAAAAAGTAATTCAAGTATTCTAAGAGTTCGAGTAAATACACACTCTTAAGAAATGAAGCATTCCTTAAAAGTAATCTAATCATCTCAAAATTTTGCTTGCAAATACCTTTGTATCAAGTATGATAATAATTATTCTTTCCAAGGCCAAGGAATGTTAACTTTGGTCATAGAGCACTTTTCTGCAGCGCAACTACTAGCGTACAAAACACATAACGATTGCGGACACTTTTTATCTCGTTGTCAGCGCTGCAGTTCCCTAAAGACACGACCAATATTGCCAATATGACGTTGTCGCATATCTTATAGCCAATCGGATGGTTGCGAACGTAGTCTTATAGGAGGGATGCGTTAAGCTGATTGTCCTACTAGCCGCACCTGTTGTGAACAGACAAGGCTGTTCAAAAATGCGACTATCAATAATTGCTGGAAGGAATGGTTACATAGGAATGAAGGCATTAGAAGGCCAAGGTGCACGAATGAGAGGCAAGATTGGATAATTGTGCAACAGATGCAAATCTTTCCAATATTTTTTGCTATCTAATAGGCTACTATATCTTCCAAGGCTCTTTCCACCGTCTCACGGCTCTTGGTTGTGGCAGGGTTATTTTACCGTCACATCAAGCTTCTAAGCCCACAACAATTGACAGAGTCATTTAGAGTAGTAGCGTAACCGATCGACATGGTTGACAGCAGACTGGCATCGTAAAGTGTTTAGCGATAAAACTTTCTCTTGGAGCAGATGACCATCGGATACAAAGCCAGTAGTATTAAGCAGCCTTTATTTCACAGACGTAAGCCATTATCCTTGTGTAATGAGAGAGATTACTATCTCTTACGACATGGAGTCCCTTCTGGTCATCTGTGAAGGATCTATACGCCGTGCCCTTTTACTCCTAGTACCATTGCAAAAACATATTATCTAATATAATTTGGACCTTCTAAAAGCCCTAAACCTTAAAACTCTTCACTATACGGGGAAGCCTATTCTCAGGTGGATTGTTTGAAGTAATACAGAAGAAATACCTCCAACAGGGGGCAGACTTTGGGGAGAGATTCGACTGATCGTCAAAAAATGCCCAAGCATGTTGTTGACGCCTTTTATCAAAGTCCTTGTAGTTTTCTATATGTAAGTTTATAAATAGACTTGGGGGGGGGAGTAAATAAATATCTTAATTAATTTTCTTAGAGTCTTGCATTACATCAACATTCTCCTTCAATACGTTGTAAGGGAGACTATACTCCACTTTGGACCATCCTGTTGAATGATGGTGGGTTGATTCTCAAAAAGTTCTCAGATGACGTTAAAAAATTTCAGAAAAGAGGTTCCATATCAAGCATTGTACTCGTCATTCGACCCTTATTCATAACGATAAATAATTGTTTATTATCGTCGCACTACGAGGCAACACGAAGACTATTCATGATGGGCCTCATAATTTTGACCTATGGTCAAGTGATGAGCTGACCCTCCACTCTTTATGTTTCCACTCCACGTCAATGTAAGAGTTTTGCACATCGACCGATTCAACGTGCATCAACTCCTACATTGAGGGTCTTCAGTGACACCAGAACTCAATAGAAATAACGTTGGCTCCTGGAGATCGTGATTTCCCTAAAATTGTGGGTTCTTTCTTATTGCATTTTATTTAAGGGGTATCCGAACATGTTGAAAATGACCAAATTGAGTCAAGACAGATATTTTTGTTTCTATTTTATTGAATAGAGCTATCTTTTGACTTTACGAAACATACTTTGTTTTGTTTCTACGCTACCTAGAGGCGAAATTAAAATAAATATTATAAAGTTAGAAAAACCGGAAGTGGGTTTTTGATCTACCCAAAGTGGGCATTTAAATTGCTCAAAATCTATCAGGCGAGTCTGATAACTCAAAATATTACAAATGTATTTCTATAAAACTTTTTGAACCTGATATTTATGTTATTTTCTAGAGAATGTACTAAAATATTTCTTATTGTATGAATACTTTTTGAGTTATGGTTTGTTATTTAAACAATTGTCTCATAAAAAATGTAACATAAGGTTTACTCAATCAGCTCTAAAATTTCCAAATTTTAATAAAAAATTAAAAAATTTGTACATTTTCTAGATAAAGGCATCTAATTTGTTTTGGTAATACTTTTACTAAAATATGTTTATTACTTTTTTCTCTAACTGCTTTGAAGTTTTTCAAAAATATTGCTAAAATTTCACTTATAATTGTGATTTTTGTAAAATTCAGGTAATTTATTTTAAATTTTGACAGTTAAATAGTAATATTTATTGGTATTGAGTTCTAAAAGAGCATTTATAATGTTTTAGTATGCTATTTTGTTAAAAAGTACTCCGAACGTGTTCGGATACCTTAACAGAAAGCTCATCCCCCCCCTCCCCATTTGTTTGTCATGAAATACAAGATAGGGCGATTACATTCCCGAACTGCGCATACCCTAGTCGTTAGGCTTGGTGTGAAGGACTGGGAATGGAATATACTTGACATTGATCCTTCTGGGACTCTGGTGGCATGTTATTCCATCCCTCTATCTAGTTTAGTTTGTTTTCTTGTCCTTGTTTAAGTAAGATATTGCCATGTCGAATTTCCGCTATCATGATAATCTTAAAAATCGTGCTGAGCATGCATTTGGAATTCCTCGTGAATTAAAAAAAAAACTCCAATTTAATGTTCTAAATTGTTTTAAAAAAAATGTTCAGAGAAAACTGCATTTCACGTGGTCAAAATTTTTTAATTTCACAAACGTTTTTTGGAAGGTTGGGAGGCTATTGAAGATGATAAACATTCTGGACGATCTGTGTCATCAGTGAACTGATGAAAATTTCTTGAAAAAATAATTAAATCCTGAGAAAAGACCAAAGTTTGAGTGCTTGGATGATGTCAGATATTACGAACATTGACAAAGAGACAATAAGAAAAATTTTGGCCAAAAATTTGCATAGGGTGGAAGTTTGCGCAAAACTAGTGCCGAAAAACTTGATCAAAACAACGCCCCGGTCCACATTGCACTCTCGGTTAAACAGTTCTCCGCGGACAAACGCATTATTGTGCTCGAGCATCCATCGTACTCACAAGATACCTGATACGATTTCTACCTGTTTCTTAAAGTGAAAATGCATTGACGGGAACATATTTTAAATTTGTAGATGAGGTGAAGGCAAAAACGGCAGATTTACTGAAGATAGTGACCCATAATGAGCCTTAACATTTCTTTGAGCAGTGGAAAACTTATATGTAGCTATGAATTGATAGGGAATGGGGAGTATGTTGTAGGAGATTAAAAGGTATTTGCACATTATTTTCACACACACAATAATGCTAATTTTTTTAAAGACTAATCCGGTTATTTAATTGTTACAATGGCATATCTATGCTTACGTTGTTTGCAATAACTGGTAGTCTGATGACCCCAAAAAGTACTGAACAGAGTCAATACATCAATGTTGACAGTCTAAATATTTTTTTGTGGAATCTCAAATGGATCTTGGATAGGTAACTGGAGTTCGCTGACCTTTTCGGGATATTGTCTCTTCTTTGACAGGTGAGAACTTGACAGATAACAATTAAGCTTGCTCATCTTTGAAATTTACATTGAAAAGTTTATAGATGTTAACATTATAAGAAGAAACATAAATTTAAGAAGAAGAAGAAGAAAGAAAAAAAGGGGTCAGAGAGAGAGAAACAAAATCGGGAAAATCTCATGCATTTTTTTGTAAAACTCGTTTTGCCGCATGTTATTGAACTCGGCGGAGAAAGAATATTGCAGTAAAAATCCCTTTATATCTGATGACATAAAGTTAATTTTTATAAGAGGTTTGTCTAACTGTGTTCGAAACTTCATGTCCTTTTATTACTGCTATTTTCAAATTGTTTTCTTTTACTGCTAAAAGATGAGTGCCAAAATTTAAGATTACACACACAAAAAAAAATGTCCAGTATTAATAAATAACATTTTATCCATTTTTTTAAAAAAAATTAAAGAAAGTAAGAAAGTGTGCCTGATAAAGTCCCAGTAAAGCTACTTTTACATTATTTTGTAACTTCATTGATTTGATTTTGTAATTTTTCATTGCTTGATTTTATAACTTCATTATTTTAATTAGTTAGCTCATTCACTAGCTAGAGTTTGTAACTAATTGATTGATTATGCAACTTATTTATTTGATCTTATAAATTAATTGTTTGATTTTATATCTGCATTGGTTTATTTCATAACTTTTATTTTGTTTCTTTGTTCTTTTATTTCTCTCTCTCTCTCTCTCTTGTTTACTTCCGAAAGGCTTGAATGATTCTTGTGGTGCTAGTTATTATGCTAGTCAAGTTAAAACATGGTAAAAAAAAATACTTAAAACATATTTTTATATGGAGAATTTTTCAGATTTTAGAACTTATTTCTCGACATTAGATGAAGACTGCCTTATACATTTGTTTTAATGTTATTGTAAAATTAGGTTTTTGAGAGCACTTGCTGTTTCAAATCACATTTACCAGAGAAAAATGGAGAGGTGGGTCAGGTATATTTTATTTTAGTTTTATATTAACGATTAAACGGTTTGAATTTACTAGCATTTATACAGCTAAGCTCACGTCCAAAAATATATTAGATTATAGATGTACAAAAATTCTTTAAAACCATGAAATTTACAGGAAATATGGCAAATATTGTGGGACTGACATTGTGAAAACTGTGACGTAGTCACAAAGGAGAAATCGCCCCTATTCATGATGCGCTCCACAGTTGGAGTGCACGTGGCTTTGGCGTCATTGTGCTTGGTCGGACATCTGGACTGTCGGCGCCTGTGTAACTGGTAAACCCTATGGGCTGGGCATCACTGCACTATTTTTCGTCAATAGGCAGTGATTGTCCGTCTTGAAAGGCTGGCGCCTCGGCAGAAGGCGGCGGGTGGCATCAAAAGAGAAAAAGGCGGCGAGATGGTTTGAGTACCAGATGTCAGTCAAGCCGTTGTCGCCGGAGATCTTTTGAGAGGGACCGGAACCTTTGTTATCCCTGCACGAATGGTGGGCTTGCAAGACCGAGGTGCCGGGTGCAAAACCTTGAGGCCGGCCAATGGGGGTTGATGAGGGGCGTGGAGTGGACCCGTCCCTAGAGTTTAAAAGGGTCGACCCAAGAAAAAGATGGATGGCTCCGGATTGACTCCGACGATAGACTCCCAAGACTGGATCTGACGGACGAAGGAAGAATTGCGATCGACTACCGAGATCGACCCCAGTGACCGTATCCGAGAAGCTCCCGATGGACTCTCGAGATGAACGCCGTGATAGACTCATGAGACAGTATCCGACGGGCGAATAAAGAATCCGATAGACTACCAAGATGATGAACGCCGAGATCGACTCCTGAGACAGTATCCGACGGACGAATAAAGAAACGCCGAGATAGACTCCTGAGATTGTATCCGACGGGCGAATAAAGAAACGCCGAGATAGACTCCCGAGATGAACGCCGAGATCGACTCCTGAGACAGTATCCGACGGGCGAATAAAGAATCCGATAGACTACCATGATGATGAACGCCGAGATCGACTCCTGAGACAGTATCCGACGGACGAATAAAGAAACGCCGAGATAGACTCCGAGATGAACGCCGAGATGATGAGACGTCCGCGGAGATGAAACGCCGAGATAGACTCCCGAGATGAACGCCGGATGATCGACTCCGACGAATAAAAACGCGAGATAGACTCCAGATGAGCACGAGAGCACCAGATCACTCCTGACGTACGCGGCGAATAAAGAATCCGATAGACTACCAAGATGATGAACGCCGAGATCGACTCCTGAGACAGTATCCGACGGACGAATAAAGAAACGCGAGAACTCCGAGATGAACGCAGATCGACCCGAGATGAACGCCGAGATCGACTCCTGAGACGTTCCGCGGGCGAATAAAGAACCGATAGACTACCAAGATGATGAACGCCGAGATCGACTCCTGAGACAGTATCCGACGGACGAATAAAGAAACGCCGAGATAGACTCCGAGATGAACGCGAGATCGACTCCTGAGACAGTATCCGACGGGCGAATAAAGAATCCGATAGACTACCAAGATGATGAACGCCGAGATCGACTCCTGAGACAGTATCCGACGGGCGAATAAAGAATCCGATAGACTACCAAGATGATGAACGCCGAGATCGACTCCTGAACAGATCGACGGACGAATAAAGAAACGCCGAGATCGACTCCGAGATGAACGCCGAGATCGACTCCTGAGACAGTATCCGACGGGCGAATAAAGAATCCGATAGACTACCAAGATGATGAACACCGAGATCGACTCCTGAGACAGTATCCGACGGACGAATAAAGAAACGCCGAGATCGACTCCGAGATGAACGCCGAGATCGACTCCGAGATGAACGCCGAGATCGACTCCGAGATGAACGCCGAGATCGACTCCTGAGACAGTATCCGACGGCGAATAAAGAATCCGATAGACTACCAAGATGATGAACGCCGGATCGACTCCTGAGACAGTATCCGACGACGAATAAAGAAACGCGAATAGACTCCAGATGAACGCCGAGATAGATCGAATGAACCCGAGATAGACTCCTGAACAGTATCCGATGGACGAATAAAGAAACCCGAGATAGACTCCCGAGATGAACGCCGAGATCGACTCCTGAGACAGTATCCGACGGGCGAATAAAGAATCCGATAGACTACCAAGATGATGAACACCGAGATCGACTCCTGAGACAGTATCCGACGGACGAATAAAGAAACGCCGAGATCGACTCCCGAGATGAACGCCGAGATCGACTCCGAGATGAACGCCGAGATCGACTCCTGAGACAGTATCCGACGGGCGAATAAAGAATCCGATAGACTACCAAGATGATGAACGCCGAGATCGACTCCTGAGACAGTATCCGACCGACGAATAAAGAAACGCCGAGATAGACTCCCGAGATGAACGCCGAGATCGACTCCTGAAATAGTATCCGACGGGCGAATAAAGAAGACGCGAGGAGTGGACACCCATGCAACTAGCTGGCTAAATAGAACTGGCCGAATAGAACGAACGCCTGTAACTGATTTTCTTTATCTCTTCCTAGTGATCTTTTAAATGTTAAGAAGTGAAATAAACCAATTTTAGCTCACAAAAAAAGTATTTTTTTTAATGATTAGCCTGGCGTCACAATACGCTACCAAGTCCACGACGCCACAGAACCATAAAAGCATCACGTATTACGTGGCTGGGCCATCTGTACAGATATTCAGATACTTTTCCTACCTAAAATGTAACTTTTTCGAAAATTGAAGGGACCGGACGTAGAGAACGACCACCTACACGATGGTTAGACGATGTTGAAAAGGATCTCAGATTAATGGGAGTCTACCGGTGGGAGAATGTCGTCACTGATAGGGTCAACTGGAGGAGGATCACCTAGTTAGCCTTGGCCTACAAAAGGCTGTTGAGCTTATGAAGAAGATACACAAAAAATTAATCTTGTTTTAGAAATTGAATTATGGGAGTTATAGCCACAGCCACCAAGAGATATATTGTTTTTGTTACTTATACATTGGGCAGTTCTTAATTTTTGTTGTAGCCGCGGTCGCTTAGTGGTCAAAGTCACAAACTCGTGGGTGGCCGTGGTATTCAAATGGTCTAGGCATCGGATCGTGGCTAGCGTGCCATGAGTTCAATCCCAGTACCACTGAAGACCCGCCGTGAAGGAGAGCGATGCACGTTAAATCTGTCAAGAGATCAAACATCATCCCGTTGGTGTGGTAGTTAGGAGAGGGGGTGCCAGCTCAGGTGTCGTCCGCGTCACTTGACCATGGTTCAAAATGACGCGGACCGTCCCCAAAAGCCCTCGTGTAGCTGAGCAGTGGGACGTTAATATTCATTTACTCACAGACTCGCGGCCGGGGCGTCATGAAAAGATTCCCCGTTTAGAGAGGCTGATGCTTGTTAAACATGTGGGATTTCAAACGTCCTCCCGTTGTTGTGGTGTGGTAGTTAGGAGAGGGGGCTGCCAGCTCAGGTGCCGTCCCCGTTACTTGATCTTGATTTAAAATTATGAGGTCTGTCACCCAAAGCCCTAGTGCAGCTAAAAATAGGGCGACTTTAATATTCAATCATTCTTTTGTTGTGAATTATGGACCAGGTGGTCTGAGTGGGTGGAGTGTAGATGACACCCCGCTCAGACCCCACGTGGTCTATCTCGATATGTAACGGATTCTGTCTCGGTTGAATCTTGAACTTGGCTTCAGCATAACTACATGGGCTGATGTTTTACTCGTAATTCTTGGCTTCGGCGTACCACCGTTGTTTACTAGGATTTTTATCTTGAATATTAGAATTTTCTTTAGTTTCAGTCTAATTAATGTAATGGTTTAATTTGTTAAAGAATGTTAAGTTTATTGTTGAAAGTTATTGTTACAAATAAATCCAGGAAAATAAAATTTTAGGACTCCGGAATATTATATTATTATTATTTGATAACACACACACACGCAGTATATTCACCACATCCTTAGCTATTGTTTATGCAACAATTTACATCAGCTTTCACCAATAATGAATTTCATTATAAAAGTATATTATACCCCTGAAGCAATTTCTTTTAGATATTTTATTCAAATTATTTTCGATTTAGCTTTTGTAGCGTATTCGACGTTTTTTTTTTTTAAGTAATATAGTTCCTTGGTGGTTCAGAGTTACTACTTTATATGTCGCAGTTAAAAGCTGAAAAAAGGATCTCAGCTGAGTATTCGACTTCGTCATCTGATTGTGGGTTTTTCGACTTTCTTTACAAAATGCCTTCTTCTTCAATGACGAAATTCTTTGAAGTTGAAAATTTGGAAACCTACCCGTAAGGATTGAGTTCGAATGTTTTTCAACAAAATTAAATTTGCCGAACTTTCTTATGATGCAATAATACGACGACAATTAGTGATGCTCAAACAATATTATTACTTCACTGTAGGATTTCTAAGGGCTGATATAACGAAATGATTCATTCTAGTGAGACCAATGTTAATAAATGTTGTTGACCTACGATTTTTTTTTATGTTGCAACGAAACAGGTGCCTGCATCCCCATCATAGAACTAATCTTCTCTTTATTTTCTCCGCAACTGCTCAATTACTTGTGAAATGACATCATTCTTTTTCTCTGATTTTACTCTCGGTCGTGTACGAAAAATAATTAAAAAATTATCTCCCCTATGTGTCACCACGGGATATTTAAAACAAGTCACGGGAGAAAATTTGTTTTATCGAGGAATATAACTTCTATTTGTGGTAATAATTTTAAGATGTTAAATTCTAAATTTTTACCTTTAAGGAAAAGTAAATGAGTGTCTCAAAAGAAATTACGATAAATTATTTTCAGAAAAAATACGAATGAATAACGCAATTTTACTTGTAAATCAAATTGTGACAATTTTGCATGCATTTATTATTATTTGAATGTTATACGCACCATTATTCTCCATAAGTAAATTAAAAGAATATTTTCTGTATCTTAATTTGCCATCAAAATTTTTTATTATCGTACGCATGGATTTAAAATTAGTTGGATAGAAAAAAATGAAGAATTCAATAAGTGAGGAAGCTTCAACTAGATTTTGGAATCAAGTTATGAAAATAAGTAGGCACACATCTTATGTTCTTTTACTACATATCCATAATTAACAAATTATTCAAGACATCAGGATTTTTCCTAGAAATTTGCTTAGGATCACAAATTGGAACTATTTTAACCAAGTGTTGGAAGCAAAATTTTTGGAGTTCTCCAAAAATTTGAGTGGGATTTTTTAAGAAACTTTTTTTGTTATTAGTTTCTTAGTGTTATTGTTTTCACTTTTTCGGCTGTTTACCGTTTAAATAGGTTTCGAATATTATCATACAGGAATTTATAAGTTCAACAACTGATTTTTTGTTTTTATAACCAAAAAGGAAGTATTTAATCTTCATCCTTATTTATAGACAACTGGGTGAATTTTCTGTTGTAGCTGTTACGACTAAACTCAAAATTTCATAACAAAAAAATGTAAAAAAATGAACTGTAGTTAATTCCTTTTTTTTTGTCAGCAGGGAGTGGGAAATAGGATTAATGGGATATATAATTTCAGATATTATATTAAAATATTTACCAAACAAAATTTGACAGTAACTATGGTTTTTTAATGTTCTCTACATTTTGTACGAGAATTTACGCTAAGTTTTTATTAGTACAAAAAAAAAATCGAGAATGAAAATGAAAATTTTTTTTAATTCATACTATTAGCTCCCTCTCTCCCTCTCTCTATTTATATATATATTTATCTTGTCCAAATTTTCAATCGCTAATAAAATATTTTCTATTCATCCAATCAGTTCAAATAAAAAATTTTAAACTTGTAAGGGAGGACACTTGACGTTAATACAGTTTTTCCAAATATTAATTCATTAATTACCAGTTAATTAATTTAATTTAATTAATTACCGGTTTCCAACACCAACTTAGATTCGTCCCCATTCTTCATACAATTTAACTGTTAAAACAATGACAAAAGTTGGCGTCGAGAACTATATATATCGTTCAAATTTTCAATCGTTAATAAAATACTTTCTATTCATCCATTCAAAGTAGGAATTGACTTTAAAATTTTTTTTTATATTACTTGTTTATTTGTTATTCTTAAGTCTTTTTTTAACGTAGTATTCATCCAGAGTTATATATTTATTTCAATGTTTCTTGACATTTCGAAGGCTGTCTTTATAAAACTCAGCAAATCGTATCGAAAATCGTTGTTCCACCTCTTGGAAGACGTGATTTGTCTTGTCAAATCTCCGACCCCCGAAATAATATTTTTGAGTCATGGGAATAACATTAAGGCCTCTAAAGTCGAGATCGGGAGAATAGGACGGATGTGGGAAAGTTTCAAACATTTCGATTCCCCCAAACCTTCAAATTCATTTCGTTCTCAACCGCAGCTGGAGATCAGTGAGCAGGTGCATTGTGGATATGAAGATGGACGTCCTAACCCTACCACGCCCTTTTTCTTGATCAAGATAGTAATAGGCACTAGGAATTGTCTGGCCCTTCTCCAGGTAGTCTGTAAAGATAACTCCTCAACAGTCCCAAAAAACAGGACCTTTCCTGCAGATTTCCAAAACCTTAAACTTCTTGAAGGAAGTCTATGTGATTATACTCCTTGTTCATCTTTCTGGGTCACTGTATCATATTAATATATTCAAGATTCATCCACAGTTATTATGTGACCAAAAAAACTAGTGTTCGTCTTTTTCCAAAGGATTTAGCATCTCTCTTTACAGGTCGCGCCATGTTTACTTCTGAAAAGATGCCCATTCGTGGAACACAGAGTGCTGACACCTTTGACATGCGCAGTTAGTTTCTTCGTGAGTGAATAATTTTCCACTCACTACAGCAGCTAACATCAACCTTCGGGATTATTTGTATGGCTGCTTTCGTTCTGATGGGATAAAGTCCTCCACTTTTTTAACATTATCTGTCAGTTATGGTCTTCCACTTCTTGGATCGTCATGGTAAGTTCTGTGGCTAGTTGAAAATTTCTTTACCACTTTTGAACCATGTCATATGACTGACTGTCACTTCCATCATTTCAACAAAGTGGCACCATAATTTTTCCAGTAACGATCGAAATCACACTGTAAGCTTTTATTTTCTCCATACTGCGGTTTGCTTCAATCTACGGTTTTCTGAAGCCAAACAAGATAACATCAATGATTGTAATTTAGAGCATTGTAAACCTAAGAATCAAATCAAGAATCAGTATAAAAAATTTCACTTAGATATCGGTTATTTCTTAGAAATAATCAAAACTTTACGATACCCCTATGTATTTTTATTGAATTATTGGGTTATTTGTGATATTAAGCTACAAAAAATACAAACAATGGCATAATGTACCTCTCCGCAACCTCTGCATCGCGAGGGGGAGGGGGCAGGATTCTAGGGGGCCAAAGCTTACGTAATGTTATGGTTTTGCAATCCTGTGTAATATCCAGCTTGGAACCCAAAACCTGCCTTAATATTCTCCGTTACACCACTGCATGTACCATTATATGTAGAATAATAAACTGCATTTAATTTGTGGTGACCTGTAGCCACCCCTTACACTAATACCTTCCTGTCTATCTGCAAATCCGGCTGGATGTGTAGGCTGACTTAAATGATCAAAAGACATAATTGCAATTCAAACAGATTTATTGATGCTTATCAGTAAATAAGTTTAGACACAACACAATTTAAGTTAACATAAAAAAGTGAGAGTGGAGTAATTAAGTGGGGTATCAATACTAGAGGAATATACAGAATTTTTTTCAACTGAATCTAGGAAAGACACGAGCACAATTACGACTACGCAACACGCGAATAATCTGCGTTTCTTAATCTAAGTCACTGACATTCTATTTTATAGCGGCGGTTCCTTCGTGACTACTTCAGGCCCTTTATGTGGCTGGAAGAATGGGTGAAGACTCCACGCTCAGTAATAATGAATTTCACTATTTTAAATCCGCTTCTCTTCACGTACATCAACACGTATCAGGCAATGTAGACTTGTCAACAACTTCGTGTCCACTTCTCGATCTTTAATTCACTTGACTTCTCACTTCCTATCACTTAGCTTCTTAACTCGCGAGAACCGAATTTATATAATATATCTTATTTACATAAATCACGCCTGGCTCTCGATGAAGATTGGTTGAAATAAATAGATTGTTTTAAGGAAAAAGAGAAGAAGTTAGTTGAAGACCGTATAGATCCGTCACAAATTTAAGTTAGGAATAACGGAATAAGAGTTTGGGGGGGGGTATCCAATGGCGTAACGGAGGATATTAAGGCCTCCCTGCAAAGTCAGGTTTTGGGCTCCAAGCCAAATACGTACTTGGCGTCAGTCAGGCCTTAGGGGACCCTAGAATCCTTGCCCCCCACAATATGGGGGTTGAGGGAGTGTACGTTACTCCACTGGGTACATGTGAAAATTTTAGCCAACTATAAAACGGACAAATATAAACAATCTTTAAATTATAAGTTTTAACTTTTTAGCTGTCTTCTCTTCTAGTTTTTGTACATTAAATTGCAATCGCTTCTCTGTCATCATTTTATCACATTTTTGGCAAGTCTTAAAGGAAGTTGAACTGCAATAAATTTATAAAAGAAGAGAAATATTGACGACCATCGAATGTGAATGTATCTAATTGTCTTAAGGAATTAGAATGAAGTTCGCCAACACACCATCCCCCTGCTGTCTGTAGCCTTTGATATTTAAAACGGTAGTTCCTGTTTGTACGTAAACGATATGCTCATGACAGCTTTGATGAGAAAAACCCCTTAAGAGCGAGCACTCAACGTCTTTCAGTCCATTTAAGGGAACCAGGACATGTTCGGAAATGTAAAATGCTAAAATTAAGACCCTTTGTTTATGAGACATATATCTTTTAAAATTTTCAATAGAGCTTAGATATTTTACGTTCTTAATAAAGATAATTTAATTATTCTGTAGAACTACAAAAATAACTTTTTAGTTCAAGAGTTGTTTTTTTTCCTACTTAATTTAAGTAATACATAATTTTTGAGAACTCATAATCGATTCTTTTGTTTAGGTACCATTTTATTAAAAAGGAATCTTTTTTTTATGCAAAATATTTTTTACACATATACATAAAACAATACGCAAAAGACGGTGAACCTATTTTTTAGTGAAAATTTAGTATACATAGTTTCTTTAAAAAAATTATGAAACTTTTTGAAATTTGGAAAATTCCTATTTTTCTGATTTTTGTATGCATAAAACCATTTTTAAAAAGTTAGGCACTATTTTAATAGAAAAAAAATTAGGTTCACTAAATGCATAGGCATCTTGTGTATAAAAGTATACAAAATCTGGAATCTTATAGTGCAATAGTTTTTTTTAAAAATGTACCTAAATGCAAAAAAATATGCTTTTCACACACACAGAAAAAGTGAAAAAAACTAAGGGTCAAAAGGGGCGTGGTCATTTGTTTATATTTTTATTTTTCATATTTTAGGGTTATTTTATCAACAAACATATAAGGATTATACATTTTTAGGTTCAGAAAAATATGCACTATTTTTTAGAACTAAAATTGAAAAATCGATTTTTTGAAAGTATATGATATGTTCTGGTTCCCTTAATATTAATCATGTGTGTATATAATGAGAAATTATGTGTTTTTACTCTTAAAGTATTTAACACAACTTACGTAACTGAGCTATGTAACTAAATAAGAGGGACAATTACTATGCTAATCTAATCAATGACGGCAAAATCTGAAATTCATACCTCAATGCTATTTGAGACTTTCCTGTCAAATAAAAGCAACTTCTTTCAGTTGAAACCGATCTTCCTTGTATATATCGATCATTCAATGTGTGAGGTTGTGTTATGTGCAGTTATGAAAAGCAAAGTTACTCTTTGAAAAATGTCTGTTACTTCTTCAGAATATGATTCAATATTTCTAACTCTATCACTATAAATGTTTGCTAGGTTGACACTGATTAATAAATTTTTTTTTAATTTTATTATATGGGCCATCTTATTAGCTTTATAAAAATACGAAGTTTATTATTTTCCGTTCACTAGAACAAAAACGACAAGTGTTTCTGTAAAAGCAGATGCCATTACTTTAAGCAAGATGTCAGACTTTAAAACGCGTTTTACTCGAAATGTGATTTTTTAAGTAATCAAACAAGGCCAGCGATTGCTAAAAAAGTTTTGAAAATAATTAGCTGAATTTTTTTGTCTATGTTCTGTATAATAATATAAGTGTTTTAATTTTTAGATGTATCAATCATTGTTTTATTACAGAATTTACAGCCCCTAATGGGAAAATAATCCCTGTTTTTTAAGCAATTTCATGTAATAACAAAGATAAAGTGTTCTAGTTTTTGTAAAAAAGAAAATATCTCTTATCGTAGAGGTCATTTCAAAAATGAATAACATTGCAACACATCAGAATGCAAACATTGAAAATCTGTTCATAAACTTTTGGTACACAGAATGGGCTGCGTTTATGTTATTTTTTGTGAATTTTTACCCATTTTAGTAATAATAATTTATTTTTCTTTTCTCAATTTTAGCATCTTTTTCTTAAAATGTACTAAACAAATCTAAAACCTACAAAAAAATCTCATATCTCCATTTTTTTTTTTTTAAAAAGGAGTTGCAAGTAGTCGGATACCTTCAGTAGATTTCATATCAACACGGCACAATTCTAAGAATGCTTCAAGGCTCAACAGTTGGAGGAATTGTTTCAATAAATGTTAAAAAAAGGAGCAAAAACAAAACAAATGAAAGTTTACCCCCCCCCCCTTCAATGGGGCTGCATTTCGCAAGTCCCCAAACGTGAGAGCTATTTCATAGTGGCACCATCTACTGGCGGCCTCGTTACCAAATTTTGAACGCTCGAATTTATTTATTTTTTAATTCCAGCTCTCGTCGGATGCTGAATATTGCCGTGATTTAATTTTTCCGAGTGTACCAGAGCCAAATTAACACTCAATGGAACTTTTAAATGCCACATAATCATATAACATGCGTGTCTACGATTTTCACATCCAGAAAACCTATCGACTCGCAACCTTCACTTACGAAGCGGGAACACTACTTGTAAGCCACCGAAGCCGACTGAAATAAATGAAAGTGCATTTAACCAATTTAAGGATTGCAAAATGTTAAAAATTTATAAAAAAATAGTTTTAAAAAAAATCGTACTTAAACGAAATTCAAAGAAATGAAAATGTTGAAATAATTCTAATTCTATATATATATATTTATCTCCATCCTTAAAAAATTTTCAGAGTCCAGTATTTTTAATGTGAGCTTGTAACAGTTACATTTAAACTCTGCCTTCCCTTGACAAATAACGACAGCCAGGTGGCGCTACTTGTTCTTGGGGGAAAAGAGAACGTTTTTCCAGAGTTGTTTTTTCCGTCGGATGGTCCCCGAGCCATGGGTACACGTGGAGTCAGGGAAAGCCTTTCCCTCCTTTTATGTCTCATTCCTACACTATGTATTTTGTGTGTGTGTGTGTGTGTTTCCTTGTGTTGTGGAACTTCATGAACATTAAAATATCTTGTTCCTGTAACCATCAAAGGCTGCATTACTTAATCTTTCACAACATGGGAGCATTACAAGCTTAAGAAAGAACACACACATTCCTTTCTTTATTTTGATCTCATCTTCCTTTATTTCTGATATACCAAATAATAATTATGAAATGCTTAGTGACGAATCGTACAAAGCATTTGACCGGAGTTCCGATGACAAAAATCGGTTTTGCTTCTGTGACCATGAGAAAAAAAAGTGATAGGCCCTTTAAAAGAAGATATAATTCAGAGTGTGCGATTGATCTCATGTTTTTGTAAGTGATACATATACATTTTGATTATGTTCAGCTGGTTGGTTTGAATTATCGTCATTCTTAAGTTTCTTTAACACAAACGATAGTGGACCTCACGATTTTTTCAAAAACCACAGATAAGTAATGAGAATAACAACTGAACGGATGTCCTCTTTTATCTTGTAATTTATGAACCATAGCAATTTCAGAGTCTAAGATTCAGTTGCGCTTGACGTGTATTAACGTCCATTTTTCGGCCAGATGGATCTTGAGAGGAATCAACACTCGAATTCGTGCTACCAGTGGCGTAACGTACACCTCCGCAACCCCCTCATCGCGCAGGGGTGGCAGTATTCTAGGGGGCCCCAAACCAATGCTATGTTATGATTTTGCAATCATTTGTAAGATCTGGCTTGGGGGCCCAAAACCTGACATGCAGAAGGGGGGGGGAGGTCCGAAAAGTCTCCGTTATGCCACTGTTCGCAACAATCAGAATGGACAATGGTCATGAAGCTTGCGACCGTGACCATTCGGCTGTCACACTCACTTCGGAGTTACATTCGGACCTCTACTGAACGAAGTCGCTAAATCCTGAAAGAAAAATCGTTATGTGGAAAATTCATTACATAGAGATTCATTTCTTAAAGTAATTAAGAAACCGCATAAAATAAATTTTAAATTCATAAGCCCAATATATTATTTTTAAAAAAAAGTAATTATATATTCACATATTTTTTATAAATTGTTATCTATTTTATATATCTTGACCATTAGAAAAGAATCTGCAAGGAAAACCAAGAAGAAAAAAAAGCCATTGTCCAGCATGAATACAATGTATTTTCCAGTTTAAAAAATAATTTTATAGTAAAATTAAGGAATTGTTTAATTATACAGCTTTTAATTTTATGCCTACGAGTAATTTTAAGAAAACATTATTTAATCACTAATTATTTTAAGCGTACACTACCACATTCGTCCTTAAAATTTAATTACTGGTCAAATGTATTAATTGTGTTTGAGTTTTTTATTTGAAAAATTACGTTAATATTTGATTGCTCTAGCTGAGTTATACACCTGGTAAAACCAGTTAAAGATCCTTGGTCACCATAAAGGGTGCTAAAAAAGAAAATAATTTGAAAAATGTGCTGAAATATTTTAAAAATAAGGAGAAAAAATCGCATCACAAGAGAAAAGGTTCCTTAAATAGAAAATATACTTCGCTATTTGGAAGTTATTTTACGAAAAAAATAGTAAAATGTTCTCGGTTCCAGGAAAAAGTTCGTAAAATAGAGAAATTCGAAAAATAGAGGTTCTTTGTATGGAGGTCCGACTGTGTGTATATTAAGTCACATGAATTGCTATCAGTTTGCCGCATGATTGGCTGCTTTTATTGCTCAAGTCACACTAAGATGTAACTTGAGGACTGTTGGAGGCGGACTCAGTAATTTTGAATCACGGCCAATTGATGAGAAGGATACCCCAAACACAACACCTCATTCTCCAAATTTCTAAACCGCTCCAACGCGAGGACTTGAAGCCTCGACAAATTCCTCGTACAGCAACCACTCTACACGGAAAGTCCATTATATTTTTAAAAAACACAATATAGTTTTTAATTTTATAGCAATTAACAGTGTCCAGATATTTTTAAATTCATTGCAATATAAAAAAAGGTTAAAATGAGCAGGACACCTGATAAGACTGGACGACAATCGAATCACAAAAAAGATCTTTGTGGTGAATATTTCGATACCGCCCCCTCTCACTCTAGAAAAATAAGAGTG
Source organism: Trichonephila clavata (assembly GCA_019973975.1). NCBI lineage: Eukaryota > Metazoa > Arthropoda > Arachnida > Araneae > Nephilidae > Trichonephila > Trichonephila clavata. The sequence continues at coordinate 242,336 of BMAO01019834.1, read as the reverse complement.
TATATAATCATAGTGAAAACAAGAGTTAAATTTTTTTTTAAAAATTCTATTGCTCTAATAGAGTATGTTTTTTATTTTAATTTCTAAAGCTGCGATTTTTTTTTACTTGCGAATCTGAAATAGCTATTGCCACAAATATAGTTAAATGTGTAATAGTATGTATAGATAGGATATTGTTGGAATTGAAACGCGCGCTAGTGAATTTCTTCTTCTTTTAAAAGAATGGAATAAAAGTTTTTTAGCTTACCTGTTATAAAGACAGGCAAGGGGTTTGATGATACGAAGTAATTCGTAATAAATTATTGTTTACCAAATAAATAAAAATTGACAGTTTCACCTTTAAAGAATCACACGTCAATTCCTGGTTAACATATTTAATTATGTTTCTTGGATAATATACGTAATGAAATGGAGTGGACGAAACATGTTTCCTACAGCTCACAGACAAAGACAACACGTGCACTACAGAAATTTAAGTGCACTATATCATTCAATTTAATGTAGGTCTGAATGTAATGCAGTCTTTAAATTTTTCATCCACTTCCCGAACTACCGAAATACGTGCATTTTCGTACGTGTGATATAGAAATGATTTAAATAAAACAATCAACATTATTAAAGTTAACTTTTGTTAGTACATAATCAGCGTGTTTTTTTAGTCTTTTTCAAACTATATTTGATTAATCTACCAAAGCTCCTCCATGCCGTCTCAACACCCCCTAACTTTCTCTGAGTCTTTTACTGCCCCCTTGAAAGCCTCAAACGCCCACAAGAGGGCGTTATGCTCCAGATGTTTGCAGTAGAATCACTGCTGGTAACAGATGTTTTTAGAGACTTCGAAAATATTTAAAATCTAATTTCATCAGCAGAAAAATAGAACTATTCATTTGCAAATCATTGATAAGGCCGTTAACATGTTGCAGAAATGTGAGCGATGACCGAGAGAGACAAGGAGAATTTTGTAATATTTAAAAGTAGAGTCCTTAGAAGTATTTTTGGAGACTTAAAATATGATAACATTTGAAAGAAGAACTAATTTCGAAATTCATAAAAATTTTTAATGAACCAGATATTATTGAATTAATTACAATACAAAGGTTAAAATGGGCAGGACACCTGATAAGTTGGACAACAATCGAATCACAAAAAAGATCTTTGTGGCCAGACCATATAGTACTCGAAAAAGAGGAAGACTCAGGTGATTCGATTGCCTAGAGAAAGATCTAAAAAGTATTAATGTCAGAAACGGGAAAGCCAGGCCAAGAACAAGACACCCTGAAATGGAACTCTTAGGGAAACCAAGGCCCACCCTGGGATTGCTAAGCTACCGTGACCATGGTAACTAAGAGAGAAAAATGTAGAAAAATAAGTGTTTAAGAACGTGAATAATTAAATAATGTCGAGACAAATATTACGTCTGATTAGGAAGAAATAGGCTCCTACTGAAAAGTGAAAACTATTGATCAAGCAAGAAATCACTAAATAGTAACTGCAAAAAGGACAATCAGAGAAACACAACTTGATTTTTTTAAAAAAAAAACAAGATATCAATCATTGGCATGGCCAAGTAATTTTAGCACGTTTTTCACATATTATATTTTACAATAATGCAACTAATGAACTTTTTACTAACAGAAAGTAGTGTGTGTGTGTACTGTACCACTCTTCTAAATGTACTACTATTGAGCTGAAAAGAAATAATGACACAAATCTGTATCTATTCTCGCTTCACACTATATATCTTATCACTTTACTGTTTAAAAAAAGAATTAAATTAAAAAAGTAAAATCAGAGCCTTTTATACTTGTTTTCTGAACTTTTTTTGTGAAGATTTCCTCATTTTTGTGAAGATTTCCTCCAAAATGCAGGTAGATTTTTTTTTAAAAAACTTTTTGCAAACATTAAATTTACTAGGTAAAATTTGAGAAAATTTTGTTATAAACTAGCGAAATTCAGGAAAATTTGTAGGAAAATTCGGGAAAACCATAGGAAAATTTAAATATGATTCGGCTCATCTAGGGCACAAATGCGACCAAATGCCGAAAACCCGAGGTCAATTGGGTGCTTATTGGCTGAGAAAAAGGTACGACAAAATATGGAACGAAGACGAAGACGAAATTTGCGTCCTAATAGCGCTTTTGTTCCACTACGTGAAAAACACGCTAAAAATGCATCAAACCGATTTAAATGCTTAAAAAAGGCTTCTTGTGGCTAACTAAACGCATTGCATAAGACAATTATTTCGGATTAATTCTTTTTTTAAATTTCAAATTCTAAATAATTATTTAAAAAATTTTCAGAATCTCGTAAGAGAAATAAATGACCCACAAACTAAAACGAAAAGGGAAATTGCTCTTGAAATTGTTTTCACTTCCTTTGTTTCGGGAGACTCTCCGATGTCCAGCAGACCCAGAAATTTCTAGAAAGCGTGTCGACGGAGGCACCCAGGCGAAGGGCTTAATCGGAGGAAGGATTCACCTGTCGGCAGGGCCCGCGTCAAAGGGAGGATGCAGCGTCCGAATGACTCAGGAAAAGAGGTCACGGGTCGGCCGATCAACTGTGGCTGATGTCATACCTCTTACAACTTTCTTCGGGAAAATGAAAAGAGGAATCGACAGATAATTTTTCTGAAGCATTCAAAAAGTCAAAAGACGATTAAGTGCATTGTGTTTGCACTAAAGAAAAATTTACGTAATGTTTAGAATTTTAACGAAATTTTGAAATCATAACTTAGAAGAGAGACTTTGTCTTAGCTGCTAAATTTAAATGTTAAGTTCCATCTGCTGTTTTTCATTACTAGGATTTATTTTATTCAAGGGTTGTAATTTTTCTTAATTTCTTGATATCTTAGGGGTTTGACTTTTTTTAAATATCAGTAGCTAAGCTATAATACAATTTTTATATATATTTGTTAAATAAATATGAATTTTACAAATAATTCTTTCAATTATAAAATTCTAAAAAAAAATCTCTACAATCCTCAATAAATAAGTTAGAAATAAAATAAAATTTTTTAAAATAAGCTTGATACCTTGCAATTCTTCTCACAACGGCACAATTAACATCCCCTTAAGCAGTTCAGATGGCCTCGGTAGTCTAATGGTCAAGGTCACGAACTCGTGGCCGGCGTGTCATGAGTTCGAGCTCAGAACAACTGAAGACCCGCCGTGTCGGGGTATGATGCATGTTCAATATATCGAGAGCTCAAACGTCCTCCCGTTAGTGTGGTGCGGCAGTTTGGAGAGGGGGTGCTAGCACCGGAGTCGTCCTCGTCATTTGACCATGGTTCAAAATGACGAGATCCGTCGCCAAAAGTCCTAGAGTATATATATATATATATATATATATATATATAGCTGAACACAGTACGACTTTAATATTCACTCACTCACTTAAATAGTTCAAGAGGCCACGGTAGACGACCAATCATGGTCACGAATTCGTGGCTGTCGTTGTTTCTATCGAGTCATGACTTCAAGTCCTGGTGCCTCTGAAAACCTACTATGTGGAGGAGATGATGCACGTTAAATTTATTTAGGCTCAGTCTTCTCGCTGTCGTGATGTGGAAGTTTAAAGAATAAGGTGCCAGCTCATGTGTCGTCCTCGTCACTTGAAAGTGACTCGAAATTACGAGGCTTATTTATAACAGCACTCTTGTTAATTCGTAGTGTGACATTAATAATCAAGCAAATAGATCCAACGGAATTAAATTTCTTCTAATGGGGCTACGGATTGGTATTTTTACCTTTACAGACATTGTACATTTCCCAGGAGCTGGTATCACTTTTTAGTGCGGCACCCTATAGGCGATATCAACTGCCACGAGTAATTTTGACGTTCATCCTCCCTAGAGGGAGGCACCTGAGCTCTGACGATGAGTAATTGTATGAAATGGAATGGAATTAAATTAGGATGCTAATCAGGATTAATTAAATAATGTAATTTACATATTAATTATCGCGTTTTCGAACCACAGAACATACGTTTTCTTACAGTGGGAAAATCGTCTTTATGTTCGTTTCATGATCCAAAGGTAATTTTCTAGAAATCCTAGTAAATTTTTTTGTATACCTTCGGAAGATAATATTATTAAACGAAACATTCTTTTCTGGAAGATTTATACAAAAAAAAAATAATAAATAAATAAAAAAAAAAATTCCAGTATTTATTGTTTAGCTAATTTGTGTTCTGAAACAATTCAATATTTTTAAAAATGAGTTAAATAATTATCGATCGCTTAAAAATAATGTTTCTTCGTAAAAATAACTGAAGACCCGCCGTGTTGAGAGGGCCGATGCACGTTAAATCTATCTTTGCTCAATGTCCTCCCTTTGATGTGGTGTGGTAGTTCGGAAAGGGAGGGCTAGCTCGGGTGTCGTCCTTGTCACTTTACTGAGGTCAAAATTGCAAGGTCTTTGTGTTGCTCTAGAGCAGGGGTTCGGCAACCCTTTAGTTGTGGCGTGCCAAACATATCTGGCAATAGGATTCAGCGTGCCACACAGTAGGACATTTTTGAAACAGTTCGATTCCCGCGATAATGCACGCAGAGTTAGAGAATGGAGGTCAATAATATATAGATATTTGCAGCTTTATTGCATATTAAACTTGAAATATTTTAAGATATTTCTCCACATATAAAAACACTCTGCATAATGTATTACGTTTTCTTTAAAAAAAATTAAAAAATGTTGAATTGTATATGTATATTATGTGTTTTTAAACATATTTATTAAAATAAGAAATAGACAACATAAAATATATAAGTATTTCCCTTCATTATAGTTAAATAAAATTAAAAATAAACATTTTAATGCGAACCTAATGGTTGCTCTACTTTCAGATTGCAAAATCAGGGGTATAATGTATGACTTTCATTTGACACGATTCTGAACACTTAGTTGTTGAACAATTTCTCTACGGATTCAAAATATTTTTTATGAGAAAAATTTTTTAACTTAGATCTGTAGAGCCAAAAGCGGGAACAGAGTACATGAATTTTTCTCTTTTCAAACAATTAAATCGCTCTAACAATGACATTCAATAATTTGCAAAATATATCTTAAGAATTATCTTTCAGATTTTTTCATAATTTCGTAAATGTCCATAATTCTGAAGATGTTTATCAAGAAGGTCCATTACAAATTTATCAACTTTCAAACACTCAAAAATTGACGAATTTGTGAAGTAGTGCAGAGTGCCACTGAGAACTGTACTGCGTACTACATGTGGCACGCGTGCCATAGGTTACCGACCCCTGCTCTACAATGTGACGTTAATTCTCTTTTGCTCACTCAAAATAAATTACATGCCTTTGATGTGTTATAGTTAAACTGTCATTATTTTCTGGATAACCCTCGTATATATGGTTATTATTAAAAAAAGTGACAACACAGAAAAAGAAATTCTCGATTCAGAATGCCCGATAAGAATCATATTTTATGATAGAAATAAAGGAATATAAATATATATTCTTAAATGGAAAATGATAAATTGAAGAGGAAAGCAACACTATACAAAATAATTGCTTAAAAATAGGCAGATAAATTATTTTAGGATTTATATTTCAAATCCACTCCATCCCTTCGCAGAATCGGGTCCTTGTATCTGCCGCCGTCTGTCCGGGTGTCTATACTTCTCTCGCATTAAATGTTTGCTTTTGTTGGTACACCTGTAACACAGCCGCTACATTTCTACACGCTTAAGGTTTTCCATCATCTCTTACTCATTCTCACTTTGTAGGAAGACTGAATTTTCAACACAATCGGATAAAATGAACTGTGTGATTAGTTATAAAAAGGATTTTTTCATAATAATATGTTTCTTTTGACAAAAGGGCTAAGGAGACAAGGAAGAAAAAAAAATTTATGTGTTGGAGAGTATGAGTGAATATTGAAGCGTCGTCAGTGGCGTAACGGAGAACATTATGGTGCCCCCCCCCCTGCAAAGTAAACTTTTAAGCCCTAAGCCGGATTTTACGAAGGATTGCAAAACCATATATACTTGGTGTCAGTCAGGCTTTGAGTTCCGCCCCGCGGTACGGGAGGTGTACCTTACGCCATTGAACGTCGCACTATTTAGCTACTCGAGGGCTTTTGGCAACCATCGTGAAGTGACGAAGACGACACCTGAGCTGGCAGCCCCCTCTCCTAACTTCCACACCACACTAACAGGAGGACGTTTGAGCCTCGACAGATTTAACGCGCATCGCCTCCCTACACAGCGGGTCTTCAGCAATACTTGGCTCGAACTTACGACACGCTGGCCACGAGTTGGTTACCTTGGAGGCTACCGCGGACACCATTAATGTGTTTTACGGATGTAAAAAAAATTGATTTTTCTCTGATCATTTCTTTCAGCGATGAAATTCTGTGTGAATGCAATACCGTCAAAAAATATCATTCTTTGACATTTTATTTGTTTACGTAAAATCCGGCGTATAATGTGCACCTTGAACACAAAAATCAAGATCGAAATTTACGGGAGCGCGAAATACGCCAGGTATAAAAATGATAGCTAAGAAATTTTTTTTAAAAAATACATTTGCATAACAAAAACTTCCACGAAGATCGGAATACTGTTTATTTTCCTCATGAACGTAACGGGTTGCTTTTCTAGAAATATACCATTTTTTTCAGAATCCTTGGACAATACCTCGAATAAATGGCTTCAAAACACATTAGTATTACTAACGCACATTGCAGATTCCTTCGTAAAAAAGAGGGTGAGCGTTATTCGGCGAATACACCTTAAAATTTAAAAAAAATGCAGCTAGAAAGTATAGGTGCGCGTTATACGCCGGATTTTACAGAATGTTTATTTTTAACTAACATCGTTCTTTGCAGCAAGGTTAGGGCTATTAATAAAGGATTTAGTATTGTTGAACCACGGTTAAATGAGGAGGATGACACCACACTCTTTTATATCACTCCAAAATGTGAACTTTGAGCCTCGATGGATTTAGCATGCACCTGCCCAGTGCCGGTTTATTCATTGGACGCTTGGGGCTAGGGCACAGAGGCCCAGATAAGCTGGACTTAATCATATTTTCTTGTTATAAATTTCAATTCGCCAGTGTCAAGAGGGCCTGTAGATCTTCTGCACCCAGAGCCCGAAATGGACTTAAACCGGCACTGCACCTGCCCCTCCCACTTGGCGGGCCTTGAGTAACAACAAGACTCTACAGAGTTAAAGTTCAAGTCTTGCATAAATACCTTAACCGTTCCGCCGCTTCTTGATTTCCTTAAAAAACAACCAGGAAATGTTTTCAACCGGTTACCACAGATTCCAAATGAATCCATCAGAGAAATCCGGCTTATGATAATTCTATCCCTAGCTCTTCTAAGAGACCTAGAACAGGCCTTAACCGCTCATATCAAATCTTCCCAGCTCTGAAAAGGATGAGAATGTCTTGATACAAATTAAATTATTTATCACTTGTTGTTTTCTTTCGCAAGACTTTATTCACTCTAATTATTACCCCCCCCCCTCCATGCAAAATCTTGCATGCGGTTAGTGTGACAACTTGATCCTATTTTAAACTTCTCCACCTTTTCTTACCTTTTCCCAAGTGGTTATTTAAAATCTCCTTTCAATAACCACACTCAGATATTTAAGAGGTAATTGAGTAACCGGACTTAAAAATAATATTCTCTTTAATCTTTGATATTAAAGAAATTCCTTTTTTTTCTCCCCTTGTTCCGTCGAGATGCGGCAGCCGGTTGAAAAACGGGCGTGGTTGCGAGATGTGACGTCATTAACTAAATCAACTGGATGATGGTTTCCCACTCACCCCTCCACCAGCGTTGTTGCGCTGCACTCATTGTGGACTGCTTTATATTCTTATGTAACACTTCAGCAAATTATTCTTATTTTTTTATGTGTAACATCTTTACTCTCGGTTGCTGGATATTTGTTGGAGTGATTTCGTGAAAAGGGACGGAAATGCGTAACAGGAAGTCGGGGGAAGCGCGCGCTGTTCGATTTGACCAATTCAGCACCTTGGGGTGTCTCTTCGCTAGCCTCGTCTCGGGATCCAACTGTAGTAGCAATTAAGACGCCCGCCTACCGCACATACCAGCAAGTCTTATTAGACTTCATCCAGAATAAACTTGTGATTCTTACGCTCAATTGTCAAAGTCTCAGGGCTCGTTGTGTGTGAAATCTCTCTCTCTCTCTCTCTCTGAGGATATATTTATATATGTGTAAACTATATATTAATAATTATATTTCCTGGTAAGCGTCTGACAAAGCTCATCATTCTTAAAAAAAATAGGAGTAAGTAATATGGAATTATTTCAATAAATATTTAAGTGCTTATCATTTTCTTACTTTGAGGTTAATTCCTGTCACTGTCATTATAATATTTTTAATTGTGATTAAAAAAGATTTCTCGATTAAAAAAACTAACTAATTAAGTAAACGGGTAATTTTATTTTTCTACTTATTATGATGGTGGATGATAGAGATTTCTCTAAGGTTCCACGTAAATGTATAACCATTACCGTTGAGTGACAGTTACGTTTATTAACGTCTCGCTATAAAGCAACACGAGGGTTGTTGGCAACGGACCTCATAATTTTTAAGCTCGGTCAAGTGACAAGTACAACACCTTAGCTGGAATCCCCTCCTCCTAACTGCCATACCACACCAAAGAGAGGACATGCAGCCTCGATAGATTTAACGTGCATTGGCCCTGTAACGTTTTCCAACCTCTCAGCTGCAAGATCGGTTTTCTTAGGCAGGTAACAATACGCCGCTCATATACACACATGTCCCCATAAAATATAGCAGAATCCGTTCATCTGACATGACACCGATAGCTGATGACCATGAGAGAAACAACCGCTGGATTTCCTCCAGCGAGCCAAACTCGAGGGAAATTCGAGGTGGATAAGAAGGGACCCCCTCCCCCTCCTCAAGAGAGTGAAGAGAGCAGTCTACTTGAAACACTTGAAAAGAGACGTTGTATTTTACTTCCTCCATCACCAATAAAATATTCGGGGTGGGTTTGATAAATCTCAGTGATTTAGTTTCTCATATCTCTCTCACGCTACTCTAATCAATTTTCCCAAATCGTCACAGACCCCTCCACACGGCGGGTTTTCAGTGGCACCAGGACTCGAACGTGCGACACTCCGACCAAGAGTTCGTGACCATAACTACTAGGTTACCGTGGCCATCCTCGATATTCTTTTTTACGTGTATTAGGAAAGAAATGAGAGATTTGTGATTTTCTTTTACTTGAAGGAGAAAATAATTTATACTCTAAACTTGAACTTTTCCTTTGTTTCAAATTTAAATTGTGTTTTAAGAAAAGAGTAGAACATAGAGAACTTCATCTTATACTATAAAATAAAAAAATTTAAAATTTTTTTTTTTTTTTTAAAAGATTTTTCTCTTTAGTTCAAAAAAGCACAGTGAAATACGGTGAACACGAAAATGCTTACGACACAATATCGGTTATCACGAAATAATTCAACGGTCCCGAAAAACTACTATGTACTTTCAGACATTTTTTGTTCTTGACACAAAAAGAAAATCGCTTAACACGAAATATTTCCCTTCTGGGAATGGACAAAATAGGGAAAACACCAGCCTACTATCTCGGGTGAGTGAATATTAACGTCGCACTAAATTAGCAACACGAGGGCTTTTGGCGACGGTCCGCGTAATTTTGAACCATGGTCAAGTGACGAGGACGACACCTGAGCTGGCACCCCTCTCCTAACTACCACACCACACCAACGTGAGGATGTTTGAGCTCTCGACAGATTTAACGTGCATCACGCCCCTACACGGCGGGTCTTTAGTGGTACTGGGATCGAACTCATGATACGCTAGCCATAATCCGATGCCTAGACCACTTGGGTTCCACGGCCACCCTACTATCTCGGAGTGAAAAATGAATGACAGGTGTTGTTTCACATGTTTCATAGAAAGAAGCCTAACTTGGTTTTGAAATATCCTCGGGATAACTTGTGATATGAGCCCATTTTGTATATCTTAGCTACTTTCACCCTCCACCCTTGAAAACGCCACACAAAAACATCTCATCTCTCATCAGTTGCCTTTGTAATTAGGTGACGAATACATCGCAGTGTGAGTAAAAATCATCGAGTTTAATTCGCGGTTTTTAGGGCGGTTTTCACGTAGTGGAACGAAAGCGCTATTAGGACGCAAAAATTTCGTCTTAGTCTTCGTTCCATATTTTGTCGTACCTTTTTCTCAGCCAATGAGCAACCAATTGACCTCGGGTTTTCGGCATTGGGTCGCATTTGTGCCCTAGATGAGCCGAATCATATTTAAATTTTCCCAAAATTTTCCTGAATTTCGCTAGTTTACAACAAAATGTTCTCAAATTTTACCTAGTAAATTTATTATTTGTACACACACAACTACTTTCTGTTAGTAAAAAGTTCAATAGTTGCATTATTGTAAAATACAACATGTGAAAAACGCGCTAAAATTACTTGGCCATGCCAATGATTGATATCTTGTTTCTTTTCTTTTTCGGAAAAAATTTTTACGATCACAATAACAAAGAGCTCAGGAAGAAAACATAAAATGCTTTGCTTAAAATGAAGATGGAGCTTCAAAAGGCTGTTGATCAAAAACAGAAGATGAAAACGAAAATCTGTAAAAGATTTTGGAATTGCAAACTCCACACATTGTCAACAATAATTTTAAAAAATGGGCAAAATACGGAAATGTTTGAATCAGAGCGAAAACGGATGAGAATGGCCAAGCACGAAGATTTAGAGACGACTTAACTTGTTTGATTCAAGCCAATGAGATCTCAGAATACTCCCATTGAACATTTTGTAATAAATTTCATTCAACTCTTGTGAGTGTTTTTGTTTCATTGATCTTAAAATTGAAGAAATAAAATGTACTGTGATAAACTTAATTTTATTGAACATATGGATTTTTTTTGCAATATCCTTTTACACGAAAAATTATTTCAGTCTCCTCGTGTTAAATTATTTTCACTGTATTTAATGTAAATGAAGAATTAATCATCGGATAGTCACGTGTTTCCAAGTGCTTTGGTCAGGAATGAAAAGCACCAGATGGCCTCTTTCACCGTTTCACTGCGCACCCGAAAGCGATTTATGATTCATTAAGCGTAGCAATATATCGTATGTTTGGAAGTAGATGGCCACAAATATTGAATTTCTTTCTTTCTTTAAGGTATCCAACTGCTTGAGACAACTTTAAAAAAAAAATTTAAAAAATGGAGATATGGGGATATTTTTTGTTGTTGTTTTTGGATTTATTTGGTACATTGAAAGAAAAATATGTTAAAATAAAGAAGAGATAAAGAAATTATCATAACTTAAATGGGTAAAAGTTTTAAAAAAATAACATAAACGGGGCCCATTCTATACCAAAAGTTCATGAACAAATTTTCAATTTTTCATTTCTGATGTGTTGCTATGTTATTGATGTTTAAAATGACCATCAGGATAAGATATATTTTACATTTTACAAAAACTAAAGCACTTTATCTTAGTTATTGTATGAAATTGCTTATAAAAACAGTCATATTCACATAAGGGACTGTAAATTTTGTAATAAAACAGTGATTGATAAATCTGAAAAGGTTAAACCACTTCTACAATAAAACAGAACATCCACAAAAAATTTCAGTTAATTATTTTGAAAACTTTTTGAGCAATCGCTGGCCCCGTTTGAGAATTTTCAAAAACACACACACCCATTTCGAGTAAAACGCGTTTTAAAGAGTATGACATCTTGCTCTAAGTAATGGCATCTGCTTTTACTAAAACGTAGTTTCTGTTCTAGTGAACGGAAAATAATAAACTTCGTATTTTTATAAAGCTAATAAGATGGCCTATAAAATAAAATCATAAAAAAATTGTCAATTTTTGGCAAAATTCACGATTTTAGGGTAGTCTGATACCTTAAAATAATGCAGCTTCTAATTAAATATTTTTAAATATGCAAAACGTTTTCTAAAATTTTTTAACGAAAGTCATTTTTTAAGTTTTTTTAAAACTTTTAATAAATCTCTGAGATATTTTAAAAAAATGGTCTCTGAAGTTTTATATCGATACATAAAAATCTGGATAATATTTTTTTAAATAAAAAATTTAGGAACTTTTTATCTTTTACAAATTATAAATAAAATGAACGAGTGTGTTCGTTACAACCGTTGGTGGATGAGCTTTCTTTGATGCAATGCAAACATATTTTTAAAAATTGTCAACAATCCGATTTTATTAGTTGCCCAGCTCACAAAAACTCGAAAAACAGATAAATTTCAAGGACCTGGGAAATAATTCGTCAATTGAAGCAAAAATACAAAGAGATGCAAAGCGTTTTTGTTGAATTAAAAATAAAAAAAATAATAGCTCTATTTTTGTTCTGCTCCTTTCAGTTTGATTTTGTTCTATTGATTCTACTTATTCTAGCGATCGCACTCTCATTTTCTAAAACTGGTTGATGTAGATTGGGACAAAACTGAAGTGAATTGTTTTTTATTTTCTTTCAAAAGCAATCGTAGGGCAGATTATACGAAGGATCGAATCAGTTGAATTTATGCCGTGAGCAGGATACATTGCAAAACGTATTTTTTTAATGTATATGACAAAAATTTGAGATAAGTTGAATAGGATTTAGTTAATAGTCATCGAATCATTCACCTATTTCAGTTACAATAATTAAAAATGGTAGATATGTTATCTGATCTAGGCAAAGTCAAAGCTTGAAAAATAAAGGTCCATTTTATAGTAACAGTATTAATAAGTATAAAAACTTTTACTGAAATAATTATAAACTAATATTATCAAGTAAGAGCTAAAAATATAGGAATAACACTGAGAATGTTTTTGTAATTTTCTATATTACAATAACAATATGCCAGTAAAAAAAATTATTGTATATTATTTTTATGAGCTACAGTATTGCCATCTATAATTTGATAAGAGAGGCATTTAAATGTACATGTTGTTACTTATGCCACCTGATCGACAATAACATCAGATCAAGGCCCGCGAAATTCATCACGGCAAAGGGCTGCATTTATGCTTGTCGTTATCCGTAGCTTTGAGCACCATACAGGTGACCGTGCGCTCATCCTGTATGGGGGTTAGTGACCAGCGGCGTAACTATTGTCATATCAGCCGTATCGATTATACGGGGCCCCTAAGCTCTGAGGGCCCCAAAAAGTGAAAGTAAAAATTGCAACATTTTTAGGGGCCACTAGGAAGGGTCCTCAAGCAACTCTGATGCAGGGCCCACTCAAGACTAGCTACTCCACTGTTCGTGACACTGACTGCTGTGCCGTTGGGTTCGAATCCCGGAGAAGGCATGGATGTTTGTAAATGTAAAATGCCTTCGCGGCATGGGGGTACTCTAAATAGCCGTAGAGCCGAAGGGGAAGAGAGGTGGGAGTCCTCTGACCACCCTCAGGGTGCTCTCCCTCAAAATGGAGGTGGAATCGAGCCCATGCATGTCTGTAATCTGTTTAAATGGGGGGGGGGAAACAGAACTATATATATATATATATATATATTTAGTTTTCAATCAGTGGCGTTTTATTTTAGAATGCCGGGCACATTTATAATCCAGGTTTACGTCCGGACTTTGCAAAGTATCTTCAAAAGGGACATAAAAATTTAACTATATCGTCAAGCATTATCTTGCCGAAATAATTCATAGAGTCTGGAATTTCTACCCACAGGAAAAACAGTACTACAAAATTTTTAAAATTTTGTTTCACAGAACCAGCAAATACTGTAGCCCAGCGATCATGTTTAGAAATTCGTGGGTGGCATTATTTCGGTGGAGTCCTGTTACTTAAGACCCATGGTGCAGAGCGGCTGATGCTTGTTGAATCTGTGTAGTATCAAATTGATATAGAAGCTTTTTAGAGTGGGATGCAGCTCAGGTCTCCCCTCTGGAATCGGGATCCAAAATTAGGAGGTCCATCTTCAACAGCCTTCGAAATAGTTTTAGTTCGTTAATAAAAAATTATCAAGAAATTTTATTTATATAGAAAGAAAATTAAAATATTTTCCAGAATTGATGAATTAACTGTTAATTACCATCTCACTTTGAAGCAGCTCTACAGCTATCGGCAAAGGACCACAACATTTTAAACCAATGTCAAGTTGTGAGGACAACAGTGGCGTAACGTACACCCCCGCATCGTAGGGGGCCCCAGGGGGCCCAAAACCTGACTTTGCAGGGGGCCTCAAATGTTCTCTGTTCGGCCACTGGAGGACAACACCTGAGTTGATATCCCACTCTTCGAACTTCCACACCATGTCACATAAGGACTTTTAAATGAGGCAGATTCAGTGTGTATCAGCCCCTTTCCACAACAGGTATTTTTGACGTCTGGATTTGAACTAATGACTCGACAGATATGTTTTGGAGAAATTAGACGTTAATATCAGAGACATCTTAAGACTCTTTGAGGCTCTGGGTTCCTATGCATTGCCCTACCTGATATCTTTAAAAATAGACAGTATATAGTGTTGATGGGAGGCTGACAATGGGGAGGGTCCCTGACCATTCGTAATTTGGTGCGTTGCCCTTGTTTACAGGATGTTGTTGAAATTCTCTAGACTGGGGTGCTGTCGCTGGTACTCAAAGGTGAACAACCGCATAAATTTAATTGAAATTGTAACTTTGCACCTAGGGACTGACCAATAGGGGTTTTTGTCAAAAAGTGCGCGTAATCACACAATTGGGAGTTTGAGCCTCCCTTAAAAGGCGCCGCGTGAGAGTTTTCGACACTTTTCTATCTTTTCTTTAGATCCCTCCATGCAGAAAACTTGCAGACCGCGAGACTCTGGTTGTCTCTGCCGCCCCATCACTTTGCCTCCCTTTCAGATAAGTGCCATGAATTCTTATTCAAAATGTTTTCTTAATTCTTATTCTTGGTTAATTTTTACGCTTAAATTTGTAATGCAATCGTGTAATCTAGAAATGTAATAAACTAAATTATTTTAATTTTAATCTGAGTAATTTCATTAAGAGTTGCGTTATCCTTGAATTTGATTCGTATTGTACTTGTACTTGTAATGCGAACTAAGTTTAATAGACGAACCTGGGTATTATGACGCGGACCGTCGCCAAAAGCCCTCGTGTTGCTAATCAGTGCGACGTTAATATTCTCTCACTCACTCTCTGGGTATTATGACAGTTAACTTAAATGAACTAAGTGTTAACGAGTGCAGCATCAGTAGGCAATGTCAAGTACTGTTCAAATTATAATTTGAAACAAACAAATGGGAACGACTCACAATCCCAAAAACCTAGGCACAAACCGGCTTGGCCAATAACCGCATTTCGACTAAATCAGTAGAATGATTTCTGATGGTATTAGGCCTAGGCATGGGGACAACGAGCATCGCATAATAATGCAGCCTGCCAATTAAAATGCAGTTTGAAATTCCTTTTTTTGGGAGAATGTATATGGAAATAATATTGGACCATGAAAATTATCCGGATCATGATCACACACACATTAAGACAGTCGATAACGAAACGAGGACCCCACCGAGGACATTTAAAAATTAAAAAACTTAAACATGCATTAGGATAATAGCCTTTGTTGTTCAACATCCCCCCCCCCAAAAAAAAACTTTAACTGTAATTGTAGGCAAACCTGAAGAGTATTAAAAAAAAATTTACTACTGAGTTGAAGTGAGAAAATTAAAGATTATAGGTATTTATTTTGTAAACAATATTTTAAAAAACAATAGAGCATGCCTTTTCTTGTAATATACGTTAGCATATAGGAACTGCGTGAACAATTGAAATCGAGTTAAATTAATATCAAAATGCAATTTTTGTCAAACATTCTTCTGTTTTCCCTCTCTTACACCTCTTTATGAAAAGTGAGAGAAAATTCGTCAACTGCAAGAGCAGTGCCCGTGAAAAGAAACACAATTTCAAATTTTTTTATAAATATAAAAATAGTGAATTTAAAAAAGAAAAAAAAAACATTTTTAATAAAAATAGTGTTTCAGACAGGATAACAATGATTACCCTATACCAGGCATTTTATGTACGATGTCAGGCTGCAAACAAAAGCTACTAGAGATTTTTAAAAAATAAACATCAAGTATTGAAACGAAAACTTATTCAAATAGAGAGCTTCTAGAACAGAGGCGATTTGTGTAACTCACTGAATCCACAAAGATCTTTAATATCTCCTTAAAACTGACACTCAGGACTAAAGCGTTACGACATATTGAAAATCAAATATGGACAAGTTCTACTTTGTAAACAACAACATTGAGTGGAACCCTTACTTATTTCCGGTGTAATGTTAATCTATGGGAAAACATCGAAATTCAACTGAGTTTTTCAAACTTTTAGTGCAAGTTTTTGAAACTTTTTTTGCACTATATGGATATAAGATGATCTGTAGATTTCAGATTCAGGGTTTTATAGTATTTATTTCAGTATCTTTTCTAAAATACCTTGTTAATTTTTTAGCTCAAAGCAATGGCGATTTTGCATTAAACGGAAGAAGAAAAGGGTATTCACAGATTTAACAAACATTTCCTGTTTTTGAAGGAAAGGTTTAGTGGGGAAGTTTTCGTCGGAATGAGTAAAGATTTTTAAAATTCATTATTAGTTGGGATCAAAGCAATATTAAATAATCCCCCCCCCCACCAAAACGTGGTCGCGGTAGCCAAATTGTCAAGGTATCGGATCATGGCTAGCGTGTCATGAGTTCGAGGCCAGTACCAGTGAAGACCCACCGTGTAGGGGTGCGATGCACGTTACATCTGTCGAGATCTCAATCGTCCTCTCGTTGGTGTGGGTGGTAGTTAGGAGAGAGGGGTGCCAGCTCAGGTATCGTCCGCGTCACTTGACCATGGTTCAAAATTACGTGGCCCGTCGCCAAAAACCCTCGTGTAGCTGAACAGTGCGACGTTAAAATCCATTCACTCCCCACCAAAACGAGTAGGTCATGAAAGTAAAAGCAAAAAGGAGGCTTCGTAATTGTTTTGACAATCGGATAAATTTGATCCCTCTGCGGGTTTTTGGATTTCACTTGAAATACGATTTAGAGATCTGTTGATAATTTAGAAATAAATTTATTTTATGTATTATTTTAATTGTTTGAAAATAATTATCATTTTAATCTATGTAAAATTTGAATTCTTATTTTGAAAGTAAAACTTTTAAAATATGCAAGAGGGAAAAGTGGTTGTTTTTTAAACACATCATATAAAAAATAACACGATGGCTATCGGCAAGGGGACCTCGTAATTTTGAACCATAGGCAAGTGACGAGGACACCTGTGCAAGTAGCCCACTTCTCCGAACTACCACATCATGTCAACGGGAGGACTTTGAGCCTCGACAGATTTATCATGCATCCGTCCCTCTACACGGTGGGTCTTGAATGGCACTAGACTCGAACTCATGATACGCTGGTTCCCAGTCCGTGACCATGAGCACTAGACCACCATGTGAAGGAGGAGATGGGATATTCTGTTGTGTTTGTTGTTTCTCATTAATGTTCATGCTCTTTAACAACTCATCAATAAATAAATAAAATTTAGAAATAGTTGCTCACTTTCAGTTTAGAAATTTTAGCTCATAAAAAACTTTAACACACCACTTTACGTTACATATATTGCATTTAAACACTGACTGATGTGACAAATTCATTCAATTCAATAGCAGACATTTCATTTAAATAAAGTTAAAGACTATTTTCTTTTTTTATTTCCTAAAGATTTTACTTGCTCATTTAAATTAGTTTGCATAAACAGTATACGTTAGTAACAGGGCCGCCGCGTGGGTATTAGGCGCCCTTGTGTTCAAGTTGAAATTTGGCGCCCCTTTATGGGGTTCTGTTGCACTCTTATGAAGTGCTACAAATAAAATAAGAAATACTCATTTATATAGTATTCGAAATTTGACTTTCGAACTGAAAAGCTTTAAAATTATAATATTAAAACACGTTTGTCTTATTGTTTTTACTATTTCATAAATTTTAAAAACAAAACAAAGCAAAAATGATATAAAATTTTTTAAGTAAAATATAAAAATTAGAAAATATATTCAAATATTTATTCTCCTAGCTTTAGCAGCTACAAATGCTCGTATCAATTCCTTTATATTTAATTTATCCAAAATTTCGCTCTCTATAGATATAATTGACAAGTCCGATAATCTCTCCTGCGCCATAGTAGATCGCATGTAGTTTTTTATAATTTTAAGTTTGGAAAAACTTCGTGTTCTCCAGAAGCCACCAAAACTGGCAGGGTTAAAGAAATCCGTAAAGCCAATATTTGGAAATGTATGAATAAGATTGTTTTCTTAAATATAATTTAAAACATCAATAGGTGACATATCCTCTTTGGTAAAACATCGGAAATATTTTATTTCTTCAAACAAATTTAATCCATCTATGTCCTTTTCATTAATATTTTTAGTATCCGTTAATTTTCGCTCTAATTCTTCACAATGTTTTAAAAGTTCATTGTCACTCCAGTTTTTTAAATTAGGTATATAGTGTACTTACTACCTTGAAGTAATTGTAATGTTCTTTTAATTGACTGAAACTTTCTGAAATTGAAGAAATAGTAGTGTCTAATATTATATTGTAAAATTCAACCTTAAACTTTTGTCTTGGATTGTTGATTGATTCTTCGGTTTGTTCATCTCTAAACAGTTTCTTTTTAAAACTGTTTCGACTTCGTGGAAAATCAGTATCCACCTCCAAATCATCAGAAACGATACTTTCATTGGCAATTGCATGTTCATACGCTTCATCCGATCTACGATTATCTGAAGTAAATTTCAAATGCTTTACGATATGAGTAGGGCATTCCAGAGTAATATATTTCTCAAAAAGTAAGAATAATTTTAACACAAATGTGCGTATTTCAGTAACCAAATGTTCAGTGAATAATCTGGTTACGATAAATTTGAATTTTCAAATCTTTGTATGATAAAGACATAAACAATATTATATTCAGAATATGATGAATTGTGCAAATATAAATCACATCACAAATGTTGTACAAAAAGGTAAATGAAATTTTCAACAAAGAATAATTCTACAAAATTAAGGCAAAAAATTTCATATTAACCAGCCTTTCTATCATTTACACATGTTGTAAACATTAATTTACAATCAACTTTTGTTTCCTTGTTTATTATAAAAGCAAATCTTTCTGTTTCTGAAAGCTAGTTTTTCTGTAGTATCATTTTAATCAAGAATATTTTACCGCATTTATTTTTATAAAGAAAAATTCAGAGAATTTATAAAGTAAAATGAATTCTAGACTGGGGATCGGTATACTTTCAAGGAAGAATCAGTTGTTAGGGTAACAAGATATCGAAAGTATCAGACACCTACTTGATATGAGCTTCCAGGAAAAAGGTCCCCCATCCCAGAAACAGTCGCGTTAAGACTGTCATGCTCCAATTAATATTTTTTTATATTATTTAAATCAAGTTTTACTCTACAGGAATTAACATTTTCCATTCCTTCAAAAATGAAGAAATATTATAGATATTTTTTATTTATTTTTATTTCTATAGCTCTCAATGCAAGTGCGATCAGCGTCAAAATATCAATGCTAGGAATTAAACTTTGAAGCATGAAAAAAACTTCAATACCAGTACTACCTTAAGTACTACTATTTGGAATTTCATGTTTACACTAATAATTAAACTTTATAAAACTGTTCTTGCATAGTAAAGTGTGTTTTTGGAAGACGTATTCAAGCAAAGAAAACAAATATTGATGCATATTAATCAACATAAAAGTACTATAAAAGTCCATTGAAATATATGTATAAATATAGACGAAAATCTTAAAATTAGCTGATGTAACACGGAAAATTTACAAAATAAAATTTTTTTAAAATTAGATTTCATTAAGCTGGACATTATTTTTATTGCCTCCTTTGTAAAGGAAAGCAAATAATAAATGTATGTTTTGAATAATAGGATAAAAATGTTAATGATAAAATTATTATTTTAATATGAAAAATGTTTGTACAATTTTTTACTTAAGGGAAAATACAAAACAAATCAAAAGTAAATTCATAATTACCGTTTGCAGTTATAAAGGAATGAAGTAAAATTGAAGAAATTACTGATTTAAAATTGCGTCAACTCTCTCTCTTTGAAAAAAAGTGATTTCCTGAAGGCAGTGGCGTAGCTAGGTATTTAAAGGCCCTGGTGCAAAAAAAAAAAAAAAAAAAAAAAAAAATGAGGGCTCTTTTCCTTGGTTGAATTTTCTCTAGTAAAAAAGTAAAAATGTGGGAATATTTTAAATATACACAAAGCTACAATTTTTACTTACTGTCTTCTCTTTCTTGGCGTTGTCTGCGCTTAAACGCACCCCGCTTGGTTTTTTTAAATCTATATTTTTAGTTTTATAATTTATCTAATACTATTTGTATGTGCTCGAGTATTTACTGACGTTAAAAGGAAGAAGAAACGAAATGCTACGCTATAAAATGGTTGGAGAATCCCTAGCTATTAGTTTATTCGGGAGGATCGAACTCACATCCAACAGAGGGCTTAGAGCTACAAAATAGCCCACCGAGATAGACAGGAAATGATACAAAAAATATGCATGAACAAGAAAATTTAATACAATATTATTATAATTATTTATATTAAAAAAAACATATCTGCAAAAGAGCAGAGGAGGGGGGGGGGGAAACATTACATTAGTAAAATTACATATGAGAAGATTGCGAAATATTGAAACAGGAAACTAGCTTATTATGAATCATATTGTTATTAAAAATAGAATGTAACTAGGAAAGAATTGCTTCTTGTGTAGGTTTTTTAAGATGCAATAATATGTATGGTAAGAGTTTGCATGGAACTTGAAGTTTATTTTCAAATAACAGTCTATAAAAAAAATGAAAATATTGAAAATAACAAGAACTTTTCAATAAGTAAAGTTCGCAACACTGAACAAACAACGAAAAGAATTTAGGTGAAATCCCTACAAATTCGAAATTACTTTCAACTGAATTGCGACGATTACACAGTTATGTGTTGCAACCTTTTATATTCCTATCTTAAATTTGGAAGAAATCGTAAATTCGGCTGCCCTTGTGTATAGATATCCTGCTTAGAATCTAAAGAAATTCATGATGCCAAAAAGAGTGTCGTAGATCACAATAAAGTAGTGTTTCTAAAACTTTCAATATTTGCGACCCAGTTTTCAGTCATAATTTTCATCGCGCCCCACTTCTTACAATAACAATGTACTGAATGAAATTATAATGTACTTTGATGATAAAACTACGATGCAATACAACTTTAATTATAAACGCACTAATTAAATAAATATTAAGTTTTGTAAATAAATTTTGTATATGACAAGCCCAAGAGAGTCACTAGTAATTACTGAACTTGTTTTTAATTGAATATTGATAAATTATTTATCAAATACTTTGTGCAGAACTGATACATTTATAAGTAGTGCGTATTATATCAGTTTGAATGTGTATTTCACTTTTTATTATATAAGAATATATTTTGCTTTATAATTATTTTAAATTGCAAATTATTTAATTAAATTGATAATTATTTTAAATATTTTATTTTCGATTTTTCGTAATATGCTCGCGCTTCCCCCCTTCCCCTTCAAGTAGGGTTATTAAGCCCTCCTTAGGGGGCGCGCCCCGTAGTTTGAGAAACGCTGTGGTAAAGATTTTATTTCGAGATTTGAGAACAATTTAATAACAGGTATACATGACACAAAATATGATTTGGGGAAGAAAAGCCAAGCGATTTACATAATAATTTGGCCAATAGTGAAACGAAGATTTGATAATTTAGATATAAAAATGAAAGAGAATAATTGGCTTTTTAATAAACGATGGGCAGCTGCACGTTCTCTGTAATTTTAATTTTTTTCACCCTTTAATTTTTTACGCCTCCAAATCTTTTTCGTCCTAGGCATGTGCTTAAGCAGAAAAGTAGGCTTGGTAGCTGGGGGTACGTTACGCCACTGGACAATGGTCATCACATCACTTTTGCCAATTGACATGCAGTTTGAAATTAACTGTTTTTCGAAGGGAATGTACGGGAATAATACACAGTGTATTCAAAAAGTTCCAGGACTGAATGCACACAGACAACATAACACAGCAAAATTAAGTTTATTTAATATCAAGCTTCTACATAATCCCCTTGCAAAGATCCCTTCTATAATCCCCTTGCCGTTCAAAGATCTTGTATAAAGATCTTTGAACGCCTTCTGGAACGCCTCGACTGCAACACTCTGCAGGTCCCTTGTCACTGACGCTTCGATGTCCTCTACCGACGCGTACCGCTGTCCCTTCATCTTCAATTTCAACTTTGGAAACAGAAAATAGTCCGGAGGGGACAGGTCAGGTGAATATGGGGGGTGGTCGATGGTTACAACCTGCCTGCGCGCCAAGAATTGCTGAACAATGATGGATTTGTGTGACGGTGCATTGTCATGCAAGAGACACCAGTTTCCACTGTCCAACATTTCGGGTCTCACACGCCGCATTCTTTTCAGTAGCCGGTGTAGCACATCCTTGTAAAAGGCACCAGTGACAGTGGACCCTTGTCGAAGGAATTTGTGGTGGATAATTCCTCGACTGTCGAAAAACACGAGCAGCATCATCTTTGTTTTTGATTTTGACGCACGAACTTTCATCGGTCGACCCTTTCCCGGACTTGTCCACTCCGAACTTTGGCGTTTAGTTTCCGGATCATATTCGAGGCACCACGACTCGTCTCCGGTGACGATGGTTTTCAAAAAGTTAGAGTCTTCATCGGCCGCGGCAATCAAATCTTCGGAAGAAGCAATTCGGTGTTCTTTTTGCTCCGTAGTCAGAGTGTGTGGCACAAAGCGCGCACAGAGTTTCTTTTTCTTTAAATCCTCCGTCATTATCGTAAAAACAGACCCTACACTCATGTTTAAAGATTCCGCAATCATTTCTATCGTCATTCGACGGTCTGAGCGCACCAACGCTTGCACTCGTTCGACATTTTCATCAGTCCGACTGGAACGTGGACGACCACACCTCTCATCATCGTCCGTCGCTTCTCTTCCATCTCTAAACCTTGCAAACCACTCAAACACACGCGAACGACTCATAGCCTCGTCACCATGAACAGTTTTAATCATTTCATAGGTTTCTGTGGCCGTTTTACCCAATTTAAAACAAAATTTAATGTTCGTTCTTTGCTCCATTTTTTAACGATGACACGACCACTATGACACACCACACTCGAGTGAACGCTGAGAAGTTGGAACTCATCCAAACGGAATAAAACTTCGCGCATGCGTCGGAGAAGGTTGTTGCTACGCGCTCCATGAATTGCGCAGAGAAAGTGCTACCTGTACTGTTTTACTAGCGGCAGTCCTGGAACTTTTTGAATACACTGTGTATTTGACGATGTTAAAATTATCCGGATCATGATCTTATTAAGACAGAGCCGAGAACGCGAAATGAGGCCCCCACTGAGAGCGAGGTCCTGGATCCGGGCCTAGTTGGCCCATGCCTTGAAACGTACCTACTACAATACAATACGATTTTAATTATAAATCGCACAATTTATCAAGATAAATATTTTGTATATGACAAGACCGGGGAGTCACTAGAAAAAACTTGTTTTTAATTGAATATTGATAACTTAATTATCAAATACTTTGTGCAGTACTGATACATTTATAAGTGTTGAGTATTATATCAGTGGGAATTTGTATTTTATTTTTTATTATATAAGAATGTATTTTACTTTGTAATTATTTTAAATTGTAAATTATTTAATCAAATTGAGATAATTATTTTCAATATTTTATTTTTGATTTTTCGCGATACGTTCGCGCCCCCAAGTAGTGGCTATCCCGCCCTCCTGGAGGGCGCACCCCACAGTTTAAGAAACGCTGCAATAAAGATTTTATTTCGAGTTTTGAGAACAGTTTAATAACAGGATACATGAAGCAAAATATGATTTAGAGAAGAAAAATCAAGCGATTTACTTAATTTTAAAAATGTACATATTTTATCATTGCAAACAAAACAAATACGTTGAGCCACAACATCTTCTCAGCATATAATGAATAAAAATTTATGCCGATACAAATTATTCCAATTCCTGTTGTTACATGTAACAAATTCTTATATTTTGAACACATTCAGAAAAAATGCGCGAACTCCACACGGAACGTGTTTTTATTGTTGGTATCGGAAATCAAATTTTGTTTTACACAGACGAAAACAATCCGCAGAAACGAAAACAAAATTAAATTCAAAAAATAAAATCTTATTTTATTGCTAAAAAAATATAAAACATGCAAAATTGCAAGTTTTTTTATTAACAACTTTTATGTAAGTAACATTAAATTAAAAAAACTATAAGTACTATAAATTTTGGCGCCCCCTGCCCCAGGCGCCCTTGTGCGGTGAACAATTTTGCCACCCCCACGCGGCGGCCCTGGTTAGTAATATTTCCTAATTGTGCAACTATTTGCTTTCTCTTATAATTCATATTTTAATATTATTTCGCACCTTTAATCTGTATGAATATTTATGTTTGTGTAAATAGATGTAATTTAACTAAAATAAATAATAAGAATTATATTACCACATTGAAATTCTAAAAAAATTCTTGTTAACCTCATTTTGTAATTTTTATTCATTCATTATACAATATAATAATAAGTTTAGTATGATAAGCAAAAGTAATATATGTTCAAATATATATAATTTTATTGTGTAATTTTTATTATTTTCTTACATTATAAGTATTGAGACGTGTTCATCTTATGGTTATTGTGATTAATTTTTATGCATAAAACTAGAAGGTTTTTAATTGTTTCGTGTCTCAAATTCTTTCAAAATTGAAAAATTTTGATAATCATTGTAAATTTTGTGCTGAAAACTTTCAGGATATTAAAATGACACTTAATGTTCTTTTAAATTCTGGTTGTGGGCAAAACGAATGAATAATTTAACTAGAAACTTAATCTTTTAGGATCATTAAGTTTATGTCCTAAAGATAGATTGATTTAAGAACTGGAAGGAAGGAAAAAAAAGACTCTCTCTCTCAGTTTTTATACATTGTATATAACCTCAGCACGTATACTTTTCCCTTATTTTTATATGATATTTTCAGTCTTAAAGATAACATTTTACTGTGCAGCAGCTGTCATGAACACCCTTTTGAAAGGAATCTGTCAATCTTGTTACTTCTGACAAAATATTTTCATTCTTATATTTCGTTACTTGGTGATTTATATACTGAAAACATCTGTTGGATATTATGACACATCCATTGGTCCATAAATTAAACCGTCCTCATCAAAATAAAATCTAATTAAACAAATAACAAATTCGAGAAAAAAAAAAGAACAGAAATATGTATATGCCATTTCCTCCTTTTACATTCTTTCGGTGATTCAACAAGAACTTATCAATGGAATGCACAACAAAATGGTAATTATTTCCAGATTGGCAGGTGTTTGGTGAATAATAATTCACTGCTTATTACATATATATACTTACTATTTGAATTCATCTTGATGTGATCTTTAACCGTCCTAAACGTTAGAACGCAAATTTAAAATTGCTTTAATATTCGTTTGCTCTCACAGAGAGCCCAAAAAAGCGATTTTTTTCCTCCGATGGTACAGGAGTTCATGCTTAATTAAAGTCCTGTTTTTACCAGAGTTTGATGTCATGAAGTCGCTTTGTGAAGCTACACAATTACTTATGGCGACAGGTTTCATATATATATAGTTTTGAATCTAGTTCAAGTGACAACGATGATATCTGAGTTGGCATTTTCCAAACTTCCGAGTCGTGGACTTGGATCCTCGATGAATTTTATATCATCCCCTTTACATGGCGGGTGTGGCCACAGTAGCCAAGTGGTCAAGGTTGGGAATTCGTGATCAGCTACGGGTTCGAATCCAGATGCCGCTGAAGAACCACACAGAGGGGCTGATGCAGTAAAATCTATCGAGGTTCAAAGTCCTTATGTTGGTATGGTTTGGAAGTCTGTATAGTCAGAGGCGGATTAAGGTAGTTTTAAGCCCCTGGCGGTAAAAGGTTTGGGGCCCATGGGCTTAAGAGTTGAAAAACTAAAATAGTGAAAAGAGTCGCTTACTTTAAATTCTCAAAATCAAATGTAGTGATATAATAAAACTCATCGGCTAAAGAAAAATCTCAACTGCATGTAAAAAAAATATTAAAAACCTTACTTAAGAGCTTACAGTTTTGCTATACAGTTTGATCTCTCTTTGGCAAATTCTTCAATTATTTTTACCATATCTATTTCGTCCAAAACATTTTATTCTGTATATAATATGATCATGTTGTTCAATTTGTCTTTTCTCCCATAGTACTTCTTAAATTATTTTTAACACGTTTTAAAACTAAAAAAGATCATTCACCTGATACATTCAATATCGGTATTGTTAAAAATATTTTCAAAAGTTTTTCTACATTACGATTTTTCTTGTATGTCGATAAATTTCTAGCTGGGATTTCATTGTATCTTTGTTTTCTTTTCATTTTTTGTTCCAAGGTGCGTGGTTGGTTTGTCGTAGGCCTTTGCACTCATCAAGCTTGGGGCCCCTACCAACACTGGGGGCCCCTGGCTGCCGCCAGGTCCGACACCCGCTTAATCCGCCATTGTGTATAGTGGGGTGTCAATTCAAGTGTCGCCCTCTCGTCGCTTGACCGAGATTGAAAGTGACGAGGTCCGTGGCCGTCGCATTACTTTAGAGAGGGACGTTTATAAAAAGATTAAATTTACACGACATATCTTTAGTTTGCATCAAATATATTGTAATTTTCATTTCATTCATAAAATCTCCCAGAATAAAGCGTACAGTTGGCGATTTATGCCATTTTTTTTTTAAATATTGCCAAATGAGTGAGTGAGAAAATATTACCGTTGCACTGTTCAGCTACACGAGGTTCTTTTGGCAACGGACCTTGTAATTTTAAACCATGGCTAAGCGACGAAGACGACACCCCCTCTCCTAACTACCACACCAACGGGAGGACGTTGAGCTCTTGATAAATTTAACTTGCGTCGCTCCCCTGCAAGGCGAGTTTTCAGTGGTACTGGGCTCGAACTCATGACACAACAACCACGAGTCCGTTACCTTGATCACTAGGCTACTGCGGCCACAAAAAGATTGCCAAACTATCTTAATTATTATCACCTATGCAAAAGAATGAATAACTTATAATGGATTGTGAATACAATTCTATGGAGAATAAAATCATGGCACTTAGAAGAAATTGGATTTCATACATAATTCTTGAAGTACACATCAGTGATTTTTTTCCCACTAGTTACAATTATTTCAAATTATTTTGAAATAATCTCCGCTATCACTATTGTCACTTGATTTTAAACACACAATATTTTAAAATAAATTTTCACTGATGAAAGTGCCCTGATAGACCAAGACACACTCCTCGATGGTACCACCATCACAGGAAACAAAATAATTTATCTCCTTCCGTTGCAAGGAGTGAGAGAGAGAGGGAACGTTGAACACAATTTTTCTTTGAATAAACGTATTTATATATATATAGATAGAGAGAGAGAGAGTAGAATTTTTTCTCCTTACTTTCATTATCGCCAAATCTAAATTATTCTACTGCATAATGAGCAGTTTCCAAAGTGACGTCATATCCGATGGACTAATTCGCATTCACTGAAAGGTCTATAGTTTTCTCTTCACACACACAACCGCAAACAAAACCACTGAGATACCATCTTCTTAAAAATGGACAAATATAGAAACATTGCATTCTGGGCTGAAATACGAGAATTTAAGACTAAAGTGTTCGCTTTTGCTCTGTGTACGTTAGCATAACAAGATATAAAGATGACAAAACTAAAAAAAATTTTAAAACGCAAAAACACACCTATAAATAAAAAAAAAAAAAAAAAAAAAATTGAAACTGTAATCATTCATGCTGGAAATGAAGTTGTCAGTCAAAGGTAGGGAACCTACATGTTTCCTATTATGAAATGCAGTCTTTTTTAAAGAAATTATAATTCTACGGAAGTTGAGTATGAATATGCCAAACCTTTCCTTTTTATTCTAAACATTTTTACTGTTTACAAAGTTATTTGTCTGTAAATTACAACCAAAACTTTCGATACTAAGCACTTTTAACGACTTTCTACATATGTTTCATTTTTATTTGAATCAAGTTATATGACTCTTTTCTTTAAAAAATTCTTTTTCCGTTTGTATACCGGCAATAGCCATATTTGGTCTTGAAATAATATATACAATGTCTTAAAAAATACAAATAATAAATAAAAATATAAGTGAGCATTTTTTAAAAAATAAATAAACATTTTAAATCGACTCCTTTAGAACGTTTCCTTTGAATGAATCAAGCCATTTTCTGATTTCAAGCCTATTTTGAAATTTTTTTAGCAATGTTTTCATGATATTTTATCTGAATACACTTAGAAAAAAAATTTACCCGTATGAATGGATATCATTCTGCTACAGTTGAATAGGGAACCTGAGAGCGTGAGTGTTAATAACGTCGCGCACTATGAAGCACCTCGAGGGCTATTGGCAACGGACCTCAGAATTTTGAACAGTGGTTAAGTGACGAGGATGTCACCTGAGTTGGCACCCTACTCTCCAAATTTCCACATCATGCCAACGAGAGGGCTTTGAGTCACGATAGATTTAACGTGCATCAGCTCCTCTACACGACGGGACTTCGGAGGCATCAGGATTCGAGCCCGTCACTCTATAACGTAGGTCATGTGTTCGTGACCATTTCCACTTACCGCAGCCACGATTTTAAAAAGATAAGGGGTTAAAAATTTTCTATTCTGCTATGTAGTCACTTTGAGTCCCAATTGAACTTCGTGTTCGCCGCCTTCCTCTTGATCGGCAAGTGTCCGACGAAAATGCCCCGCGCACCCATGAGCCGTCAAACTTTGGTTCGGCCGGGGGAGCGACGGAACACAAAATGCGGGCTTGAATTTCACACGTTTACTAGGCAATTCTTTAAAAGGTCCCCTCCTGAAGAAAAACGTTCCAAAACTAAATTTAAAAGGAAAACCATTATTCTTACCAATTTCGAATTTTCATAATTCGTTTGGAATTATAGTTAAGAAAATCAAAACGAAGTATGATTTGATGCTCAGTTGAATTCCGAAAATATTAACTGTTTCTTGCAGTTATTTTTACTTTGAAATTTCTCTCAATACTGAGTATATTATATATTAATATCTTGTGACGTTTTGACGTCACCACAACTGAAAAATCGGCTTCTTTTTGTGGATAGGATAACACAGTTCCTATGCACACGGGTACCCCTAAATATTGCGAGGCCTTATCATCTGACATCGCCACGGTAACCTATGACCATGAGAAAAACCAATGGCTGGACACCTGGGAACCGAAAACTCCTACTGTAATTCGAGGTTTCAGAAAGAAACCACCCTCATCCGAAGACCATGGAGTGAAACGGGGATTCCTTGGAAAACACCAAAGATAACGGTTATGCTACCTCCTCCCTCACAAATAACATATACTGAACTCTAATGAAATCGTCAATATAATGAATACCTTTGTCGCCCATCCGGTATAGTGGTTAGCGACGCTGATTGCTGTGCCGTAGGGCCTGGGTTTGAATCCCGGAGAAGACACGGATGTTTGTAAATGTATAGTGCCTTCGCGGCATGGGGGTACTCTAAATAGCCGTCGAGCCGCAAGTCCTCTCGTCAAGTTAGGGGAAGAGAGGAGGGAGACCTCTGACCATCCCCAGGGTGTTCTCCCACAAAATTGCAGTGGAACCGAGCCAAATCGTACTGTCACCTGCATGATGCTCAAAGCTACGGTTAACGACAGGCGTACAATATAGCCCGATGCCATGATGAATTTCGTGGGCTTCGATCTGACTACGTCAGACAGGTGGCATTAGCAACAACAACATAACTTCAATGGTGTAAATATATATATTGTAAATTAATAGCTGAGATGCAAATAAACCAAATATTTAGTTTCCTAACTCTCACGCAAGCATTAATTGTTTCAAACGTTACACAATATATATATATATACATAAAATTTGTTTGTAAATTAAAGCTAACATGTTAGATTTTACGTGTTAACAAAATTGATATCTTTTATGTTATTAACAATATGCATAGAGCAACTTTACTGCAGCTGGATTTCTGCCTGTAGCGGTTTTACAATATATGAGTAGAAGAGAAAACCGCACATTCATTCTATTCTATAATTTTATTTTTACGTTTCTCAGTTGTTCACAATAATATTTCATACTCTGCGCAAAGCATACTTCTTACAAGCAACATCCCCATGAGATTTCAACCTTTGATTGTACGTGCATCTTTTGCAAGTACGGACTGAGAACTTCCATCAGAATAACCAACTTGTGATACAATGATTTATACTACGGTTCTTAAACTTTCGATAGGTCTCCTTTTATGTATCAGCCTGACATTATGGACCCCCAAGATTTTGAACACCCTACTCTGACTCCCAACAGACCTTCAACACACCTTTTTCTTTAAGAAAACAGTAAATATCTAAATATCTTAAAATCCGTCGTAAAACGCGCACCTATACTTTCAAGCTGCATTTAATTTTTAGGTATATTTGCCCTATAACGCGCACCCCCCTTTCTTGCGAAGAAACCCGAAATGTAAGTGCACAATGCTCTTACACTCAAGAGCCAAAACATTATGACCACCTGTCAATAACGAGTTGGCCCACCTTTGGCGCGCAACACAGCTTCAACCCGCCTTGGCATGGATGCCACAAGTCTTTGGTAGATGGCCGGATACAGATTGTACCAGATGTTTAAGCAACGGTCACGAAAATCCGAGATATTGCGAATTGGTAGTCTTTGAACTCTGAGCTGCCGTCCCATGACATCCAAAATATGTTCTATCGGATTGAGATCCGGTGAGTTAGGCGCCTAGGGCATTAACTGGAATTCAGCATCATGTTCCTGGAACTACTCCAACACAATTTTAGCCTTGTGACACGGGGCGTTGTCCTGTTGGAACATTCCATTTTCAGCTGGAAAAGCAGAGGCCATGTAAGGGTGCAACTGGTCCGCAATGATCTTCAGATACCCTGTAGCATTCATGGTCTGCTCTACCACAACCACGGGTCCCAGAGACGCCCAAGAGAACGTCCCCCAAATCATAATACCGCCACCACCAGCCTGTGTATGACCTACTGTACATTGAGGGAGCATCTGTTCGTCTGGAAGCCGGCGTATCCTGACACGGCCATCGGCGTGATGAATGAAAAACCGTGATCTGACCAGGTAACTCTCTCCCACTGATCCATGGACCAGTCGCGATGTTCCCGGGCCCAGCGCAGGCACAGTTGGCAATGACGCTTGGTCAACAAAGGCACACGAGTGGGACGTTTGCTGCGTAGCCCCATATCCAACAGTGCCCGCTGAACAGTGTGCTCTGATACTATTCTACTTGGCCCTGCATTGTATTGGGCTGTCAGCTGAGCCACTGTCTGGCTCCGGTTTTGCTTCACCATGCGAGACAGTCTCCGATGACCTTTTTCTTTGATAGCGTGTGGACATTCAACACCCTGTCGTCTACTGCTGGTTTCACTGTCATTCATCCACTTAGCATAAGTACTAACAACTGTAGATCGCGAACACCCCACGAGTCGTGCAGTTTCGGAAATACTAGTTCCGAGTCTTCGAGCCATTACAATCTATCCTCTATCAAAGTCGCTTAGATCCGCAGCCTTTCCCATCACACACAGAAGTAAGTTGAAGAATCATTCTTTCGACTCTCCTGCAGCAGTTAAATATCACTTCCACGTCATCCAGGCGAGTTCATTGCAAAATGTAGGGGTGGTCATAATGTTTTGGCTCTTAAGTGTATGTTTTGAAGTCCTTTATTCCAGGTATTATATAAAGCTTTAGAAAAAAAGCAGTATACTTCAAGAACTGCAACAACCCTTTAAGTTCATAAGGAGTGTCATTTCTTTTAAATAAACAGTATTTCCATATAAGTACAATGGTGTTCAAAAGTTAAGCATAATTGATAATTATGTGAATAAAAAAGGAACTGTAAATAAGAATGGCGGGAAACGTGATATGCGAGTGTAAAATGGTTATAAGACAAGGAAGCAAATCAAAAGAATGATAATAATTAATTGTATTATACAAAGTAGTAGTTTGAAAGAAAACTGAGCGTAGCAAGGATTCACACTTTGAAGAAAAAATGAAAGAAAACATTAAATAAAATACTGATGCTGCAGTTTAATAAGACGCATGGTCACCTCTGACAGCCAGGCACGCTGCACAGTGATTTACCATACTTGCTGTGAGATGATGAATGAGTTGTAGGCCCATACGGTTCCAAGCTTCTTGGAGCTCTTCAGTTCTGC
Source organism: Trichonephila clavata (assembly GCA_019973975.1). Classification (NCBI taxonomy): domain Eukaryota; kingdom Metazoa; phylum Arthropoda; class Arachnida; order Araneae; family Nephilidae; genus Trichonephila; species Trichonephila clavata. Next base: position 209,923 of record BMAO01019834.1, on the reverse strand, counting down.
AACGGAGCTTGGTGGGTGCGAAAGGGCTGCAATTCGTCTCCCGAGCATATGCCATACATGCTCGATAGGATTTAAATCAGGGGAGTTCGCAGGCCACGACATGCGCTGGATGTTTTCCGTTTCAAGGAAGTCGTCAATCAGCACCGCTCGGTGACATGGCGCATTATCATCCATGAATATGAAGTCAGGACCGACAGCACCTCGAAACAAGCAAACATAAGGCTCAAGAACTTCGTCTCTATCTTTGAGCAGTCACAGACCCCGTGTCAAAGAAATGGAGGTCTATGCGGCCGTCCATCATGATGCCTGTCCATACCATTACTCCCCTTGATGGAAAATGATGTTTTTCCGTTATGTTTCTTGGTTCAAAACGTGTTCCACGTTCTCTCCATATCGTTACCGCCGAGAATCACTACTCAGACTAAATCGGGACTCGTCACTGAACATCATATTGGCCCACTCTCCAATGTTGATGTTTCAAACGAGCGCGTTTATGCGCAGACGTGAGGGGAATGCAAACTGCTGGTCTTCTGGTATACAGGCCGGCATGATTGAGTCTCCTGTAAACAGTTTGTCTCGAAATTTGTATTCCTGTGGCGACTGTGAGCGCCGAGCCCAGTGCTCTGGCAGTACTGCCCCTCTGACGTCGCACACTTATTACCAGATATCGGTCTTGGCGAGGGTTTGTGGCTCTTGGTCGACCTGATATTGGTTATCGGGTAACATCTCCCGTTCTTTGAAACCTCTGCCACAGTCTTGAGATCACAGACTGGTCCCCATTCAGAATTCGAGACACTTCGGTTTGTGATCGTGAGGATTCCAGCGATTCTTCCTTTCGTAAACATGTTCAATTGGCGTCTTTGTGCCATCATTCCCCTTGTTTGATGGTTAACGTTCTTTCGCACAGCAGTTGCACGAAACTTATCTGAACTGCCTATGCTGCGTGAATCGGTTTCTCCGCGTTCCGACATGCGCCGGTGTTTCGCGCAGAACGTAGTCAACTGAAAAGTTTTACATAAAGCCAATGTTTCTTCTTCATCCAATTAATATCCGCAAGAAATTTGGAATAATTGTACGAATATTTACTCCGTGTTTTTCGCATTTTACGATTTATGCTTAACTTTTGGACACCAGTGTAGAAGTCTAATTCCCCTCTATGCTCATCTTTTTTCAATTTTATACCCCGTATAGTACACGCACCCATACATTGCGATCTTAGTTTTGGTGGCGGTGTTTCATACTGGGATACATACAAAAAATAAAAAAGACGAACAGAAATATACAATACAAACACAGAAGAATATCGACTTATTACAAACGATGATCCCAGCATAGAACAGAAGGGGTGCGCTGCTTTCCATTCGAAACGGGAATCCATTTCAGGCGAAAGTTTGACTAATTTTCCCGAAGATGCATCCATACCTTAAGCGGGAATTGAACCCGAGCCCCACTCGATTACAAGCCGAGTGTCATAACCACCATATTAGGAGGAGCGGCAATTTTGGTGTTAAAAGTGTGCCGGATTTTCGGTACATATATAAACAATACAAAATACTAATTTAAAAAAAAATATGATCCTAACCGTATTAATAAAACTTTTAATGAGAAGGATGGTTCTGTATTTCATTTTACGTGCTGTTATGTAAGATGGTAATATTTAAAAAAATCAGTGTACCGTAGAATCCGGTGTGTAACGCACACCTATACTTTCTAGTTGTATTTTAGAACTTTTAGGTTTTTTCGCCATATAACACACATCCTCCTTTTTACGAAGAAACTTGAAATGTAATTATGCAATGTTCCTATGTTTTGAAGTCATCATTAATTGCATTATCTCAAACTTGTGAAAAAAATTGCATACCTTCTAGAACTACTCTTCTTTAAGTTCATAAGGTAAGTCATTTCTTTTAAATAAGCAATTATTTCGATATATATAGATGTCTAGTTCTTTTATACTTATCTTTTCTTTTATGTTGTTGCTTATGCCACCTGATCGACAGTAACATCAGACCAAGGTCCACGAAATTCATCGTGGCTAAGGGCTAGAATTTTACGCCTGTCGTTAGCTTAAGCTTTGAGCCCCCATGAAGATGACAGTACGATTTTGCTCGGAACAACACAACAGATGGCGACACCATTCGGACCCACTGATTTAACGAGCACATCCTTCGTGTGCACTCGGCGGGCATCGAACCCTGGCCTTCCGGTCTGGAGTCCGATGCTCTAACCACTAGGCTACCCACGGCCTTCTTTTCTTTTATTTTTAAAGCTATCATTTTTATACTCTGCGTATAACGTGCACCCTTAAATTTCGATCTTGATTTTGGTGTTAAAAGTGCACTTTATACGCCGGATTTTACGATAAAAAAATTCTCCCCCCCCCCATGAGTCTGTAAAAAAGGGAAATCTTAGAATTAAATGTGAGACCTTCGCAGACACCTAGAAAAGCACTAGGGGGACCCTGTTTAAGAGCTGCTGGTTTATACGATAATTTTTTTGCTTCTGAACAGATGTGTATTATGGGGGAAATTAATTCAATCATAAAAGGCTTTAATTTTTTTTAAAAACAAAGAGAAAGATATCACACACAGAATATAAAATTTTATTCATTTCATCAATAAACTATACAGGTAAAATGGGACGGACACAGTCAACAGATGTTTTTTTTTAAAACATGGAATGTACAAAGGACGGAGACTTATTATCACAATCAATGTTAACATTTTACACAATTATTTTTCAATACAAAAGTGTTCAGCAGAAAGTTATATAACATGCAAGAATGAATACTTACATCAATAGTGCAAAAGCATTTTAAAATTAAACATTGGAATGGAAAATTGTACAGTTACATAAAAATATTTATAATCATGCTAAAAGGTAGACTACAGTCAAAATACAGACTCACTTTATGAAAAATACTAATCGACAGTAATTCAGACTACTTTCTGCTGAATAATAGGCAATAATTTTATCACAAGAATAATAACATAAAAAATAAGGTTATTTGGCTTTCCTTCTTATTTAACATGGAGAAGCTAAGTATGCTCAACCAAATAATGAGCCTTTGATAAACTATGAGTAAGCAACCATAGAAATATATGCATGAACTATTACATGTCAACAAATTTTTACTATTTTAAAGTATTTGGTTTTTGTCATTAACATTTAAAAACAGCTTCAATAATTATACGAAGTTCTCATAGAAAGACACTTGTCAGTAAAAAAAGATGGCAAAGTTAGAAGGATATAACAGCTTAATATACTTATTAAAAATAATACTTGTGTTATTAGAGATGCAGTAAAAGTGCTCTCTGAAACAATCACATTTCAGGACGGAATGCATTGGAATATAATTTCTGAAATTATTTTGATGGCAACAGCTTTTATATACTTTGGCATTTCATTTTAATCTTTATCATTTGTCTAATATTGAATTTACATTAGGTACTTTAAAATTCAGTATTACAATAAAACAACTTGGAGAAATATTGCTGTCAATCTATTTAAAAAAAGCATTCAATAAAATTTAAAATTTTTTAAAAACACCAAATGTTTTTTTTAAAACTATACAATTAAAAAACACAGCAGATAAAATACATGCAAGAAATTCAATTCATTGAATGACTTTATATGTAAAGAGAGTTACAGACTCACAACTGAAAATAAACTCTTGAGTGCTCAAAATTTTCCCAATAATTTTAACATAATGTGATCTCTTAAAATAAAAATTTTAATAATTGACATTTTAAATATAAACTTACTTCATAAAAAAACCCTTTACAACATATTGCAGTTTTAAAATTATTATTTATTTTTAATTTTATCAACTTGTATTAGTGCTAACTAGTATAAATAACATTTAAAAAAAATATATATATACCTCAGACAGCTTACTTCCAATTAAATCATTGTAAAAAATCACTACATTTTTCAATGAGGAAAATCTTTATGAAAATCGTAATCAGTTTGGTAACTTTAAAATTCCCTTTTGTCACTTAAATAAAGCATCTTATTCAATAAATACCCACCACATACATAAAATTAAATAGCACTTTTTGAAATCAAACATAATTAGATTACAATGAAAAAAAACACCTTTAGCACATTATTATACACAAAAATACACATACATTTTTTTCCCTATTCATCAACTGAACTGCAGTGACGCATTTGAAAACATGATAAAATAAATACACATGAGGATTTTATATACACAGGAGAAAAACCCAGTATGAAGCCAATCATCATCTTTGTTAGAAATTAGTTAATTGATGCAAGGGAGTTTTTCTCAATAAAAAAGTCATGCTGAAAGTTCTACATCATTATAAAATGATTTAGTCGAGTCAAACTATTTACATCACATTCCTCAACTTCAAACACTTGTACAACCTGAGTCAAAAATAAATGTTAAAGCAATTTTTTTTCTTGATGTTTCATAGCTATCTGATTTAGTGTTTCAAAGCATGACATGAATATATTTTTAGATGAGTCTTTCTTCAGGAGGCGGCTTCATGACGTGGTTCATCTCCACACGAGAGCCAAACATCTCCTGTCGACTGGGACTGTAGGTGCCGCGAGTAGCTCGTTTCTTTTTGGCTATCCTTAGGAATATGATGGAGCCAATCAGGAGGCATAGAATGAAGAGAGACATGACAGGAATTAAGATGATGAGAATAAGGTTGGTGTCATCCCCACCTCTTGCAAGCTGAAAAAATAAAAGATGGATAAGTATTTGAAAGACTTCTGAACTCTTGTTAGCATAAAAATCTAAAATGAGTAAAGCAATTTCATACGTATTTTTGTTTTATTGAATCGAACATCACACTAGATTAAACATGAAGGAGGCATTTAAGCTGATATTTCTCATTCCTGAATTTTCCCTCAATATAAAGTAAGAAATTGAGATTTAGACGGATTTAAAACAGTACAAGTTTTATTATTCCACTAAAATTTCTTCAATAGGATCAATTTTTATAAGTTTTTTTTATGTCTTTTAAATTCTAGTTTTCATTGGTAGTTCTTTTAATTTAAATTAAATTACTGATTGTTCAAGTAAAATGTATGTAATACTGAATTCCAAATCATTAAGAGTTTTATCAATACTAAACAAGTTAAATAGTTATAGCCCCATTAATAAACAAGTTAAATACTGAAAGAAAATCCATGACATTGTGCACCTAAACATTTCTTCTGTGTAAGAAACTTTACTTATTCTGATCTTCCCCCCTTCAAAAATAAGGAAACAGTTTTTTTCATGACAGTAACTAAGCATTTAGCAATTTTCTCAGTTTAATAGCTCCATTTATGTAAATAATTAAAGTTAATAAAACATATATAGTAATATTTAATAAAATACATTTTGATAATCTGAATTTAATATAAAACTCTTACATGGTTAACTGCATCCAAATAAAGAAAGAAAAAAAATCGTTATTATATTTTAATGCAATTGTTACACTTAACACTAAGTCCTGCTTCCTTATAAAAACTGCATTTATTCAAATCAGAAAATTGGGAACTTCACTAAAAATCATTCTGTACATTTGAAAAGAAATACTTGAATAGTGAAAGTTTTAAATTCTTAAAGTTTAATGAATTTAACATAAATAATATTAAACCGACTTAACCTTTTGAATCAACACAGAAAATATCACATTTTAAAAACCAACCAACAATATCTAAATTATAAACGCACATACAAATAATTCAGAAGGGGGGGGGGTAAAAATGTTCTTAAATGATTTTTTTTCAACATCAGATTACTAGTATATCAAATCACATCAAATTAAATTAGAATGTCTTTTTTTAATAATCAGTTGAAAATTCCTTTATATATTAGTTATAATTCTTTTTGAATGAGCATCACTCTAGAGCAGGGGTGGCCAACCCGCGGCACACGTGCCACATTGTGGCATGCAGGGATCGTAACTGTGGCACGCGAAAGCTTTTTGAAAAATTATGAAAATATTACTGAATTAATTGAATTACAATAAAGAAAATTGTCATGAAGAGTATGTAAGAAACAGAAATTTTCAGCCTGAGATTTTAAGAGCGCTAAGCAAGATTTTTCTTTTCTTCAGAAAAACGCCAAAAATGAGATCATTTTCTCCAAAACTTACAATTCTACTGCTTTGTAACATTCCGAGAAAAGTGTTGAGTAAAGTGAGACTAAAAACAAATAAAGTCTCTCTCTCTCTCGGACGGTCTAAACTGCCCAAAAAGTCAACCTCTCTCGGGGGCGGTTAATTTTTAACATCTGAGATTTCCATTCAAATTTCAGCTTCCCCGTGCGGGGCTGAAGTTTATAGCTATTGGCTGTCAGCATGATGTCAGATAAAAAGGTTTTTTCCGGAGATGTTGGCTATTTACGATTTCTGTAATGTCAAGAAGTAATTCTGCAATATATTAGGAGCGCAGTTGTTGATTATGGTAGAAGTAATTCTATCTGCACAAAGTAGCCGCTTTGTAAAGCAGAATGAGTGTGAACTTGCATCCATGACTAATCAGAATGCTGGATTCGGAGCCTAGAAAATTTGTAAAAAGCTAAACGTCTTGCTAAACAGAGTTTAAAATCAACTGAGACATTTAGCTTTTCTCCTTTTCTAAAATTGTTTTTAAATTTTAGTGTTAAGCGTATAGTTGTTTAAATTTTTTTAAAAATTTTCAACATGTTTAGAGTAAACCTTCGACAACGAAAAGAAATTATGCAGCACGTGATTGCAGATTATTAAGCAGATATTGCAGCACGTGATTTTAAAATTGTCTGGGAAGAACAATACTTGTTTACACATCAAAATGCTTCCAAGCCTGTTTATTTGATATATGGAATTTGTATACCAATAAACCTTCGACAACGGAAAGAAATTATGAAGAGGATATTGCAGCACGTGATTTTAAAATTGTCTGGGAAGAAAAATACTTGTTTACACATCAAAATGCTTTCAAGCCTGTTTGTTTGATATATGGAATTTGTATAGCAGTTCCAAGAAAATCTAACTTGGACCGTCATTTCAAACAACTGCACAGTGATTTCAACAGCAAATATCCTGTTGGATCAAATTTTCAAACTGAATTTATCAATAATAAAAAAAGAAATCTTTAGCCAGCCAACAAACTTTGTTCCAGAAGAGAATTGACGAAATGGAAATCATGGTGAAGGCTTCTTATGAACTTTCTTTGTTGTTAGCCGCAAGAAAAAACCATATTCTGATGGAGAGGAGATAATAAAAAGCAGCCTTTTAATTTTCGCCCAAAATTTTGATGATCTTAATGCCAAAAATATGGTTGATAAAATAGCTTTGTCCAGAAATACCGTCATGCGTCGTATGAATGACATAGGCCAGGATGTTGAAACGCAAATTGTCTCTGGACTTCAAAATTGCAAATATTTCTCATTAACTTTGGATGAAAGCTGTGATATCACTGACAATGCGCTGTTAAGCATCTTTGTGCGTTACACGAATGGAAATTTTGATACTGTGGAAGAACTTCTTGATTTGCGCCAACTAATTTTAACTACAGGTGAAGACATTTTTAAGGAACTTAAAAATGTAATTGAAATTAACAAAGTAAAATTGACAAAATTAGACAGTGTTTGCAAAGATGGAGCTCCTTGCATGGTTGGCAGAATAAAAGGTTTTGTTGCATTGCTTGAAAATTATTCAGGAAGAAAAGTTTTCAAGTATCATTATATTATTCACCAAGAAGCTCTTTGTGCCAAGGACTTAAACTTGTCTTTCGTTGTTGATCCCGTGGTGCGCTGTATCAACAAAATACGAGCTCGTACTCTGAATCGACGAAGATTTCGTACGCTTTCCCCCGAAGAAAATGCAGAGTTACTCATTCATTGTAGTGTGCGCTGGCTTTCCAAAGGAAGTTCACTTGCGAGATTTTGGAGTTTGAGGGAATGTGTTTTAGAATATCTGGAAGAAAACGATGAACTGCCCAGTGAATGCTCGCTCCTCAGGGGTGAAAATTGGCTGTGGGATTTAGCTTTTCTTACCGATATAATGGAACATTTAAACAATTTAAATTTTAAGATTACAGGGAAAAAATTGTATTTTTCCTACCCTAGTTGGTCATATATCTTCTTTTGTGAACAAACTTTTGCTTTTTTGTCTGGGTTTTGGAGAGAAAATATTAACTCATTTCCCATTCATGCAGGAATTATCTGCCAAAGTTAGTAATGTCCCGAACTATGATAGATTTAAAAATTTAATATCCATTTTGCAGGATTCTTTCAATGCCAGGTTTGATGATTTTAAACATGTTAAAAAAAATACTGAGCTTTTCACTAATCTGTTTTCGATTTCTCTTCAAGACATTAATTCTTACCCACCTAAGGTACAAATTGAAATTATTGACCAACAGCCCCATATTACTTCAAAAATCAAATATAAGGAAATTATTTTAACCGCAAATAATCCGAATCACATCGAATTTTGGAAATTTGTGCCACTAGTGTAATTTCCCAAATTTACATGATTTAGCGGTCAGATATTGTTGTAGGTTTGGATCAACATATGTTTGTGAAGAAATGTTTTCTGTTATGAACGTAATTAAATCAAAATATCGCACAAAATTAACTGATATGCACCTAAAACACCTAATTTTGTTAGCTTTTTCACGAACTAATCCAAATATAGATGATTTAGTAAAAAAACTACAGATTCAAAAGCCACATTAAGAGACTGCTTAGTAATCATTTAAAATTAAATGTTTCAAGTTGCTTATTTTTATTTTGTACCTTAGCTAACTGACTGATCTTGTAAAAATTTATCTATACAAATAAATAAAATTGAAGTGTCTGTTTGTAATTTCAAATTAGCAGCTTTTTACTAAATGCATTTAAAGGTACAGTCAGTCACAAAAGTCTACATACACCCCCCAATACACACAGATCTAGCACGATACTTATATTTTCGAAAATACAACTTTATTTTCGTAATTATCTTAGATAATAATTCATATCTAATAAAGAAAATTATGAATATTTTCATTAAAATACATCAAAAATAAACAAAATATGAAATTATATAGTCACGAAAGTCTACATACAGGGACAGAACAACACAATTTTCAATAATTAATAAGCAAAAATGTAATGTTAATATTTTGTAGGACCTCCCTTTGAAGTAATAACTGCCTGCATTCGGTTTGGCACTGATATAACAAGATTCTTCGTCATCTCAGGTGAAATTTGGGCCCAGGCATGTTCTATGGCCTTCCTCAGAGTTTCCTTGTTGGTTATTGCTTGTGTTGCTGAACTCTTCTATCGACTTCCTCACAGAGGTGTTCGATGGGATTAAGGTCCGGCGACTGTGGCAGTGAATACAGTTGTTTAGGCGTGCGATAGAGCAGCCATTCCTTAACAATCTTAGCTGTGTGCTTCGGATCGTTGTCTTGTTGAAAGACAAAGTTGCTCCCAAGTCCCAATTTTTGGACCGATGACTGTAGATTGCTTTGCAGAATCTTTAAGTATCCAAATTTATTCATGTTGCCATCGATGAACACCAAACTGCACACTCCAGTTGCCACCATTGCGCCCCAAACCATCACACTACCTCCGCCGTGTTTCAGAGTTGGAATCAAATTCTCGGGGTTCATTACTGTGTTTTTTTTCTCCAGACTTTTCCGCGGCCATCACTTCCAAACACGTTGAATTTTCTCTCAGCGGTGAATACTGTTAAAGACAATGACTTTATAATGAATGTTAACATGGTTTTGTTGTTATGCCAATAGATGGCGCCTGTATCTCTCATTTGTGTTTATAGTTTTTCTTATGTAATGAGTCTTCTAGCTCTAGCCGCCTTGTGTGCAGGTTGTATAATTTAAGGCTGTGATAATTCTCGTATTCCATAAATAATAAAAACTTAAACAGGTTATGGGTACCAGCACAAGCTTTAACTGTGCTTGAAGTATCAAAGATTATGAGTCTTTTACGATAGAAAAGGCTGAAAGAACTTTATTTCTTGGAAGCAGCAAGTCGCGGCAAAGTTTCGCCGATCGGCAATTTGGCGGGAAGATAGCGTGATCGCGCCGCCATTTTGAAGAGATCGAGGAAGAAACATAAGATGACCGTTGTTGTTTAGCCTAGAAATATTAATTCAAATTATTTAAGAAACCTGCAAATCTAAATTTCTAGAAAGGAAATAAGTATGGATTTCAGTCGTCATATTAAGCCTTTGACTGGAGAAACAGATTGGCCGATGTGGAAACGGAAGATACGAGACCTACTCGATTACCACAAAGGAGCGATCAAGATTATAGATGGCAAGCTGAAAAGACCAGAATCCATAGATGCTGATGCTCAAGAATCTGTAAGAAAACAGTATAAAGAACGCTGCGATTTGTACAGAAAAGCAAATAGTTATGCAAAATCAATGATCGCAAGTACTGTCACTGATGCTGTGTATCAGAAGATTATGGACAAGGAAACAGCCTTTGATGCGTGGGAATCATTAAAGCAGCAGTTTGAAGCAACTTCAAAAGATCAGTTGTTTAAAATTTGTAGAGTTTTTTGCATTCAGCTGGGTTCCAGGAGAGGATGTCTCAACACATATTGCAAAGCTAAGAAGTCTTTGGAATGAACTGAATAATGGACTTGAGGCTAGAGAGGACAGCAAGTTGCCAGATTTGATGTTAGTATGTCAAGTATTACATATTTTGCCTTATCAGTTTGAAACCTTTAAATCCAGTTGGATGTTGTTAGCTGGAGATGACAAAAAGTCATTTGAAGAATTAACAGTGCAGCTCTGTATGTTCGAAAGAAATTTTACCAAAGTGGAAGACAGTAGCAAAAAAGCCCAGGAAGCCCTAATAGCTACAAAATCAGAAAGACCCAGACAAGAGAGCAAATTTAAGTTCAAATCAAGAAAAGAAGATAGCTGCAATTACTGTAAGCGAAAAGGACATTGGGTAAAAGACTGCAGAAAATGGATTTCAGATGGAAGACCACCAAAGAATAAATTGAGTGATACACAATTAAATACAGTGTCAGCTAACATAGCATTAATGTCTATATCTGAGGAAGTCTGTACATCAGAGACTAGCCCTACATCATATTGGATTGACAATGGAGCTACTAGGCATGTCACAAACTGCTACACATATTTTGTTGACTTCATAAAATTTAATAGTCCTTGTGGCATTAAAGCTGCTGGAAATGAAACATTAGTTGCTCTGGGGAAAGGCACAATAAAAGTAAAATCCACTATTCATGGAAAATGCCAGGAAGTTTTTCTGAAAGATGTTTAGTATGTTCCAAAGATTAATAGAAATTTATTCTCTGTACTTGCCGCTCAAGACAGAAATCAAAACAGTGAATTTGTGTAGACTCCTGCAGAGTGCTGGTTAAAAGTCAATGGTGATGTGGTGCTGTATGGTTCTTGCAGTGTGAATGGATTCCTTATTCAAAGCACATTTTGAACCAATATTGCCCAAAGGAATGACAGAAGTTCACACTGTTGTAGCAGATAGCTCCTTGCTACAGTTGTATCATGAAAGATGGGGCCACCAAGATAAACGTCACATGCGAAACATGCTTGAAAGGGAACTAGGCATCCACATCAAGCTAGGTAAAGAATTATGCGAGCCCTATATTTATGGCAAAGCACACAGGTCATCATTTGGCACCAGGAAGAAAGTATCTGAGCCTGGTGAACTGATTTTAGCAGATGTTTGTGGACCATTTGATGAGTCATTCCAGAAGAAAAAGTATCTGGTTGTATTCAAAGACAGCTTTACAAAGTTTCGCTATGGTTACCTAGTAAAAGAGAAGTCAGAAGTAAAGAAGGTGTTAGAGCACATGCTTGCACATACAAGGACATTGGGATATTCTGTGAAAGAATTCCTCTGTGATAATGGTGGAGAATTTGATAACAAAGCTGTTCGGGAAATTTTACATTCAAATGGAATCACTCAAAGGCTGACAGCCCCTTATACCCCAGAACAAAATGGAGCCAGTGAACGAGAAATGCGAACCACTATTGAAATGGCCAGAACATTCAAGTACTCAAATCATCCCTGCAGCCATCTGGGCTGAGTTAGTTAACTCTGCCATATATATACTAAATAGAACAGGAAAGTCATCAGAAGAAAATGTAAGTCCATATGAGCTTTGGCTCAAAAAGAAACCCCGGTTAAAACACTTGCGCATAATAGGATCTCCATGCTATGCTCATGTTCCAGCTCAGAAGCGAAGGAAAATGGACAAGAAGGCCATCCAAGGGTACCTTGTGGGATATGATGGAGATGAACGATACAGAATTTGGCTAAAGAAAGAACACAGAGTAATTTTATCTAGAGATGTAATATTTCAAGAAAAAGCAGGCAAGTGTGATGACCATACAGAATTGAAATTAGAAGATGGGATAATAGAAGATACAAATCAGGGAAAGTATGAAGAGCATCTCATAAAAATTGAAGAGAATCCTGTAGAAAGTACACAAAGCTAAGAAGACTTAAGTGATTCTGAGAGTAATAGTGAAGAAGATGCTGAACCTACATCAGATAGACAGCTGAGGAACCGCTCACTTCTGCATAAACCAAAACGATTTGAGGATCATATTATGGAAGTAGAGTCATACTTAGCTGACTATAATCCTCAAACATATGAAGAAGCGGTTAACTCCAAGGATAGCACAAACTGGAAGAAAGCCATGGAAAGATAAGTGAAAATCATACTTGGGAGCTAACAGACCTACCAGTCGGGGCTAAAGCAATACCCTGTAAGTGGGTTTATAGACTTAAAACAAATCCAGATGGCAGCATCAACAAGTATAAAGCCAGACTTGTTGCAAGAGGTTTCAGTCAACGCCAGGGCATTGATTACAGTGAGACATATAGTCCAGTAGCCAAATTAGGAACAATACGGACAGTTTTAAGCATTGCAGCTGAAGAAAGGATGCACTTGACTCAGTTTGATGTATCGACAGCATTCCTTTATGGAGATCTGGAGGAAACCATATATATGCAACAACCAGAAGGTTTCAAAGATGGTTCAGGAAGAGTATGTAAACTCAAGCGCAGCCTGTATGGTTTAAAACAATCACCACGCTGTTGGAACAAGTGTTTTGGTCAATTTTTAACAGATCTTGGTTTTAAAGCAAGTGAAGCAGATCCATGCCTTTATATTCGGGAAAGAAAAGGTAGAAAATTGTTAATAGTGTTGTATGTTGATGATGGATTAATTGCTGCAACTGACCAACAGGACTCTGAAATGTTCATCAAGGAGCTGAAAACAAAATTCAAGATCTCAGTAGGAGAAGTTTCTTGTTTTCTAGGTCTTGAAATTGAGCATCATAAAGACAACTCAATAACGATCAGTCAAAAAGGATATGCCAGAAAGATACTTAAGTGTTTTGGTTTTGAGGGATGCAAATCTGTGGCTACACCCATGTTAAAGGATTGCAGATTGCAAAAGTCTGAAACCAAAAACTCTGATTTTCCATATAGGCAAGCTGTTGGTGCCTTATGTATCTGATGGTGGGTACCAGCCAGATCTAGCATATAGTGTAGGATTTCTTTCGAGATCACTTGAAAACCCATCTGCAGAAGATATAGTCAGGGTAAAGAGAGTATTCCGCTATATAGCTGGCACAGTTGGATATGGAATAACATACCATGCTACAGAGACAAAAGGTGTGCTTCATTGTTATAGTGATTCAGATTTTGGTGGATGTACCAAAACAAGTCGATCAACCTCTGGATATGTTATGATATATGCTGGAGGAGCTATCTCATGGCGCAGCCAAAGGCAAGCAATTGTTGCCACTTCAACTACTGAAGCTGAGGTTATAGCAGCATCAGAGGCAGCCAAAGAAGTAATTTGGCTCTGCAGACTGATTCAGGGCATAGTGAACTTGAGTGAAATTCCCACACTTCAAGTGGACAACAGGGCAGCAGTAAAGTTGTTACACAACCCTGAATATCATCGAAGGACAAAGCACATAGAAATAAAACATTTCTTTGTGCGTGAGAAAGTCTTAGAGGGAAAATTAAATGTGAAACAAGTGTCAACTGAGAAACAAGTCTCTGACATTTTGACAAAACCCTTGATGAAGTCAAGACTATTGACATTGTGTAATCAAATGGGACTGTTCTGACAAAATCCAGTTAACAAGGGAAAGTGTTAAAGACAATGACTTTATAATGAATGTTAACATGGTTTTGTTGTTATGCCAATAGATGGCGCCTGTATCTCTCATTTGTATTTATAGTTTTTCTTATGTAATGAGTCTTCTAGCTCTAGCCGCCTTGTGTGCAGGTTGTAATTTAAGTCTGTGATAATTCTCGTATTCCGTAAATAATAAAAACTTAAACAAATACAACTGTTTTCCAAAAGTGAAAATCCTTGTCAACGTGTGCTGAAGCAAAATCAAGTCTCTTCTGTTGGTTCACAGATGAGATGAAAGGTTTCCTTCTGGAAATTCTGCCATTGTAACCGCCTGATCGAAGAATTCTATGAACAGTTTCTGGATGTACTTTCTTTCCACTTGCTGTTGCAATTTGATCCGCTAATTTTGGAGCACTAATTTTCGGATTTTTCTTCACTTTTCTTACTATGGCTCTTGCATCACGATCACTAAGCTTGTGTGTACGACCACATCGAGATTTGTTGAACACATTTCCACGCATAACGTAATTTCTATATATTATTTGCATAGTTGACAAGGTTTTTTTACAATTTTGGCAATTTCGGAATAAGATTTCTTTTCACCTTTCAACTTTACGATCAGATTTCGAAGTTCTAAAGATGTTTCCTTTCCCTGGATCATTTTGTTGAAGTTACAATGTTGAAAAATCGCGGATAATGAAGATTAGAATATAGAACAACACGTGTCACCTAAAACTAAGGTGATAATCAGAAAAAAATTTGTATGCAAAATTCTTATTTTCAGCCAATCGAGTGTATGCAGACTTTTGTGATGTGACAATCGCTACACATTTCCCAAAATTTCTCAGTAATTATTATTTCTGAACTTTTTTATTGTGAAAATCATTTTTTCGCTGAAATTGAAAGATCGATATAATTTTTCAAATTGAAACTTAATCAGTTTTAGAGATAACCCTATTTTGAAAGGTGTATGTAGACTTTCGTGACTGACTATATATACAGTACATATATCAAAAATTCAATTTTTAAAATTTTTGTCTGTCTGTTTCGGCTAATCTCGGGAACTTCTGGTCCGATATTAAAAATTCTTTCCCCAATGGAAAGCTACTTTATCAGGGAGTAACATAAGATATATTTTATCTCCATATTCCTACGGGAACGGGGGCTATGCGAGTAAAACTTTGACCAAGTTGGCGTCAAATTATGCATTTGTGGTCAATAATGGAAATTTTATTAAAAATTTTCTCACATTTGTAACAAATAACTGAAACATAGTGTATTTTAGCATCTTTACAAAAAGCAATTTTTTAAATGGTTTTTTATTAAACGTCTAACGTGCATTACGTTACGTTTGTTAAATGTCAAACTCAAACTTTGAGAAATATTGCCAAGTTGGCTAAGAAGTTCTCTATTCCAACAATCCCAGATATTTTAATGCAAATTTTCTCCCACTTTATAGAGAGGGAAACGAAATAAAGTTTTAGAGGATTGCGCGCGCGTGATATTGAAAATTATTGTGCCGAATGCCAAAAACTTCACATATTTGCAACTGACGGAAGAACATATAATATGGTATACAGTAGCATCTTAGAACAATATTCTGTTTTGAGCACTTTTAAAGAGGAATTATATATTAAACGTAGATACTTTCGATTTTTAAAGATATTAATAATTTAAGTTATTGAATTTTTGTCGTTAATTATTATTATAATAAATTGCGTTTTCAGTTTTTTTAAACTAAGCTCAATTTTAGAATTTTAAAATTTTATTGGTTCTAGTCAAGCAATAAAAAAATTACCATATTATATTATTTACTTTCTAATGATAATAATTACGACTTTGACAGTTATTTAAAGACATCAACGCGAGCAGAGCCGCGGGTAAAAGCTAGTCAACAATAAAATATAAGTCTCTACTTTTGTTTTATTTGTTATACCCTTTTCTTTTTACATTTTCACTGTATAGAACTTGCATTTAAAAGTATGTTTTTGGTGTAAATAACCCATAATAAGCCTATAAGTAACATTTTTTCACTCTTGTATATTTTTTAGTTTGGTAGAAAAGTTGAAAGTGGCACGCGTAATTTTTTTTTTATCAGATTGTGGCACGCTACCCAAAAAGGTTGGCCACCCCTGCTCTAGAGTCTAAATTAGATGACACTCAAAATGGCATTTTATGTAATTGTGTACATAAATCAATGCTCTGCATGGATTAAATATTAAATTTAGAAACCTAAATACAGACATGCAAGTAAAAAGATATACAAATTTACAGCATATTTATAAATAAAACACTCAATGTCCAAACAAACCTCTTTAGTACAGTCATGTCCAGTGAAACCATCATTACATGAGCATGTGTGAATGAAGACAAGCTCATTTTCATCATACATAGGCTCACACACTCCCTGCTGATTGCATTTCGAAGGATGACATTCATTATAGACACTGCAGTGTGTACCCAAGAACTGAGGAAAGCACTTGCACTTATAGCCACCAGGAGCATCTTCGCAAGTTCCATTGTAACACACATTGGGTGCATCTGTACAGTGCCGAATAGGATCTGAACATAGCTTACCCTTGTAACCTATAAAAATAAATCAGTAAATTTATTAAACAATAGTTTAGCTAAATGAAATAGTTGAGAATTATTAGATAAATAATATCTAATAATTTGCAATATGTTTATTAGCAATTCAGAGGTGAAACAATCAAAAGAGAGAGAGGCAAGTTTGTTGGAAAAATCTCCAAATAAACACATTTAACTAAAATGCAACCAACACTTAAAACTACCAAAATGTCCATCCAACACTGAAGCAGATTCCAAACAAAAATACCCTTCATTCAAAGTGTCAAATCCGGGAAACAAGAAGGCCAAAATTATCTGGGAAGCACTAAAAAAATCAGAAGAACTTTGTATTCTTAAAATTTATTGGGACAACATAAAAATACTACATGTAAAGAACATTAAAAACTAACAAAGCTTTCCTGCATTTCCTAATACACTTTGTGAAACAATCTAGCAGACAACAAGGGTCATCTGTCGAAAGCGGAAACAGAATTTTAGGGGTCCCAAAGTTTGACTGATGACCAGTATGTATTTAACCAATTTATAAAATGTTAAAGATAAAACCTGACTTTACAGGGGGATCCTAATGTTCTCTGTTACGCCACTGCATGAGCCTATACAAATTCTCAGGAGGATATACAAATAGAGGTAAGATCTTTCCTAAAGAATAGAAATAAGATTAAAAAATGTAATTATTTTTCTTATTTAATTTTTTTTAAAATTTACTTCATTTTGGCATTTTTTTATATTAAACATTTTTAATCCATATTCACAACAATATTTGCATTATTAGTAAACATAACTTAAATTTCTTAATTTAAGAAAAAGAATAATTAATTTTTTTAAAATTAAACTTTTATAACTAAGCATTTAACCTAAGAAAAACAATACCCCATTAAATAATAATCAATAGCAAACCATAGAAAGTAATAGTTGATTTGAGCAGACAAAATTGTAATTTTGAACCACAAACAAAAAACAGATATCAGCGAGTGATTGAGTGATTTTGGGGTTTATTGGCACAAGAGCCGATTTCGGCTATACTGCGCCAAACATTTGTTTTAATATCTGTGGTCTAGACGGGAAGAGAGAAAGAAAGAATGAATTGAATGACAAAAGGGGTCGAAAATAGAGAAGAATCACTAGGGTACCACGGGTTCGTGAAGCCCGTGTTTACCAAAGACAGTAAACCCCGTGGGAAAAGGAAAAGTTCACTAGGGCACCTAGGGATTGTGACACCCGTACTCACCTAAAGAAGGTGAGCCCCCTGACAGAGATATCAGGTTTTACACCCAGTTGAACTCATGAAGCAGCAGTACAAATCATTTCACAAACACTAGTCATATGAAATAAGGATTTGAATCCACAACTTGGCTTGACATTTCACCTGACATTAAAAGCAGGTTGACCATGACTTCCAGGAAGAGAAGGGGAAACAGAATATTCCTTAGAGAGAAGGGGGAAAGAATCATAGAAATATTTATATGAATATGTAGAAAATTCACCTGGGTAGCAATCACATCTAAAATGTCCAATTTCATCCACACACATTCCACGATCACAAGGATCATTGTCACATTCATTAACATTATCTTGACAGTTCTTTCCAGTAAAACCACTTGGACAAAAGCAGTTGTAGGTAGCAGAAGTAGGTTCCACAACCATTTGGCAGGTTCCTCCATTTTGGCAAGGATTATTTCCACAAAAGTCAATAGGTGTATCACAAAGTTCTCCCTCGTATCCATCAGAACACACACATTGGAACTAAAAAAAAAGAAAGAAATAGTATATCTCATTTAACTTTAGATATTGGGAAATAAAATTTGGTTCATATATTTGTGTCAACTTAAATTGTCAAAGTAATAAAAGCTTATGTTTGAAAAAAATATGCATATGAGAATTATTTGTACATAACTAAGTTTGATTCTCAAGAATAGTTTGTTTCAAGTTAGGAATTCATAACATTTGGTTGTGAATTTTATTTGCAGATTTATATCTCACTGAATCAATTAAAATTATAACTGTTTTAACTTTAATTTGATTGAATATTCTAGACATTCCTTGCAGTAATGTAACAGCATTTCAAGCACTAGCTGAATACGCATATTTAGAATTTAGTGAGAACAAAGAGAAAGCCCTTTTTTTTAAAAAAAATTACTGTATTTATTCGAATCTAAGCTGGTATCGATTCTAAGCTACATCCAAAAACTCTCTACAATTTTTGCAAAGAATTAAAAATTCTGTGAAAGATTCATCTATAGCAGACACTTAAGAAATTTAAAGAGAACTAATAAGAAATGAATAACTGATTTATTTTACTAGTTTTAAAAACTTTTAAATACATACATAGATTGAAATTATTCTAACTGTCGGTATCATGTTCTGAAAATAATTTGCCACTCCTATTGTCACAGCCAACATTGGAACTGGTGCCAGCATCATCATTTTTCCACACAGCATTGTCTTCTGTGCCATCTGTTATCATGGATGCAGCTACCTCTGTTTCAACAGTATCAATGATACGGGGCCCCGACATTTGTAACTAAAGTACCCCTAACAGGGCTTTCGTTTCTAAAAAAGGGCCAAAAGAAGTTTTGATACAGGGCCCTCTCAGAACTAGCAACACCAGTGTCTGTTATGCAACATTTTTTAAAAGAATGTATTATAGTCTTATTGGAAACTTCTTCCTAGGCAACAGGATATCCATTCTGCAATTTTCAAAGCACTTGTATTCTTGATTTTCCCAGTAGCAGTTAAGGGACAGTTTTCTAAATGCGACCAGTTTTTGTACTCTCTTGAATAGCTTATCAATGCTTACATCAAGTGGTTGAAGCTGGCTTGGCATACCACCTTGAAGTATCATCCAACCTCCAATGGTTTCATTTCAATTTCGTTTTTAGAGTCTGTCAAATGACCTTTAAATACATCCATGATAAGCATGTTTCAAGGATTTTGAAAAGCCCCGGGTCCTCACTGAATTAGCCCAATCTTCCACAATTTTGGAGATCATCCAGCTGTTTTTTGAAGTACATACAATTACATCTTTGGAAAAATCTTCATTTTGGGGCACTATTTTTTTTGTTAAGAATTAAATACAGAGGTAATTCATTGCTGTCTGCTGTAACACACAACATTACAGTGATACATTGTCTTTCCTACCCTGTACTCAAGATTTTTACCTCTTACTCACCTAGACCAATAATGCGGCATTGAAACTGTACAAGTTTATTTTCAAAATTTGCAGGAAGTTTTTGGCAAACAAATTCTCTGACTCAGAGAAAATCCTTACCTTCTCATAAATTTTTCCCACCAGCCTCTTGATGCTTTAAAATTATCAATTCTAAATTTATCAACAGCCTCTTTTACCTTGTAACTGATAATGCTTTAGATCGAACTACACATAAATTGAACCACACTATCATCTACTTCAAAATATCTTTCTTTTGCTGGTTCAGTGAAAGACCTTGTTGACGATTTACAAGTGAAAATTGTTTCATGTTGCTTTTGCCCCTGATGTATATTTGTTTCATCCATATCAAATTTTCTCAATGCTGCTTTGTTTCAGTTTTCCTCTGCATATAAAATTGCCTTCCTTTTTATATTTGCATCACAGTGAGCTCGTCTTGATGCTATTACCAATATCTGTCACGATTAGGCGATTAAAAGAGCGTTTTCAAAAAAAAAATTCCTCAATATAAGCAGACAGTGAAATTCGAGATAGAGCAAATACTGAAGATAAACTGCAGACTGTGATGAGTTATCAATGCTAGAGGCCAGGAAGGACAGTTACATTTTTCTTTTTGAAAGAGGTGGAAGCTCTATTTTCCCAACCAACAAATTTTTTGGCCCTCGATTCTAAGCCACACTTGATTTTCAGTAGGATTAACAGTGGAAAAATAGTACAGCTTAGATTCGAGTAAATATGGTAAGTCAGTCAGTCAGTCTGGTAAACAGAAGTATATGATTTAAATGAAAAATTCGAAGGATATAGTAAAAAAAAAAGGCTTAGATATTTCATCTATATTAATTATTATAAAACTGGTTCAAGAAAACTGATTAGGAAACCAACTCAAATTTTGAAACTGAAAACCCAGTTTTATATGAGATGTATAAATTGATTTTGAAGTTATATACAATGACAACACTAAAGTGAAAGCCAATATAAAAAGATACTCCATACAATGCAAGTGGTATTCTGATACAAACAATTAAATGACTTTTCAACCTATCAATAAAATTTCATTATTATCATATACAACTCAGGCAATTCCGATTTTTAAAAATGTTTTGTTAACCCGATCATTTTCTATTTTCAATTACTAAACTTAATCAGAAATGACAGATAAATTTATTTCAATCAATGATAGAATACGGCCAATCATATTTTTCAGGAATTTAAATATAGCAGTGATAATGAAACTTTCATTTAGAATAATTATTTTCATCAGAGAAATGGTCAAATAGACAATGCAAAATATGTTTTAAAAAATAAAATATGTTGGTTCTTGAACCTGTGCACTTTACCTGCACCTGTGTGTATACACTTTAGAAGTTGTACAGGATTTTAATTTTGAAAAGAAAAAATTATGACAAAAATGAAATCCTTTCATATAATTTTTTAGGTCACTGAAAATAGTGTGCTTTGTTGATTCTTCGAAATTTTATGTTAATGCAGTTTCAATTTAAGTGCTTGTATGGACTTTTGTTTATTATAATCAGAGTACAATCACAACATATATTATAAACAAAATATATTCCTTCTTACACTAGATAAACATACATTAGTTTAAAATAGTTTGCATTTTTATGAATGTATGCTGTTACTGACTATCAGTGACAGAAATCTACAGATTTTTCATGTTTTCTTTGAAAAACCATGCAACTAATATATATAATTAAAAAATTTAAATGTGTTACTAGAAAACAAAAATGTTTAAAAAATGATAAAGTAATTTAAAAAAAAAATTTTAATAAAATTATTTACCTTTACTGTTTCATTTACATCAATATTCACACAAGTTCCATGTAAACAGAGGACATCCTTGCAATCTCTAATTATCTGAAAATAAACAAACATTCATATCTCTGAAAAGACTATGAATATGTTTCATCACTATACCTTAATTAATACAAATTTAAAAATTGTATTACTTAAGGTACTAAATATTAGCTTTTGAATTCTATTTGAATTCTTTGTAACATAATTACAAGACAAGCAACTAAGTAATAAATGACTTTCTTTTAACAAGGTAAATGTATTTTTTTAAAGTACATATTCTAAGAAAATTAAGTAAATCATCCATTTTTAATATAACAGTTTTGAAAGAGTTTTCAATAATGTTCACTTACAGATGTCTCACAAGAATCACCCTCATAGTATGGAGCGCATGAACAAGAAGTTCTATTATTCATCTGAGAACAAGTTCCACCATTATGACATGGAGCAAACTCACAAAGGTCAATTTCATTACAACTAAAACAAAGAAAAAGAAAATGTCAATTAAAAAAAAAAACCAAATTCTAAGAATTATGAACTTTTATCATTTTTATTATGCAATGTAAATATACATCATAAAGGACATACACAGTGCACTGCTAACAAGGTATCAATATAATTGCACAATTGGTTTATAAATTTGAAACATTTTTATTTTTGCAAATTATATAAAAAATAAAATTGAAGATTTCCACATAATAGAGACAATTCTTTATAAATACTATTGATGTCATGAGAAAACAAATCTAATAAACTTCAAATCCAATGCAGGTTAGTTTACTTCTAAAAAGACTAAAATTATAGATTTTATTGAATAAAAGTAACAAAAATCAGATTTAGATGTATAAAGTACTCAAACAACTTACGTAGGACCAGTAAATCCCTTTGGACAAGAACACATCAGTGTGAGCAAAGAATCACTATGTGAACAAGAACCTCCATTATCACAAGGATTTTTTGCAAAACACAGGTCTACTTCACAGTACTGTCCTTCATACCCATCATAGCAACTGCAATCATAGGAATCAGTGTGATTATTGCAGGTACCATGTTCACAATCATCATCCCAGCACAGCTTGCATCCAATCTCCAGTTCTTTGCTTATAATGTGGAATGGATTATCAGAATTAGGGAAAATGTTGGTGTCAAAGAAAGACAATAAGATACCACCAATGCGGACATCATTCAAGCATCCTTTGAAAGGTGGCGTGGATCCTGGCTTGTACCCAAGATACACATTGGCACCCCCATTCAATAACTCACTTAAACCAATTGAGTAGTTATCTTCAGACAGATTATCTGAATTTCCTGATACCTTTAAGTGGACTAAATTGCCATCAAACCAGATCTGTACATGATGCCAATCACCATCAGTGACTGCAATCTTTTGGCTGACAGTTTTATGGAAAGCTTCATTCTCCCTGGATGGTCCCAAATCCCATTTGACCTCCAGTGTGTGAGACACCATTTCAATGTGAAGAAAGTGGTCAGATTCAGAAGTAGGATTGCTATCAATCCAGAGAATAGTGCCACTGCTATTGGACCGGAAGGAAAAGCTGATGTTCATGAAAGTGTACGCTGTGTTCCTAATCTCATAATGAATTCCACTTTGTCTGCCATTGAAAGCGGCACTGGCAACACCTGGATGAATGATACTTTTATTAGGATAATTCAAAACAACACCTTAACAGTATATTTACCATAATAATACATAAACTTACATTCATAACCCATTTTAAGGTTTCGACATTCAGAACCTGCAGGACAGTTATTATCGGCACATGGTTTCCTTTCTTCACAGTTTTTGCCACGATAATCATCAGGACACAAGCATCTGAATGAAGCACAGTTAAAAGTAATTAAAATAAGACATTTCAAATTGCATAAAAATGAAATTTTTTCCTCCGTTTTTATAAAATGCATTTTTGAAAAGCAATAAATAAACAAGATAATTTAAGTAAGATAAAATTTTCAAAATAAAACTACTTAACTCATAACTTATAAGATATAGGTAGAAATTCATACAGCAAATTTCCAATGGAAATTTGAAGTAATTATATGTGTGAATAAGTTTCACTAATTATGAAAGAAAATATTTAAACACAAAGATAAACATCTTTAAATACAAAATATTCAAATTTAAAATAATTATAAAAATACATGTGATTTTCATATAATTTGTATACATTTCAAAATACTCACACATATTCATTCCACACATCTTTGCATTCAGATCCATGAAGACAAGGATGAATAGTATTGCATGGATCATCACTAACCACTCCCTTCTGCACAGCATCTGACAAAATCGCTTTGCCAAATACCTTGGGGAAACCTTCTCCCTGGTCAGTTAGCTCATAAAATACTACTTCCTCATCATTCACCTAAAAGTAGAAATATACTTATCAAAATTTCATTTGTGAAGACATTTTTTTTTAATTCAATACATATAAAGATTCAATTGGTTTCTTAACAATCCCCCCCCCCTCTGCTAATCCCTAGGATACCAAAATACATCATTATTTTGTTTATACCTCACATGAAATTAATTTCTGCAGTATACGCTAGGAAAGAGTGATATATTTGTTTAAGGATTTAAATATATTAACATCTTACTATTTTTGCATTCTCATAAAGACAGAAAAGACTTCTACATCCAAATATTCTCTAAAAATTGAAATTTTATTTGTACCAAGAATGCAGTAGTTAAAAAATATAAATGCATGAGAATCAGGTTAACAAAAAGCCTTTATATCCTATTCATGGTTAATGCTAAAAAATATCACTTTGAAACAATTTGCTGTATATAGTGCTCTTAATTAAAAAAAATTCTATTTAATGAAATATTACAAAAAATTAAACAAAATAATTTAGGCTAATATGAAACTTTCTAAAACAAATATCAAAAAAGAATTACTTAGAGAATAAAAAAAAAAAAAATAAGCACATAATTTCGAAGAGAAAACTTCAAAATGGAAAATTCATTTTAGCTGTGCTGTACATGTTATACAATTTTCAGAAAAAGAATTAGGATTAAAATATTACCATTAAGAGCTTTGAATGATGCTTTGTAATAAAATAAATGTAATGTAACTTCACTTACTCTGAAATCTTGAATAACACCCTTAAAGAAAGAAATATCTTCTAACAAAAGAATGTCAATTTTATCAGTGAAATGTTGTGGCTGTATCTGTCTTTTCTGACGTCTCTGTGAGGGCAAATCTGCTATGTACAGAGCTTCCATACAAATTGATGAGCTTGAGATTGGTTTATTCTGAATAGTATCATTCACTTTTAGGGAGAGTTCTGTGCTGTTTGAGTAAACCTGTAATTAAAAATTTGCATGTTTTTTTAAAGATGGACAGACTTATAAAAATAATAAGGGGGAAAAAACATAACCATACTTTTTTAAAAGTTTATTATGATCATACTTGTATGTAATTTATATAATTAAAAATTATATTTTGTAATCTAGAAGTTAAATGACCCGACATAAATTTTTACAATAAAAAAATTTTACTCTTATTTGTTTAATATAATAAGAAATGAAAAAACTCCCATGAATTGAAGCATATAAGACAAAATAATACCTGGATATAATAATTATTGCCATTATCTAACTGCTCATCACGTGTCAACTCTGTGATATCACCATTTTGCTGTTTCAGAACAACTTGCAATTTTCCAGAAATCAACCGAGCAAGTATGAAGGTATTGTTCATTCCTTGCAAGGAGCAGTTGCTGAAATCTCCAAGTATGGGTCCCAAGTAAAAGAGAAGCCCAGATTCATTTCTGGTGCGTGCAAAGAAAGACAATTCCATACCATCCACAAGAGAAGCCTTTGTTGCATCAGATAATTCAAGTTCAGCTCTGCTATTTTGGTTTTGAAATCCAAAAGTAGCTGCCTCATAACCTAATAAAAAAAGTATC
Source organism: Trichonephila clavata (assembly GCA_019973975.1). Lineage (NCBI taxonomy): Eukaryota > Metazoa > Arthropoda > Arachnida > Araneae > Nephilidae > Trichonephila > Trichonephila clavata. The sequence goes on along the minus strand of BMAO01019834.1, from coordinate 184,310 downwards.
ATTGCATATTATTACGTTACCTCTACATATATATATTGCAAAACAAAAAGTATTATGATTCTGAACATAAGCAGTACATAATCATATATGTAATTTGCACTGGAGATTTTTTTTTAATTGATAATTTTTTTCCTAGTGATATATTTGTTTAGAATGATTTTGAGATTAGGAAAATTTAATTTGAACTGTAAATGTTTTTTTTTTTTTAAAACCATTCCATGTTAAACATAATTAAACCTCATTGCCCATTTTTAGGCAAAAACCTCAAAATAATTGCAACCTTTTCCAAAAATTATTATTAAAATGAAAAGCTGATGGCAAAAAATTTGTTTAAATTTTAAAGAATTCATCCATTAAAATTATGTTTACAGAAAATACAGTAAATTAGGACCTTTTATCCAAAACTTTAAAAATGAATTCATTTTTAATAACACAAACAAATGCTACATGAAAGCAAGATGAAGTTTAAGATATCTGAAAGGTACAGCCAAAAAGTAAGCTAATTAGGATGAGATAAAAATAAAATCATACTATATTGGCAGGTGGCTCCAAAGAAAGGCCGCGAACAGACACACTCATAACTGAGCCAGTTGTCCTTACAAAAACCATTGTGACAAGGAGAACCTTCACACTGCTCTTCTCGTAGACAGCCCTCCTTTGCACCATGCAGAATACTATTGTCATTTGGAATGATTATATCACCATTCATGTAAATGTCTTGGACACAACCTATGAAGTCTGGAATGTTGAGCTTTTGGTCAAAAACTAAAGCCATGTTGCTGATTGAACCAAATTGTACAGTGAAATTCAAGGAGGAGAAGTTAACTCGTTTCTGGAGAACCCAACTAGATACATTTAAGGACACTTCATTGGGTGTAAATTGCAACTTCACTGTTTTCCATAATGCATCATTTTGGCCACTTTTAGAGAAGAGTTCAGCAATATGATTAAGGCCAGAATATACATCAACTTTTACAACACCATTCCATAAGTAAAGTACATATTGAAGCATACTATTTGAAACATAGCCAGCACTGATGAAACCACTGGGAAGAGTAGTGCGAAATTGAAACTCAAAGTTAAATGTGTCCAGCAAGTCATTATATCGCGTGACAGATAAGGAATCTCCAGTGTCAAATGACACAGTAGTAGCAGTTTCACAGGATTGACCATGGAAACCCTCTGAACATTGACAGATGTATGTGTGTTCATTTCTCTCATCTAACAATGGAATACAAGTTGCTCCATTGAGGCAATTGACATTAAGACACCCAATTAATTTAGTTTGACAATTTTTACCACCATAATCTGGCAAACATTCACATTTGTAGTCTGCAACTAGATCTACACAAGTTGCTCCATTTTCACAGGGTTCAAGCATTTCACATTCATTGATCTCCCTTTCACAATGTTGACCATCATATCCTAGATGACAAGCACAGTAATAATCATTTATGGCATCAATGCATATACCCTTTTTGCATTCATTGAATTCACAATCATCTATGTTAGTTTCGCAATTTTCTCCTGTAAAGCCGGAGGCACAAATGCAACGATATCCACTGGCCATTTCATATGAGAAAGTTGGGAAAAAACCCAGATAATTCATTTCATATAGGGTTTGATTTGAGTTTTCTAGGCAGAGGGCACTGTTCAAGCAAGGAGAATTGGCACACTCATCAATATCATTTTCACAGTTTTTACCATTGTACCCTTCATAACACTGACAGTGATAATCTTTAATCATGTCTTCACAAGATGCACCATTCTGGCATGGATTCGGATCGCAGTCATTAATATTTGTTTCACAAAATATCCCAGAAAATCCGGTATCTGTGCAGTTACATTCAAATCTGAAATAAAAATGCAACAAGAATATGAGTGAGTTTGCACATTTAATAACTGTTAATATAAGTTAACTTCACAAAAGTATATGAAAGATTACTTCAATTATAATTCAGAAAGAATTAGTCCTGCTTGGAGGAAATATCTTAGTGAATATGGAAAACAGATCCCCCCCATTGAAATAATAATGAAAAAGACATTTCTATTACATTAATATATGAAATATTTTTGTAAATTATTTTTACACTACTCACATACAACTTTAATTTATTGAAGTTACATACAGAATTATTATAAAAATATAATACAATTTAAAAATGAAACGATATAAAATAAAAGTAGTTTTTGTTTATGAAAAAGCTGTAAACAATTGTAATTTTACAATTGTTGTTTACAGCTTTCTCATAAGCAAAAGTTATTTTTATTTTATGAAAATGTAAAAAAAAAGAGACTTTCAGGGGGGGGGATATATTCTCATTCTGTATGAAATTATATAATGATTCAGTAATGGATATTTAATTAACTTACTCATTAATTAAATCCACACAACCGCCACCATTCTGGCATGGTTGAGATGCGCACTCATCAATGTTGATTTCGCAATTGCGTCCCGAAAAACCTGGAATGCAAGTGCATTCATATTTATTAATCTGATCACTGCATGTAGCTCCATTGAGACAGGGATTGGAGTTGCATTCGTTAATGTCAATCTCACAGTTACGTCCCGCAAAGCCTGGAATACAAGAGCAGCTGTAATTGTTGACAAGGTCATTGCAAGTAGCACCATTTTGGCAAGGGCTAGATAGACACTCATTGAACTCAATATCACAGTGAGTTCCTGTGTATCCTGGGGTGCAGTAGCAGAGGTAGGTTCCAAACATATTCTGGCAAATACCATGCAGGCAGGGAGAGTCTTCACACTCATTGATGTCTGTTTCGCACAGCTTTCCTGTCAGCCCTTGGGGACAGTGGCAGGCAAAGGCTCCAATGCCATCCACACAAGTACCATTCATGCAAGGATTACTGCTGCATTCATCAATGTTAATGGAACAGTCCTCTCCTGAAAATCCAGCAGGGCACCTGTGGTAGTGATGAAATACATGAGGTACTGACAATATAAGATTTAACATAAAATAAGGAAAATTATTCAATCAATGAAAACTGGAACAAACCATAGAATTGATATTTAATTTGTACTTCAAAATGCAAAAATAATTTTTGCAAAATACAGAACTGGATTTTGAATTTTAACAAGGTTCATTTGTTGTACTTTGAAAAGATTAAAAATACTACTCAAACTTATATTTAATCCATATAAATAGAATCATCTTAAATATTGCAACACATTTCCAGAGTTTATGAAATGAACAGCAATCAACAAAATACATGATTCAATGCAAAAAAATTTAACAGAATTCAATACTAAAAGTTGTCAATGAAATATTGAAATTATATCTGCATTTGTAAATAACATTTCTATTTGAATGATTTCTTTAACAATTATTATAAAAGAGCAAAATAATAGGCTATTAACAAATTATTTACTTCCAGCAACAAAGTACATTTCTGTTAAAAATTTATATGCAAGATGTAATTTTTATTTTATTGAAAAGATAGGAAATACCCAATTATTAAAAAATAAGGGGCAATGACTTACCGACACTCATAAGAATTCTGCAAATCAATACAAATTTTTCCAGCTGGACATACTATTCCCTCACAGTCATTCACATCCACCTCACAAGTATTTCCTAAGAAACCATCCGGGCAAAGACAACTGAATTCATGGGATGGAATGGTTGTCTGGCAAGTACCATTATTTAAGCATGGTGATGAACCACAAGCATCATACACCTCACCACAGTTCTTGCCCATGAAGTTTTCGGGACATTCACATGAGAAATCATTTATGAGATCTGTACAGGTTCCTCCATTGAAACATGGACTAGAATCACACTCATTGATGTTAATATCACAAATGGCACCTGAAAGAAGCAAAAATTTGTAAAATCACTTTAATTACATCAAAATTCATTAAAGAAAATATTCTGAATTACCTATTTGATTTGTAATTATATAAACAATTAAGTTAAAGCTAACAAGGCCAACAAAAACTTCAGGTTTTATAATACATGTAATTTTTGTTTTTGTCTAGCAAAACAGCCCCAGATGGGAACTAGCCTTCCTAAGAATTCCATTCCATGTTGTACTGTTCTTGACTAAGGCTTTCTAATTTGTATCCTACATTTGAAGTCAGTCAATTCACCAAAAGGTTCTAGTCTCCCTATTTTTTTGAGAACCAACTGTTTTAGCTAGGATCTTTTTAGTGTCTTATTGTCATCACCCCATTATATTATTATAAATTTAATAATATCAACTTTTTAAATAGTTTGTCAATTTCTGAATTAGTTCATCTCCAATGATTACCACATTTAATCCCCACCTTCTTAAAATTCTTTCAAATATAGCAAGAGTCTATAACATCCTCAGCCAAGTTCAGTAAATTAGTACTTTGGTTTTTCTGCTGATGAAATTAAATTTTGAATATTTTTGTGGCCCAAAAAAATCTGTTGAAGAGAGAACTTTGGGGTTATGTTATTCGGCATAAACATCTTACTTAAAAAAATGCTTTTTATATTTCTAAGATGTCAGCACATAAGTGGTGTCTTCATTTTGTTTTTACATTTTACTTCAAATGTTAATAAAGAGTATGTCTGGTCAATTTTCCAAATGCATAAAACATTTTTGCCAATAAATGCAATTCATTAAGGCTGTTTTCGGTCAATGTTAAAGGATAGGGATCAAACGGGAAGCACATTTGCCGGCAGGGAAAAGCTCCAATAATAATAAAAATTTCTATGGGTATAAAAAAATTATTGTTTAGAGGATAGTGTTCTTTGAATTTTGATTTTTGAAAAAAATACGCAGTTTTCAGCATTATTGCAAAATGAAATTGGATTTTTCTATGTTAAAGTATAGGAAGTGAAAACGCAAAGCACATTTTAATAGAAAAAACGACGTTAGTATTCACTTAATGAAATAAAAAAAATAAAGGTGAATTAATAAGAAATGAGTAATTAATTTATTATTTATTAAAAACTTTGAAAAATAAACGAGAACCAGTAATTTTTCTATTTGACAATGTCTTGTCAAATCCCCCCCCCCCCGGTGAATTTTTCAGTCTTCGATTCTAAGCAGCACCCGATTTTTAGTAGCATAAGGGAAGTAGTGCGACTTAGATTCGAATAAATATAGTAATATCGCGATTTTAAAGTTTTTGTATCTTTAAGTTTGCCCTTTTTTCTATTAAAAATTACTGTCCCTGACATTTTCTACCATTGAACATTTTCGATAACCTGTTCTTGACTAAATGTTTAATATAATAGTCTCTGTGTGATTTCTTTGCAGAATACATTTTACACATATCAAATTTAGAATCAAAGTTTATTCAAAATATGTCCATTTTAGTTAAATATATGATAAAAAATTTTAAGTAGTAAATTTTTTATATAACTTTTTTATGAAAAAAGAAATATGTGAGGCAATACCGTATGAACAGATATTTGCTGCTCATTGGAGTTTTTCTTTTAGTGCTATAGTTAAGATATTGATTTTTATTACTAGTTTGTTTTTAAATTATAAAATAAAGCATTCACAGATCTGCTGAATAAACTTTAAAAAAATTAGTTTTTAAAAAATTAAAACTTATTTTCTAAATATTTAAACGGTGTTTTCATTTTTTACATCAAATATATATAATTTTTAATTTTGGAAGACTTTTAAAATGAATGATTTATTTTATAAACGAAGTGAAAATGTAATTGTAATAATTAATAATGTTTGCTTTTTTAATCTCACAATTGCGAATCGAATTGCTCGATTTTCAAATGTTAGGAAGTTTTACATTTCTTAACTTTTCCATTAATCATTTGCTCAGAGAAGTTCATAATCAGTTATGAGATTTTTACACCTTGGGGGGGGGGATATTTCTATCCACTAGAAAATTTATGTCAATCTAATTATTACAAAGCTATTTTACCCTAAATTATTGTTTTAAGACAATCTGTTACTCAGTATAATCACTGTGATAAATTACTTTGTTTAATTGCATCTTTATTATCCAAAAAACCGTTTAGCATCCTTCCAAAGGCAACTCGTCATGTCATGATGTCAATATCTCATGGGAATTTCACTTCGGATGGGGCCAGAAAACACTTGGTCGGATGTCTTTGGGAAAAAAGTACAAAAAAGGGAGAAAAAGGAAACTTTTATTGCTGTGTACTGAAACAGATAAGAGGGGAAGAAGCCGTAGGGAGATGTGTGTGTGTGGGGGGGTCTCAACTTTCCGTGATTTTTGAGGTCTTCTAATTGGATGGTGTTGAATAATCATTCTGACCGAAGTAAAATACGTTGCTCTTCTTAGTCACTTTTGAAATTTAGAGTAGGAACCTTTATACTTCTTATACGACTTATTTCACAACTCATCAACTCACATGGATGTTATTGCTATTTATAAATTATATAAAAATGCATATTATTAGAACATGTAAGAGCAATCATTATTTAACATAGATAAAATTTTCGACTCCATATTCAAAATAACAGTTCATTCATACTTATTTTTTTAGAAAAAGGCGAGATAAAATGCATATAAAAGAAATTTACTTTTTACTTTGTAGAATCGGTGAATAAATAAGAATTATTCGACAAGAAATGTTTTATATATCAGTGAAAAAAGAAACCAACATTTTTTACTATTTTGATACTTTTTTTGATTGATGATTGTTATGCATCTTCCAAAACTAATAAGATTGGAAATTTTTGACACATGTTAGGAATATTATTTTTTTGTGAGAGAAGGGGATAAAAGAATAAAAACAAAATTTCCCCCAAAAGACACCATACTCACCAATTACATAGAATTTGTTTTTACATGGAATTCATAGCAAATTATGAAGATTTATTTGTAAATTATATGCCAGCTTAAAATTCTGGAAAATACAACATATAATTTTTTATGGTACAATATTTATTCAATAAGAGTAAAATTGCTTCATACCATTAGTCCACTTTTAATACAACAGATTGAAACAGGAAAATTAATTTTTCACTACTGAATATATACCTTTTCTTCTGTTTCGTTCTCCTCAGCATTCATATAGTGCAGTGGTCTTCAAACTGTGTTTCACGGAACCCTGGGGCTCTCAAGGTTACGCAAGTCACAATAAACAATCGAAAAGGAGATTATAAATGTGTATGTAAAATGGATTGAAGAGAGCTTGAATAACTACAAGTATCTTTTATAAAAAGCTCATTTCATCATTAAACTTTAAAATTCTATTTGTACTCTGTTTGTAGTTCTATTTATAAATCTGTCGAGAGCTTAAATGCTCTTCTGTTGGTGTGATGCGGTAATTAGGAAAGGGGATACTAGCTCAGGTGTCGTCCTCGTCACTTGACCATGGTTCAATTACTGTCTGCAGTGCCGGTTTAAGCTCATTTCGATGCCTGGGAGTAGAAGATCCACAGATACTCTTTGCTCTGGAGAAGCCTAATTTATAACTAGAAAACCTGTTTAAGTCCAGCCTATCCGGGCTCTTCCCGGCCCAGGGTGCCCGCCGCAAATGCCCAATGGATAAACCGACACTGACTGGTATTTTCTAACATTGAACATTTTCAATTCCCTGGTCAAGTCTGACTAAATTTTTAATATAATAGATGCTGCGGTTTCTTTGCGCAATACATTTTACACATATCAAAGTCAGAATTAAAGTTAATTTGGAATATATCATTTTAGTTAAATATGTAAATAACATTTTTAAGTAGTAAAATTTTTATAAAATTCTTTTAGTACTATAGTTAAAATATTGATTCGGTCTAGTTTATTTTTAAATTAGAAAATAAAGTATTCACAAAATAATAATCCACTGAATAATCTTTTAAAAAATTAATTTTCTAGATATGTAAACGGTGTTTTCATTAGTTCACAACAAACATTGGTTCGAAGTCTCTAGGAAAGAAGAGAAACGTACAAAAAAAAGGGGGAGGAGAGGGTAGGAAACTTTTATTGCTCTGTAATAAAACAGAAAAGAGCTGAAGAAACTGCAGAGTGTGAGGGGGGAAGGGAATCCTCTCTTTTGGTGATACTTGAAAAGTCTTCTGATGGGGTTTTGTGTGGAACAGGGATGGCCAACCCAAATGACCTTGCAGGTCACTTCGGAAAAACATTACAATTCAGCGGGCTACATATAAAAATATATATCTCTATAATAGATTTGGATTTATTACAAGCATTTATTGGAGAAATAATTTAAAACAGAACGAATTATTATTGTTTTCATTATTTTTATATGTATACAAACAAAGATATTATAATAATGAAAATGCAATTAATCAAATAATATTATTTAAATTTATTTGATTAGTGAGATATTTGTTTCTCAACTCTTTCACTGAGTTTTTGCAATAGATTTCAATGCATATATTTGTACATCGTAATTGATGCTGCAGGTTTTCGTCCGATAAGTTTGAGCGCAATTTCCTGTTAGATTAATTTCATTTTCAAGGGAAACAAGTAATATAAAACAAATTTTAAGACAATTCCTACTTTGAATGAATGAATACAAAGTATTTTATCAACGATTGAAAATTTCAACAAGATATATATAGACATATGTATAGAGAGAGAGTGAACTTATAGTAGGAATTGAAAAAAAGCATGATTTGTCTGAATTGTTGTAACAATGCGCACCCGGTTTGGCTAGTTTGGATGAAAAACTGGTTTTCAGCACCAACTTTTGTCATTGTTTTAGCATTTACAATGTTACAATAATGGAGGCAAATCTAAGTTGGTGTCGAAAACCGGTAATTAATTTATTTAATTAATTGGTAATTATAATAGATAAATATTTGAAAAAACTGTATTAGCATCAAGTGTCATCCACTACATAAAACAGTACTATTATTTTGTTGCCAAATATGCGTAAAAATTAAATAATCTTATGGTTATCCAATGGTATCAGTGTTAAATTTATGTTATTGTATATTAAAATCAATAATTGTATGTGATTTAAAAATTGTATCTTAATCTGTATGTATATGCAGCATAAAATATATCATGCTTTTATCAATGTTGATATATTTCAGAATTTGTACTGAGAAACGCCGGGGCAAAAAATCGTAATATTTTTTCTTTTGTTTGTACTTTCTTCATTTAAAAATTGTTTAAATATTTTTTAGATACACGTGATGCTATTGTACCGCTATTTATAATTAAAAGTAATGTAATGAAGTTATTATTTGTGCATTTTGTTTGAAAAATATTTAATTATATTTTATAGGTAAGAATTGGTCTTGGAAGAAAATTGAGATAACTCTTTGTTGATTTTCTATGCGGACTAGAAATATTTTTTTTTGTGAGGAAAGATTTTTTACTTACTTAGATAACTAGAACCAAAAACGGAGAGCAATGTGCATACAATTTTCTCTTTTGAAACAATTAAATCTCTCCAGCAATGGCATTCAATAAATTACAAAAAACTGTAAATTTATCTTTGGTTACCTTTCCGATTTTTTCGACATTTTGTAGTTGTCCATAATTTTGGAGATGTATTTCAAATAAGGTCCATTACAAATTTATCAACTTCCATCCTCTCGAAAATTGACACATTTGTTGAGTAGTGCAGAGTACCACTGAGAATTGTGCCGCGTGCCACACGTGATATAGGTTGCCAAACCCTTTTCTATCGCATGAATGTAAAATTGTATCATATTGTTCGTTCATTTAATACAGCATATTAAAAAGCGAAATTAAGTTTTTCATTGCTTTAAATCCACCCATTCTTCCTTTGAAAATCATTTATTCAGAAAAAATTAAACAGTTTCGTTCTCTACATCATTTATCTAGAGCATTGATCTTCAAACTGTGTTCCACAGAACCTTGGGATTCCACGAGTCACAATAAAAAAATTATTATAAATGTTTATGCAAAACGGATTCAAGTTTTCATGAAATTCGTATAACCACAATTATCTAAAAATGATCTCATACATTAAAATTAAAAATTTTATTTATACATAACTTTGTTGTGAAAAACTTTTTAAACTTTTGTTTTATAATAAATGAATTTAAAACTTTCTTTATATATTAGATTATGAATATACTATTGTTTGCTATCCCGAGTTTCACAAAGTAATTTTATACTAGTTAGTGTAATATTTTGAAACCTTTTACATTTGTGGGGGAAAAACACCTATAATGAAGAAGATGGAACAATTTATCGACATATCAAGAGAATCAAGGCTAAAATTTAAATTTAAGCTAGAGCACCAACATTTTAGGTTGCCAATTCTTGCAAAATATGCAGAATTTCTCACATAGCTGTGAACATTTTAATGCCATTCACAAAAATGTATTTAGTAAGTGAAAAATATTTCTCAACAGTGGCTACAAAAACAAAATATAAAAACGAATTAAACGCAGAATATGAAATGCTACTGCACATAATCTCCAAGGGCGACAGTTTGTGTAAAAAATGTGAACACATATCTCAGTTACTAAATATGATGCATGCGCAGGTGACATTTGGATTACAAATTCATATTATCAATGAATAAATAACATTAACATTACATTATAAAATTTTCTAATAAGAAATAAAATTTTTAAAATTGTATTTTTATATAACATTAAGGATATGTTTATCTATACACTTTAAATATTATTTTAAGATATATTCTTCTAAGTGTGGAATGGGATTCCCCGAAAATCAGTGCCGAATTACTCATTAGGTGGAGTAGGTGATTGTCTATGGGCCCCACTCTTTTTAGGGGTCCCAAAAATAAAAAAAAACCCAAATATTTAACTATTTTTTGCTGGAAGAATTGGTTTTTATTACAGATTCTAATAAATAGTTAGTGTTTAGTTACATATTTTTTAATTCGCTGATTATCTGTTATTTTATTTGTGCAATGAAATATATTGCTAAAATGTTGTGTAATAAGATTATTAGGCTACAGGGCCCCAAGAACTGGACTGCCTAGGGGGTCTCCATGTCGTTTTATCCAACACTACGGAAAACATCTTACAGTTTTCAGGGTTCCGTGAGTCGAAAAGTTTGACCATTGATCTTTGTCCAGAAATAACTCTTCCATGGACAAGATTCACTGCTGTTTTACCCCTCCCTTCCCTGAAAAAGAACTACCAATTTTACGATTGTGACCCCCATCCCACCCCAGTCCTTAGCGAGAGTTGGCATTCGCTGAGGGGAGAATTTTGTTGAGAGGAGAACCCGAGAGAAAAATTTATTGCCCAACTTGGGAATCTTCAAAAAAATATTTGTGCCAAAAATTTCGCAAAAGTCAATGCCATCTAGATGTCATGTAAGATGTTAACCAACTGAAGGCCTTCCCCTTAAAGTAATAATGTCCGTAATTGTTTTTGTACACAAATATTTTTCATGGCTAATAACAAGAAATAAAAATTCTAAGGTAACCAACAATATTTTTTCAGAAAATTAAAAATAATGCTTTAGTTTTTGTTTATCAGATATATATCAGGGCAAGAATTCATTTTATTTATCTTCTTAAAAAATTATTAACAATACAAATTTAAAAAAAAATGAAGGAAATAAAATTTATCTTATGAAAATGAAATTATTGCATTTATAAACAATATTTTTTAAGTATTATGATGCATACATATTATTAATCTTCTAATATAACAATATTTTATGAAGACATTCACATTTATCTTGCATCAATTTATGAGCACCCAATATTCATTTTGAGATAAATTGAAAAACAATTCAAATTATATATTTTTAAAAATAATTTTCTAGTTTACACATAACGCTCAATGTTATAGTACCAAACATCTTTCTGAAGATATATACTAATGGAGAATAGATGATAGAGACTATGAAGTTGTTTCAAATTTTTGGATGAAACTGTTAGTACACATTTTCCTGCAAAAAATGAAAATGAGACCAATATATAAAGTAGAATCCAATAATTAAGTTCAATTCTTACCAGAGTATCCAGGATTGCAATTACAAGTAAAATTGCTCATGGAATCGACACACTGACCATGCATGCAGGGTTGGGATAAACATTCATTGATATTCTCAGAGCAAGTCTTGCCTTCCCATCCAGGCAAGCAATCACAGACAAAGTCATTTACCTAATTTGGGTAACAAACAGCATGCATCAAACAACACACTTCAAAATATAGCATGCCTTCTGACACCAGGAGTAAAAAATAAGCATGCAAAGGGATATTTAAAATAAATGCAAAGGTAGCAATCTACATTCAGTAAAATATAAAGAAGCATAAGAAATAAATAAAACTGGACATGCAAAATAACAAGTCTATGTACTATTAAATATTTTAAAGAGACAAAGGTTGTGGGAAGTCATAGCATAAAAAGGTTCCATTCAACAAACACTATGCCTATAAAACTACAGCTTTAAAAAAATTTACAACTAAAAACAAAGAAACTTAAATTGCACAAACATTTTGCTGCACTTATATAAAAAATATTTTAGTCTAGTATTGTGTGTATATATATATATATATATATATATATTAGCAACTATTGTTATATTTGAGAAATGAGAGTCCAAAATAAGTATATTTATATTTTTTCAACTTCAAGTATTTTGTAAACATGTACAAACAATTTTTGAAAATTAGATCAGGATATTTTTTAAATCAGAAGAAATATCTCTTTCAGACAAAAACTCACATTCAACAATTAGTATTTTGATTCAAATACATAACTAATTTTTTAAAAAAAGATTGAGTATGTTTTCATATAATAAAATAGTGCATCCAACTCACAAAATATTTGGTTTTTAATCAGAATAATACAAGAAAAATATTTATAAATAGAATACACAAAAGTTTTTTTAAAAAAAATATCAGAATTCAGTAACAATATCAAATGAACATTATCCGAATAATGTAGTTTTGGGAAGAAAAGAATAATGGCTTGGACTTTTAGGGAACATTTTATGATATAAAAAATCATCATTACCAAATCTGTGCAATTAGCACCATTTTTACATGGGTTTGGTTCACAATCATTAATATCAACTTCACAGTTGATACCTGAATATCCCATGACACATTCACAAGTGTACTTCCCAGGCCCATCAACACACCTACAAAAATGACAGAAAGTTGAATTAAGACAAATTTATTTTTTAAATAGATTCATTTTCCAGTGAAACATTATTAACATCAACATCCATTCAAGAAATATACATTTTCCTCAGGTGAAAAGAGCATAACTACTAGAAACTTACGTTGCACCATTACGACAAGGACTGGATTCACATTCATCTATATTAATTTCACAGTGAGCACCCACAAATCCATCTGGACAAATGCATTCAAATCCATTTAGGAGATCATGACAGGAACCTCCATTGAGACATGGAAATTGGGCACATTCGTCAATTTCTTGGCAATGAGGCACAGCTCCTGAATGCAAAAATGCATGCAATTTAAAAAATATATAATTAATTTTTTTTAATAAATAACATCTATAGAATCCAATACAGATAGGTAAAATTTTATAGAATTCTATAAATAATAAAAGTTGAATATATTTATTGGTTACATTCATAATTCAAAATGTGGAAAAGCTTTTACAATTACTTTGAAAGAATTGTAAAATAAACAACAATACAGTTTGAGAAGCAACAATATTTCCAGGCCACTATAAACATATGATTTCTAATACAAGGACACCATTATTTTTTAAGTATTACTTCTTTAACAAACAATTACATCAGTATTTCCATTATTCTAATTATGATTCAAAAAGAGCATATAGAAGACAATTATATATATATATACTAGCTGTTACCCGCCCGCTTCGCTGGGTATTTCATGATGTTTTATAAATTTTTACTGCTTATATATATGTATAAATTATTGATATCTAAGTCCTAGCATTAAGAATTCGATTGAATTGAAAAATATACTTATACCTGAAACTGTCACCTGTTGATAAAAAAAAAAAGAGCAGAACTCATCTAATTTGTATTTTCTAAAAATCTCTAAAATTTAAGCATAGAATGATGTTTGCCCTTTCGTAACTCAAAAGCCAAGTGGATTCCCGCAAAACCAATTTTCGGTGGATCTCTACTCCGTAAATTGAACATGCAAGCCGAATTTCAAGTCTAAATCTAACAGAAAAAAGCAAAAGTTTTACTATAAATATCCCCGTAATCCCGTTGAGACCCGTTTTCCAAAATTACTGCTCTTAGCGGATTTCAATTCAACAAAATAAAAATGCAAACCAAATTTCATTATTATAGTCCTTGTAGCTTGAAAAATGTAATTTTTTTTGTCAATATGTCCCAGTAACCCCCTGCAACCCCCCAGAACTTGATTTGCTTAAAATTTATTCTTATTGGTTCCCTATTCAACAAAAGAAACATGCTTGACAAATTTCAAGTATATGGGTCTAACAATTAAAAACAGGAATTTTTTTCTGTAACTCCTCTTGACCCCTCGCAAACATCTTTGGGGGTCAATTTTCATTTTACTCTTTGTTAGAGGAACTCTATTTCATGAAAGGAACATGCCTACCAATTTTCAAGCAGGATGATCAAGTAGTTTAAAAATGGAAATATTTATCGATTACGCCTCTTAATCTCCCGAAATTAAACTTGGTAGTTGATATTCGCGAAACCCATTTTGTAGCGGTTCTCTACTTTACGAAAGGAATCTGCTATCAAATTTCAAGACTGTACGTCTAACAGTTTAAAAATGGGGATAATTGTCTATAACGCCACTTGAGCCCCGCAACGCCACTTCTGGGTCTGTTTTCACAAATCCATTTTGTAGGGGAATTGCACTCTATGAAAGGAATCTGCTTAGCAAAATTTGAAAACTGTGCGTCCAATTAATTAAAAATGCAAAAAAATTATCAATAACGCCCCTTGAACCCCCGCAACACCACCTAGGGGTCGATTTTCACAAAACACATTTTACAGTGTATTTCTATCCTATAGAGGAATCTGCTAACCAAATTTCAAGACTGAGTCTAATAGTTTAAAAAAAGAAATAATTATTTATATCTGCCCTTAAACACCCCTTGGGGGTCAATTTTCTCCAAACCCGTTTTGTAGCGGATATTTACTCCATGAAAGAAACATTCCTACCAATTTTCAAGCAGGTAGGTCAAATAGTTTAAAAACGAAAATATTTATCTCTTACGCCACTTATACCCCTGCAACGCCACTTAGAGGTCTGTTTTCACAAAACCTTCTTATAGCTGATCTCTACTCTATGAAAGAAATCTCTTTATCAAATATAAAGACTGTGCGTCTAATAGTTTAAAAATGGAAATAATTATCTATAACGCCCCTTAAGTCCCCTCAACGCCACTTGCTGGCAATTTTCACGAAACCCATTTTTAGCGTATCTCTACCCTATGAGAGGAATCTGCTAACTAAGTTTCAAGACTGTACGTCTAATAACTTAAAAATAGGAATTTATAACGCCCCTTAAACCCCCCGCCCCCGCAACACCCCTTGGGGGTCAATTTTCCCAAAACCCATTTTGTAGCAGATATTTACTCCAGGAAAGAAACTTACCTACCAATTTTCAAGCAGGTAGGTGAAGTAGTTTAAAAACGGATATATTTATCTATTACGCCCCTTAATCCCCTGCAACGCCACTTAGAAGTCTGTTTGCACAAAACCCGTTTTGTAACTGATCATTATTTTACGAAAGGAATCTATTTATCAAATTTAAAGACAGTGCGTCAAATAGTTTAAAAATGGAAATAATTATCTATAACGCCCCCTAAGCGCCTGCAACGCCACTTAGGGGTCGATTTTCAGCAAACTCATTTTGTAGCGGATCTCTACTCTCTGAAAGGAATCCGCTTACCCAATTTCAAGATTGTACATCAAGTAGTTTAAACATGGAAACAATTATTATTAAAGCCCTTAACCCCCCGTAACGCCCCTTGCGTTTCGAATTTCGGAAAATCCTTTCTTAGCTGATGTCTACTCTATCAAAGGAACATGTCTACCAAATTTCAAGTCTGTAGGTTGAATAGTTCCAGAGATTTCGTGATTAGTCAGTCAGTCAGTGAGTGAGTCGCTTTTCTCCTTTATATATATAGATATATATATATTTTGAAAAAGCATATTATGTACCTCTTTTTATAGTGTGAAAATAATCTCTCTTTAAATAACAGTTTTCAGCTATGGGGGTTCATAAGTAAAATTATTTGTGACAATAAAGCTCACATAATGAATCCAAAAGTGTTTATCTTCTATAAATATTTTTGGATTTGACATAATGAAACTAATATTGACATAATAATGATTTGTGAAATTTCAACAAAAATTACATCACACATATTGAACAATACTGAAACATTCAGAAAATAAAAATGAAATGTTTTCTCCCCTCTATAAAAAAACCCATTAAAAGAAGTACATATTAAATCTTATTTTAACATTATATTATGCAATATCTTTCAGTTGTGTATATCAAAATATGTAGGGAATATAAATATACCTGAGTATCCAGGGTCACACACACATGAAAATGAATCTATGCCATCAACACAATGACTATGAACAGGACAGGACACACCATTACAATCATCGATATTTTCTTCACAATTTATGCCAGCAAATCCAGCGACACAGTGACACAAGTAGCCATTCAAATTGTCAGTGCAGGTGCCCTTATTTTGACAAGGCGAGGAGTCACACTCATTCACTTCTTGGTCACAATTTTTACCTCCAAATCCTGGAGGACAGTCACACATGTAGTCTCCATATCGGTCAAAACACTGACTTCCTGTGTAACAAGGATTGCTTTCTTCACATTCATTGATGTTTTCTTCACAGTTATGCCCTCGATAACCTAGAAGAATCAATCTTTTAATATGAATATATACTGTGAAAAATAAATATCAATAATATACATCATAATAGAGATAATTTATCAGTGCTACATTTAGATTTGAAACTTTAATGATAATTTAAAAACTATATTACGAAAATACAGTTTTAATTAATAATTTTTAGAGAAATTGTTTTTATTTGTTAAAAACGACATATCTCCTTGTTTTGAAGAGTTTGATAGCTTCAATAAAAAAATTTCACAAATAACTACACAATAATTGTGAAATAAGTAAAAAGCTAAATTTTGATTGCTACAAATAAGTGCAAAAAAAAAGTTATTATGAAAGAATCATGAAATTTAAATATATAAGAAAAAAGAATTATGGATGTGTTTGTTTAAATAACAGAAGTTTGCTTAGCTAAAAATACTTTAAAGAATTTTCTCATGCATTCTACAATGTTTTATAACTTTTAGGAGAAAAAAACCCAATTATCCACAATTCCTAATTCAGATTTAAAAAGTTGTATAATAAAAATTTCAGCTAATTCATTGAAGGCAGTTTTTTTTATAGAATATATGTACAAATTCAAAGTTTAAACTTTTAAAATAATATGTTAATTTAAAAAAAAACATTTTAAAGAAATGAAGCACACACCAGTATTGGAACAATCACAAGAGTAGGAATTTATTTCATCTGTACATGTTCCATTATTTTGACAAGGAAAAGACTGACACTCATCAACATTCAATTCACAATCTACACCAGCAAAACCTATGAATGGAGGAAAAAATTTTATTATACAGAAAAACACTAATTTCAACAATTTTATTATTACATAGAAATATTAAATATCCAAAACTTTTATCAGGACTAATTTGGTCTGGAGTAATGTTCTGATGTCAAACACAAAAGCATAAGATGAATCAGGCAGTTAGAAGAGTTGAACTTCATAATAATGCAACTTGGTCACATAAAAAAAAAAAAAGAGCCCTTTTTTAACAATTCTCTTTTTCCTAGTACAGAAAGGGAATCAAATAATTTTAAGGAATAACAGTAACGTTTACTTTGATAACATTTCTTATTTTCAAACTTCTCTCAATTTTAATAAGTTCTTAAAAATTATTTTAATTAATAAATAATTCTAAATAAAAATGAAATTCCCATTTTATGTCAATAAAATTCACTAATGAAACTTGAAAATGAATTCAGTTTTAAATAAATTTTTTAGAGAAGGGGGGCAGAGCTTTTTATTGTTACAAACAATTTTTAATTTAATTGAATTAATTTGATATTTATGATGCATTTTTTCATGAATAATTACAAAAAATGTTAAACAACATTATATTTTTAGCATTGGTAAATAAGTGAAAGAAACTATCAAAACTTGAAAAAGAATTATATTTAATTAAAAGTGCCTCCTCAACTTTTCCTTTTTTAAATCAAAACAATTTAAATCATAAATTCTCCAAACTAATAAAAAATAAATGTACATATTTTAACAGATTTATTTTTAATCAAATCAAACAAAAAAAGTTACTTATTTTAATGGGTACAAGAAAAATTTTGTGTAAAAAAATTAAGTCATTACTTAAAAAGTTCAATTGAATAGGGAAAGGGGAAAAAGGAATACAGGAGCATAACCAGGTAAAAGAAACTCACCACGAGGACAAGTACAGACATAACTAGTTCTAAACTGATTGATGTTGCAAGTTCCTCCATTACGACAAGGCATGAAATCACAGAAGGTATTATCAACCATAGTTTCACAGTGGATACCAGTGAACTTGGGAGGACAGGCACAAATGGTGGAATTGCCAATAACATCTTCTTGACAAGTGCCTCCATTCTGGCATTGATTGTACTCTGGTTTAGTACAAAGAGGACCTGAAATACAAATACTTTGAAAAGCTGTTCACAAGGAGTTTTATTAGTGTGGCAAGATTTTTTTTAAGCAAGGCCATTCTTAATTTGCAGTTTAATTTTATTGATTAAAAAATAGAATGAGGTAAATTTTTCGGTTAAAATAAAGATAGGATCCAGACTAAGAAAGAAAAAAGTTGTTATATTTGTGTAGCAGTGTGATATCTTTTCAAATTTGGCTTAAAAATGCCCCAAATATGACAATGGAACTTATTTTAATACTTTTTTTTTCAGTGCATTACTGAAAAATTTGAATAACAGCTGAAGTTCTGCTGTCCCAATTATCTTATTAAATCAGAATTATAACAGAGGACTTTAATGATAACATGATATAATTAAAAACTAAAAATAATCAAATACCATAAAACACATTGACCAGAAAAATCTAGACAAATATTTTAAAAGAAATTACCTGTATCTATATCACAGTTAGGACCAGTGTATCGATTAGTACATTCACACTGATATACATTTGGTAAAGATATACATTTGCTGTTTTTGTGACAAGGTTGATTAAAACATGGATCCACCAGGTAACCCTCTGCAATACAAGAAATATATTTTTTAAAATTTACAAAAGGAGACAAAAATATATACAGCTGAAGCAACAAATAAAAATTGTTAAAGATCTCACATTACTAAAATAAACATTATTGCAATGTAGCACTTTCTTATTAATATACCTTTAATTAGCATAAAAATATGCAAATTAGCAAATGTCACATGACACAGTCAGTACTTCTGAGTTTTACTTTAAACACAGAAAATAATACTTATAATTTAAATACATGTAAAAGAAGGATTGTGATTTCTTAAACCTGGGTCAAGTGATGAGAATGACAACCAAGATGACGCCCAACTTTTCAAACTTCAACACCACACCAACATTAGACTTTGGGTATTGACAGATTTAATGTACTCAAGCTTTGTTACGCGAGAGGATTTTAAGTGGAACCAGAATCAAAATTACAACTCAAT
This sequence comes from Trichonephila clavata, assembly GCA_019973975.1. Lineage (NCBI taxonomy): Eukaryota > Metazoa > Arthropoda > Arachnida > Araneae > Nephilidae > Trichonephila > Trichonephila clavata. The sequence continues at coordinate 164,683 of BMAO01019834.1, read as the reverse complement.
AGCCCGCACACAAGTTCGGGACCGTGACCAGTCGGCTATTGCGGCCACAAGACAATTAAAATTATCTAATATAAAAGAATTTCAAGTAAATGAAAACACCAAATAATGGTTACTCTTTATAAAATAACTATTAGCAAGCATTTTCTGCCGTGCATTTCGAATAGAATCTGAGCATGAAAATGAAAAATTTTTATGACCCTATCTCCCCAGGGATACAATGTAGCAACTCGATATTCCATATAGCTATCTATCTAGCGTAATCCAAACCACAATTTTAAAAACCCTGAGATATAAAGGCTAATAATTCCACAATCATGTCTTTCATAACTAATTCTACAGGAAAATCATTAAAAAATTGTCAAATCTATTTGGACTACGAAATTAACAAAATCGTACAAACTGACTTCAAATTTTAAAATAAAAGCCATAAAAAAACCCTTCCATTGAAAATACGCAAGGTACACAACTACATAAGGTATAAAAAACACAGACCCAGTGCCGGTTTATCCATTGGGCGCTTCGGGCGGGCGCCTAGGATTAGGCCTGGATTATCAAGGTTTTCTGGTAATAAATTTCGATCTGCCAGTGCGAAGAGGGGCCCTGTAGATATGGCTCAGAGACCGAAATGAGCTTAAATCGGCACTGCACAAACCTCTTTTCGCTGAGGTAACCCCCCTGCCATAAAAGAGGTATGTGTACGTTACTGGTAATCTGCATTATCTTTTATGGGATTCAAAGTACAAATAACCATAAAATTAGTTACCCAATAAAATTTAAGATTTTTGGAAAAGAAGTGTAAAAGACGAGGGGGGGGAGAAAAATACTTTCCCCTTTTATTATTGAATGATTGGGAAGAAAAAAAAATCGGAGCGAAGACACTTTCTCAAATAAATAAACTTTGTTATCCAGGTGAGCATATGAAGTGTTTGTTAAAGGAGCAATTTCTGGGATATTCCAGAATAATAACTATTATTTGTCAGGTAATAAACGCCATGAATCTGATTCTAGGGGGGGGGATATCAAAAACCAAAATATTAAAAGAAGTGCAGCAAATGAGTTCATATCAGCTTGAAATCTTTCATCAAAACTCTTCACTATCATATACTAGTGCCGATTTAAGCTCATTTCGGGCCCCGGGCGCAGAAGATCTACAGGTCCCCTTGGCACTGGGGGATCGAAATTTATAACCAGAAAATCTGGTTAAGTCCAGCTTAGCCGGGCCCCCTGGGCGCCCACCCCAAGTGCCCAACGGATAAACCGGCATTGTCATGAACACAATGACTTTAGCAGCAACAACAACAAAAAACGCTATGCGACTGATGTTTAAAAAATCGACAATTATTATTTGAACAGGAGCACGGAAATAATAATTTAAGCGATTGTTTAGATACGTGAATCCCCCTATCAGAAAAAAAACTGAGATTTTAAATCCTCGTAAGAATCTTGGACGATTTATTTCTTATTACAGATTACGTTTGTGAAGCGGCCTCGGTAAAAAGAAAACCGAATAATTCAAGGCATAGGTTCCAATACTAATATCACAAAAGACGGAGATAAGAATTGCTTATTAACGTCGTACTCAGAATGAAGCAGCACTAGGGATATTCACAATTTTGAAGTACGGTTAAGTGACGAGGACTACACTTGAGCTGGTATACTACTTTCAGAATTCCAAATGACGCCGCTGTGAAATCATTAGCCTCGATAGATTTAGCATGCATCTTCCTTCTACACAGAGGATCTTCCAGGGACTAGAAGGGACGTCTTTAGGACTAGGCTCCACAAAAGCAATACAAACCATAAATTTCACTAGACTATCACGGTCACTGTGGAAGTTAGAGAATAAGGGCAGCTCTGATGATCTTTTAAGGAACCAAAACCAAAGGAAATACGATGCCTCTCCCACCTCTTACCAAAAAAGCTTTAAACTCGGCTTTCTTCGATTATTAATTATACGGATAAAATTTCGTTTCCAATAAAATTTCTTAATAGGATGAATATTTTATCAGTATCCAATATAGTTCGTGAAAAAATCCGCTTATTTTAACAACTGAAATACACACATTGTTCTTTCCATCCTAAGTCAAATCCTAATGCACTCAAATGTCACCCAAGTTCTACATATTTGGTGTGCTCTCCAAATTGTTGGGGGGGGGGGAGTCTATAGCTAACTACTTTTTGGCAAGACTTTGCACTGAAATAGGCCTTTGTGACAAATCAAGAGCATACTCGTCCATTTCCTGTAATGCAAACCCAGTGTTTTCTATCCATAGTATTGACAGTTATTAAATTCCTCTGATAAGAAAAAATGGTTCCAACAGAATAATTTTAAGTTAATATGTGCCAGTTGGAGTAAAGTAGCTTTAACATCAAGAGTTTCTAATTACTAGTAATAATATATATATATATAAAATGTTTGACATACCACATGTGGCTGTATTAGGCAAAGGGCACTTCCTCCAATCCACTTCGTAAGAGTAGATGCTAGAATCATTCAGAACCACACCCGCACCCTGCAGGATACACCCTGTGAAGCCTCTACCCACAGTCAGTTGTGGATGAGCGCTTTCCAGCCTCAAATCGAACAGATCGGTATTATAGGTGTTATTAGCTACTAGCACAATGTTTTTGGACACCGACAGCGTCACGGTGCCTAGGTTATGGATGAGATCAACATCGTGCCAGCGATTGTCAATGAGGTTCGAACCAGCAATCACGGAATGATGAAGTCTATTCACTTGCCACGCGAATTCTAAGGAGGCGGACGGCAACAGAGTCACATTTACAAAGTCTCCTGAGATTCCTTCTTGGTATAACAGTTCACCACTGGAGCACGTTCGAAAACTGAACGAAGTCCTTCCTCTGACGTCGAATAAACTCGTGATGGACACGTAAGAGGATTTGTTGAAGAAGCCTTCTGGCCCCTGTGCCAGCACACAGTGTTTGTGAACGAAAAATATGAGCAGAAGTACCAGCATTGTACCTGGAATGGAAGAACAGAAAAATTATTTACATTGCATCTGCATAAAGAAAGAGGGTATTCTAGAAGAATCAAAACAAGCTTATAAAAGAGATGCCATATCACAGATATACAAAAGAACACATTTACAATTCAGAAAGGATTTTTATTATACTGCCTAAATATTATAAAACGAATCAGAAGAAAAAAAAATCGAATTTTTGATACTCTTTTTCAAATAATTATATTAAGTGGCACGTAAATTTTCAAAAAACTATCGATTTTAACTTTTTTTATATTTTTTAAGAGTTCAAATATTTCATAATATTTAACAATAGTGTGTAACTGGACTATTGAGAGTAACTGCAGACAGAGTAAGTTCTGTTTATCTGCAGACAGAGTAAGTTCTTCTGAGTGTTTTAAAGTTCAATTTTTTTTTTATCAGTAGATGATTTGGTTATATGTGATGCGAAACCTAACACATTTTATCTGGAAATGTGAAATTTTCCAAAACTTTCTGAAGAACAATTTTAAGATAAAAAATAGTTTAAGATCTTCAATAGAAATAGATAGCACAAATAAGATACATGCAACGCTTAGGTAGAAATTAGTATAATAACCACCTGATAGGCAAAGTTCAAAATCAAATTACTGCTTTTTAGAAGCTAAAGAAACCATGAAATTTTTTAAAATTAAGGACATTAAAAAACTCAGAAATTTTATAATACAATTTAATAAATCCATAATGCATTTATATTTATACAAAAGCGCCGTGAAAATTTTAAATTGAAGGAAAATCTAATCTTCAACTTTCGAAACAATAGAAATTGTACACATTGTAAAAAAAAAATACTTCCACGATTGAGGAAAATTTTTTAGAATTAATATTTTTCGAAAAATTTAGAATATTTCAATTTTTCCTGGTTATTTTCCTTCAACAAGTTCATTAAGAAAGACCTTGCTCGTTGATTTTGAAAGAATGGAAATTAGGTATTCCTTCCAACGGATTCAAAGCAGTCTGTGAATTAAGTCATTCAAACAAAAACTTAGAAAGAAATCTCATTAAATATGCTATTAAAGTTTCGGAAAATACTGCGCAAAAGAATGTTTGGCCTATATAATTCAATCTGAATAACAAAGCCTCATTTTATTGTTATTTTGTTCTTAAATGAAGTCGGCCAGCGTTTTGAAAGGAGAGTTTAGAACGGCACATTAGCGTCTACAGAAATGCAAATTTCCGTGGGACGTCATGTTCGATCTAAATAAAGGCATTCTCTGAAATGAGAAAATTAATAGTTCCTACAAACAGGTAGTGACTTTTGTATTTTTAAATAATTTATTATTTAGACAGCAGCGGAAGGAGGAAGTTTTATATTCAACTACCACTAAAGATTTTCGTATGAACTAGTTTTTTGTGGCATTTAAATTCATGAATATATACATGTAACAATTTAAAAACAGTAATGATTAGCCACTAAGATTAAGAAACAACACATTTTCCTAATTTTTATTGCATTTTATTTTCCATTTTATGCAAATATTTAGCTTTCACAAGTACAGAATGGTTAAGTCAATTGGTTCGCAGAGAGTCCCCCCCCCCTTCTTTTGACATCGTTGACTTGCAATCATTTTTTTTTCTTATAAGAAGAATTCATTTTAAAAGTTCACGTAAGTGATCAGACACGGAATTGCATGCTTCCCCGAAAGGGGAAGGGGAGAGTTAAAATAAAACACTCATCTAATTTTGATGATAAACTAAGGTTTGGACAAATAGGGGCCCGGCAAGAGTTTGTTTTTTTTGCGGCCCGCCAAAACAGTCAGATAACCTAACAGACTGAAAATGTTCTCTTGGGTCGACATATATTTGTGTGAGCTAAGCTTTTCTTGCATGAAGATCAACAAAAGTATAAATGCACGCGTTGGCTGACAATTTCAACAAGAAATTCACTCGTGATTGTAAAAAAAAAATTGTGGAAAAGTTTGATAGCGCTTATTTGTCTCCTTAAACTGATTCTACAATTAAATGCACTTGTAGCTATTGATCAGTGGTCCCCAATCCCCGAGGCGCGGACCGGTCGGTGGATCAAACAGTACTGGGCCATCCAAGGAACTTTAAATTATTTCCATTTTATTTACTGTCTTGTATTTTTTTTCAAGGGTTTGTGCGACTTTTCATGGAAATCACTTTATATTCCATGTTAAACACCTTTATACTCATTTTTTGGTGTAACTGTATTTTATTCTGAAGTCATGCTTAAATACAATTAAAATTATTAAATCAAATCAATCTAAAATATAACAATCGGACGGGCCATGGTAAAATTGTCAAACTTTGACCGGTCAGCGGCGACAGTTAGGAGAGCACTGCAATGGATATGAAATTAGCACGGTAAATAAAAATGCTCTACTATTTTATTTAACTTATACCATATATAATCAATAAATATATGTTAAAAGTTTTCTAAGGTACAAAGTTAACTAATGAATGCAATTACTTTTAAAAGGTGGGACCTCCGGCACCCTCCGCTTCCACAATATGGTCCTTGAACTAATATAATCCCCCCCCCTCCCTGCTGCACTGATTGATCCAAAAACTTGCTTCCTTTTATTTGAGTATAAAAAATAAGAACTTTCACCTCCCCTTCTCTTACATAAGGGACTATTTCTAAATTTCATATATAACTTTCTTTTGAATAATAGAAGACAGATATAAAAAAGCCTATCTATCAGATATTTCATAAGCCTTCCTCAAAAAAAAAAAAAAAAAAAAAAAAAAAAAAAAAAATCACAGTTTAGTTTTAACACTCAGAAAAAGTAAATACAAAAGAGAAAGTAAACCTTATCACGATGTAACTTTAATTAGGAGAGATTGTTCTCTACCTCTTTCCGCAATCCAATTTAAAAAAAAAAGAATTTTAATCCTATTTAAAAAAAAACTACCATCCATAAAATTAAGAAACCTTTAGAAATCTATACCGTGATAAAAACACGACACTTACCCTTCCCTTTTCCGAATTCGTTAACAAATACCAGCAGCAAAGTATCATAAATGAAGTCCATTGCTTAGACAAAAGGACCTTTCGATAGGCGACCTATTTTGAGTCATCATGCGGGTACATCCATCACACAGAAACATCCACCTGCAGCACACGTGTAGAATTAGGGTCGCGAGAAAAACAAAATTCGAAGCTTTGGAACAATCTCCCCCATTTCATTCCTAACAAACTCATCAATCGCAATCGATACGGCATCAGAAAATGGAAGAAACACACAAGTGTTGTGCCATGCATGCAAGGGATTTCAAATATGTACAGATTTACACATGTCCGTATAGTGTAGTTTAGAGCGATTGAAATATGCTGACATCTCTTCTCAACTCGTGTCAAGTTAAATGATTACGTTCACATCTCGTAGGCGAAAGCGAAATGATGGTCGAATGGAACTTGAGATTCACAGTGATCACATTTTTTTGAATGTACAAACATCCAGGGTGATTAAGATAAGTTTAAAACCAGCATCCACTTGTTCGCAACGTAATCCATGCGCGACAGAGATACGTTTTCCCAAGTGAACACAGGGGATTAGGTTTAGTGGATATATAGGTTATCATATAAGACAGCGTGCTTTAAACCTTTCGTGCCAATACAACACTTTTATACGCCATCTATTTAAATTACAACTCGCGGCCTCTATTATTGTCGGTATAGTAATAACGCAGAACTCGGTGACTGGCAACGAGCTCTGTAGTTAAGATATTCGGTTAGATGGCGAGGACGATAATGAAGACTGTCACACTCATCTTCTCGTAATTATAACAAATAGCAATCTCGATGCCTTGGGGATAAATGTTTCTTGCATAAATAAAAAAGATGTCTAAATAATACGGTTTGTTCTTCTATGAAAAACATTTTAGACTGTCACAAAAGAGTCAAAAACATTTTAGATACTCGCAGATTTTTTTTTTGTCTTGAAAGCGATCACTGAATCACAACTTTCAATGAGAAGGGATTCTTTTCTATATGCCTCTCCAAATCTTTGGCAATTTCACCAAATATTATTGATGAAGTAGGTGCTTAAAACATGCGTTTATTAACAATTACTTTGCGTTTCGTGACAAAACTCATTTCGAAAGATTTACAACAATAATATCATTGCAATAAAAAGTTTTATTACTTCATTGTAAATACTTGAAATAAAAAAAAAAGCATTACATCCAATAGTTAGTTAAAAACACAACACGAAATCTGACATCTTTCGATATTCTAAAAAACGAAAATTTGTCAATCATTTTATTCAATTAAAATGTAAAACATTTACCTGAAGCAGGGTTACGTCAGAGATGAGACATTCCCCCCCCCCATTTCATTAAAATAATAATACCAATGAGTTACAGATATTGTGAAACAGCAAGGATTTAAACACAATACGAACAGAGGTATTAGTTTAATCAAGCGATGGATCGCACAACCATCAACACAGCTTCCATCATTCAAATCTCGCATTACCCTATCATGAGTGAAGGGATTGTTGGGAAGTGACGTACAATGGGGGGGGGGGATAGGAATATCTGCGGAAGAGTTGACGATATTTGCAGCTGTCACTTCCACGAATATTAACAAGTCATAAGGTATTTTCGAACAACGGAAGGAAGACACGCTTGATTCCTTTCCTTTCTCATCCATATTAAGGTGTGACCTACACCAAACGTATGCACTTCCGAATCGGATAATGAAGCAGTTCATATATAAACACGTTTTCTTACCTCATGCCTAAAATTCCCACGAATAAATAGTCTTTTGTGGTATTTTAAGTACATTATCTTTTATTTTTCAGAGAAAATGATTTGCGTCTTTCCATTAGCAAACAATGACCCAATATGTATATCCTAAAGTATTGATTCTTCGCCTTTAATATTTCACATTTTTCTTATTCAAATCCATTTGTAAGTTTCTCACTCTTACGATGTACAGAATTATACTGTCAGAAGCAAACAACCTTGGTCCGCAGATATAACCATAAATACAAAAAACGTGAAAACCTTTATAAATTGTATAGATTTGACACACGAACGTTTATTGCGATAACAAGATTCTACTGGCAGAACAGTGCGCAACAGAAATGCGAAATTACGACATCATATTTTTAGCTACCCACCGCCAAAGCTGGCATTATGTTTGATTTACAATCGACTTAGTATCGATCTCGTCTTTCCCATGCATGTGACATAAGAAAGGACAATAACAGACTAGCCTATTGTTAATATGCCTATTTTTTTGTTCCAACAGTAATTTATCACATTCCTTTCGCCGTCACAAGTTCCGTTTCAGCAGAACAAAGCAGTAGAACTAATAAACAATTCGAATGGCTACATATATATTTTTAAAATTTATAATGTTTGAATTTTATTTTCAAAGAGTTAAAGTAAATTACCAAAAGTGCCACCTATGTCGAAAACAAATTTATTCTTACTTTAAAGAGTTTGAATCTCCCTTTCACTCTCTAAAAATAACAGTGGCTACGATAGACCAGTGGTCATAATCGTGAATTCGTGGTTATCGCTGTCCAATCATAGGTTCCAGTCAGTGACATTGAAGACTCGTAGCGCGGCTGATGCATGTTAAAACTGTCGAGTACCAAAGTTTTCAAGTTGGAGTGGAGGTAAATAGAGAGCGGTGTCAACTCAAGTGCCGTCCTCTTCACTTGACCGAGGTTCAAAATTACGAGGTCCATCGTCAATAGCCTTCATGGCTTGTGTAAGTGCGGCGTTAATAAATAATCAATCAACTAAAAAATAAACTCCTTTGCATATTTTCTGTTTTCTGTTAACTATATTCATTCCACACCCGATTCTTATACTAACCCTATTCTTTATTATTCTAAAATACATTGATGTTATAGTTAGTCACTTTTGCAAGTTTCCTTCCTTTAGTAGAATTTAGTTTTCAAGGGTAAATGTCAATCAAATAATTTGAGAGATTTTGTAATTCCAAGATACAGAAAAATTCAGGATTCTTACTCGTTCTCTCGACCTTATACTATTTCTACTCAAACAATACATTACTTCTTAAGAAGTACAAAGACACTAGTCGCATTTTTCAAGAATGTTTTTCGAACAAAAAGATAGATTACGCGTTCGATTAATTGTTCTTAAAGACTGGTGCATTTGGATCTACACGTAAGGATTAAAGGAAAGCATTGATTTGAAAACTTTTAATGACACTTAACAGGAAGAGGGAGAGTGAAAATCCGTTGAAGTAACATCATTGTGGTGAGCCTCGACCTCCATTACTTTGCTTTTGTTTCCAAGTCTATAAAAGACAGCTTACAAGAAGAAGCCAGCGTCACGCGGCCTTCGGGTTTAAACACACAATGGGCACCTGCATCACGATTCTTCTTTCCTGATCTCGGTGAGGAAAGGTTTATGGAAAACCCTCTCAGCATTTTTGATTTTTTAAGACCTTCTCCTGAAAAGAGTTACTTCCATTTCCGAAAGAAATCTCAACGGAGACTGTAACAATGACCAGAATCAATAAATACAGGGAGGATGTTTTTCAATGAAAAAAATATTCCACTTCCTCAAACAGGTCCTCAACTAAAAAAAGATAAAGAATTTTGACCTAACGGAGAACTGCATGCTGACAATCTATAAAAGGATCATGAACAGATCAGTACGTTTAAATGATCAATGCATTGTACATTAGATGAAAAAATGTGTAACCTCTTTTATAGTACAAATACCGTAATCTTTGCATGTCCGATAAACACTAAAATTATAAGATTTCTGAAAACAAAGATGAGTAAGCACCATAACACTTCAGGATGCTTGACAATGCAAATAAATATCGATATCTCAACTTGACTGTAAGAGAGGAAAGGACGAATAGTGCGAAAGCGATGGTATCGCTATTATATTTTAAGTGTCATTAAAATCTGCAAGTGTTTGAAAAACGAAACCTTATACACAATAAAAAAAATAGTCGTCATTTTAAAAAGCTAATATTTTCAATGTCTTCATACATTGTGCTTTTGTGCTCAAACGCTAGATGAAATTAATATTTATGATTCAAAGTTTTTGACTGGGGGGTACTGGGTCTTTCCATATAAACATTTTTTTAATAACATATGGCCATTTAGATCGCTAAAAAATTGGGCTTCATTTTTGCACTATGGTGTATGATCATAGTGCCTTTCGTTACATTCAACTTCTGTCTTTTGAAACTTGCACGAGGCATTTATAATCGCAAGACACAGTCCTTGTTGAGGACTCTCATTTGAAGACAGAAGCTGAAAATAAACAGCAGTTTTCATGCTGTGTAGCTCATTGGTAATATTTCTAATCGCCATATCATAATATCTTTGAACTTTTGAAAAAAAATGTCGATAAATCGGTTACGACCTCCTAGGATTTTTTCATCACTAAATTTTTCTTCTCTTTTTCGCTTTAAGATCTGAAAGACATGTACCAATACACTTTCCGATAAGCCCAATACACTAATTTTTCCACTTGAACATCATATAGATTCGCGCTCATCAGAAACTAATGCAAGGGGAAACACAGGTGCTCCTAGCAGAGTTTGTTTGATGCGCGTCAAGGAATAGCTTCATTTAAAATATAAATTAAAATACTTCTAATTATCGCATTTCCTCATATCATACATATTTTTAAACCAAAATATTCTAACTTTTAGAAAATATAAAAAAGTGAAAATCGATGAATTTTCAAAAATTCACGTGCCCTTTAATACTTTTAAGCTTGCAAATACATACAGTATAAAGAAAACAATTGTGAAGCTGTTAGATAGACACAATCAAACACACTAATAATTCAAAGCAATAAATATTGTAAAAACAATTCTCAAGAGTTAAAGAAAATTAACTCAAAAGATGCTTTTGCGACTTTAAGAAAATCGGATGCCAGCAATACTATTTTGAATTATTAGTTCACTCAAGAACACTATAGGTGAGCGTGCTCCTCCTCTCTTTTCCAACCCTTTACAAATTTCCCACGTAAAAAGTAATACTTAAACGCAAGCCAGTCAATGATCCTGGAAATAACGGCTGAAAACCGCCTGCCTGTCAAAGGAAGAAACACCCAAGTGCAGGTGAAAGACAAAGAACACAACAGAACCACATCCAACCAGGTTCAACTGCCACAAACTGAAGGCGGTCTTTAACCTTTAAGTCAGGAAATATATATATAATCTCGGTATCTACTATAAATAGCATGGGCTTAACGTATTTTATAATTTGAAGTGACAATTTTGAAGAAATCAAAACAATTTGGTGTTCATAAATTCTAACGCATGAATTTAATTAACGGAAATTGCCCATTTCAAAAGTGAAAAATCAAATACTCAACGAAGTTTCAGACAGGTGAACTAAATGAAAGGTGAAAAGTTCGAATATACGTACGCAATGATTCACGCCGCCCTCTAGGTTCAAGGATTAAGTACCATCTACCTTCGCAATTTCATGAATCGGATTTATGTTGATAAAATTTGAAATATACATAAAACGAGTAGTAACGGAAGTGTGAATGAATGCTTAAGATAATTATAAATACATAGATCATCTGGTTTTCCCCCTAATATTTTTAACAATTTTTTTTAAATATCTCTAGGTTTTTGATGCGTCTATTCTAGTTGTGGAATATTCCCTGATCATAATACATCGATGCTTATCACATACAAACAATGATTACGCGTCGCGAGAGAAATATTATCAACTTTCGGATGCAATTGTGTATTGTTACAAAAACACATTTCAGCATTTTTTTTAGATTTGCCGAGCTTTTTTCAGTACATATTGAAATAAGCAATTATCTAGGTTGATTACACTCTACGCAGAGCATCACAATATTAATGAATTATTTTATAAATAAGCATATTTTTTTAAATTTAAATTGTCCTGCACTAGAAAATTTTAAATTGCCTTACATACTTTACAAAATTATTCTCATAGAGCAGCTAATCAGATTTTTGTATTTGATTGATTGATTGTTCATTAACGTCACACTTGAAAACAACATGAGGGCTATTGGTGACGGATCTAGTAATCATGAACCTCGGTCCAGCGATGAGATCGAAACTCGCGCAAGTACCTCGTTCTCCAAACCTTCACACCCCGCTAACGTGAGGCCTTTGAAACTTCTACAGATTCTACGTGCATCAGCTCCTCAACATGACGGGTTTTCCCTGGCACCAGGACTCTAATACATAACTCCACAAACATAACGTAAGTCACGCGACTATTATCACTCTGTAATCACGGTCGTTTCTGACTAAAGATGGAAAGAAAAAATAACTGGTTCTCTCAGCCACAGAAAATGACGTTCCATCCCTAATACGGAAAATATTTAGCTCTTAGAAGGCTTTAAGTCGTATTAAATTTGGATACTGATTAATACACCTTGTAATTATGAATCATATTTCGCATGTTTAGGACATTCTACTTTCAAATTTGCTACACCACAACGACGTAACGAGTATAAAAGTTTTCATTAATTCCCACAATGGCTGTTGGCTAATTCGCGTCCTTATCAAGGAACAAGCAAAACTGTGCCGTGTCTTCACCAAACCATGACCTCTTTCTAAGTTGAGAAAAACACTGCAAATTCAAAATGTAATGGATAAATCAATAAAATACATAGACGGACTCTTATAGTTTTCGAACCCAAATTCCGTTGAGGTAAATATGTCCGTAAAACGGTTTTTAAAAATGTGGCACACTTGTCAAATCCATTGAGGCAAAAAGTTTAATACAGTTTTTCCTGCTGGCTCGTAAAAACGGAATTATATAACTAACCTCTTCAGTTCAGGGAAATCCAAAGCCCCAACGTTACCTTCTCACCACGTCACCTGCAGAAGGCGGTTTCAACTTCCAAGTTCAACACATCGACTTAATCCTGAGTAGAAGTTCCACCATCTTTCCTTTCCCAAGGCCGGATTAGTCATACGAAAGCCGCGAAAGAAATTGGTGTAACGAAAAGGAGCTGACTCAAAAATGTCGAAACCGGCTCACACCTGAAAAGGTCGCCTATCCAGCGCTATGGGAGGTCATCTCGTCCTTCTAAGGCGCCGAGGACAAACCCATGCACCACATATATACTAAATTAAAACAAGAGGAAGAAAGACGCATCTTTACAAGAAGGATTCGAATTTTGATTATACGTCATGTATTAATGGATGAGCCGGTGGGGCATTGCAAATAAATCTTGATCATGGCCTCCAAACCATAGCTGATTATTAAACATATTCTGTGGAGAATGCTCAGTAAATATGTATGATAGTGATTTTTCTTCACAATTGTTGACGAATAGCGTTTATTAAAAAAAAAAATTCTAAGAGTAATTTGTTTTAAGCCATTTACAATTTATGACATATTATTTATAATGAAACAGACTTTATGCATGAATTAATTCATTAAAACTTTCAAGGATTTGAGCTGGAGTGTGACCACACACATTACTGTATATTCCGCTAAAAGTTTATATAAAATTGATTAGTTAAGTAGAAAAAGTGTTTAAAAAAATTTCAAAATAATTAATAATAGCGTTTTTTTTATTTATTTTAAGGAAATTCATTGATGCCAAATTTTAATTTAGAGGACTTACAGTTTTATAAATCCATCAAGAAATGAAAAAAATTCGTGTACATGTGTGCAGCTACAATGACGAATACCTCTTGAGCTTGAGAACTTAATATTCGGATATTCAGCTGTTAACACAATATACTAGCAGATTCGAAAATTCATGAAAGAATAAATATCAGGGTAAAAGATAACATAAAAGAGCTATGTATTGATTTTTAAATAACCAAAACACAGAGAAATAAATAGCTAACACACACATTCAGATGCTCATAAAAAAAGCGTTAGAACAAATATACTACATTGGTAGATCTGTATTCGAATATACGCCAACTAATAAACTGTGGAGATACTTCTGTAATGAAATACAACACTAGTTTTTGTATAGTTTATATTATACACTTATTTTTTATGCATTATATTTCATACAGATATGTACGATTTTAAGAAAGTGACCGAAAGAATTATGGAAAACAATTGTAGCAACAAAAAACAATGTTATGCTACATTCAATTACAATATCACAATAGAGAAGAAAAATGAACTGCTATTTAACAATGAGAAGCCCAATGGCAGCACATCGCACTTTAACACCACAGGCCCTGGGTTCAAATCCCGGGCTGGGCAAGATCGACTTAGCCCCAGTGGTTCGATAAAGTTGTTAAGTTTGCTTGAGTACTAAATACTGGGAATTTCGCGTCAGATTGACCACCTGACCGGAACATCTGCTAATGCACCTCAGAGCTTAAGGTCACGTAAACTGATATGGGCACAGTAAGCCTTGGTCCTCATGGGCTGTTGCGCCACTGAGTTTAGTTTTTTTCCCAATTAAGTTTGAGCTATATAAAACGCAGTAACAAAATGCTACAGACACTCACATAAGATTTCTTCATTTTTGAACGTTGCTAACGGAAGGCTCTCCAATTTTGTATTTATTAGGGTCCTGAGATATGTACGTCAGTAGAACAATATAAAAAATAAATAGCTTTAATGAGGTTTATTAACATACAAATACGTAACACTTCTTTCGTTACTATCCGGTGAATTCTTCCTAAATTAATTAACATGTGTCAACCAGATAAAGAGTTGTATGCCACATAGTGTCTTTTCTAATTCCCGCTCTCTACGGAATCATTATCTTCTACGTTCATCAAAAATTTGTCAAGGTGCATGAAAAACCAACTAACATTTTTTGAAGGTCCAAATTTTGGCAGCGAAAATATGAGATGCAACAATAAAAATCAAAAAGGTAAGAAAAAGAAAACTGATAGTCCCATCACTAGATGGTGGACAAGAAATAAATAAAGATATTTTATTTTAGAAGATAACGCAAAACGTGATCTTCCGCTCTCTGACGCTGTAAAACTTAATTTTTGCAACATTCCTTGAGAATGATACGAAATTCACATAAAAATACAGGTGATCAATTTTTATCAAACCGCAGAAAGAATACACAGGCTTTGGTAGTGACTGTGCAGTGAGTACATAAGTAAAGAAAAAACAAGGAAATTAGATAATATCGACTCAATGTCATTTCAACCTATTAGGCTGTTTTTCGAATCGGATATCTAATCGGTTTCTCCAAACCTTACACCAGCTTAATGAATTTAATAGATAATACGGTTCTCAAAATCCCCTTACGAGGCACAGCGGAAGCTCTTTAAGAAAACCCATGTCAAGGTATTTGTAAAGATTTTCCCTTCATCCCTGCACTTCCAGCAGAGAAATTGTTAAAGACACTCAAGATATTTAATTAAAATTAATAAATTATATTTTAATATTGTGTAATAATGTCCGAAAGAGCCAAAAAAAAGTATTAATTTTTTAGTTAACTTTATCTTAACATAAAATTATTTCTTGCGAAGTTTGTGTGCGTGTGTGTAACTTTTCTCAAATATATATATATACTAGCTGACCCGGCACACACAAACATTGTTTTGCCATATAAATTATTTCTAGAGAATATTTTGGTAGTCAAATAAAAATTAACGAACTCATTGTAAGTGTGTGGAGATGTGCTATATGACTGAAAGAGGAATGGAGCGCTGTGAACGAGACGGCCTATAAAAGTAACAAAACACCAAACATTAATTTTTTAAATTCTTTGTACTTTTATTATTTTAACTAATAAATTTCAAATTACATCTCTATCACAAATTATGACAATTAAAAAATAACTTTATCAGTCTCTTAGTGCAAGGAGTGTACGATATTTTTAGTGAGTCCATCTTTAGCCAACACAAACAAACTGGATGGCTTACCCACGCGACAGCATGCTGCGTATAATTGTACGTGGGAAAAACACGGTGTGCCCAAATCTAAGCCACAAACAGACATTGTTTGGCCTTGAGACTTATTGATTGCCATTGCGAATGCCAATCTAATTCGAAATTGAATCCGTTTGAATTCAATTGACACATCTGTGGGAATAATAGGGATTCGTGGTAGTAATACATCTTCTCCTCGAAACTTGCCATTCAAAATGCTTGCCTGGACAACGTTTTCAATCAATTTTTCCATGACTAATCACGTACCATTGCAAGAAAACACTTGGCGGGATAAGTGGCCGATTCGATAATTCAATCATTTTTTAAATTTCAGTGCATTACAATGCGGAAATTCCTTGCCCATAGCACCAATTTCCACATTCGAATGAGCGTAATATTTAACATCGGGCTCATACTCGAATGCTAGACGACGGAATAAATCGGATGTAAATGGTCGATGTACTTATTGGCGTTGTTGGTCATTTGCTCTGCGTGTGTCAAATACGAATCGACACGCTTGTCTTTGTTCTAAACGTCTTTGTTGATTTTGTTCAACTCGTGCCTTTTGTGATTGCGATTCACACAACTGTGCCATGTTCACACACACATCTTCATTATCCTGTTGGATTTGTTCGCCTGTTCTTTGAGCTCTTCTATTTCACATGGCTGTGGATTTAGTCCTTCGAAGGCCCAAATCAGACCCTTTGCGTCTGGCTGGCATTGTTCACTGTACAAAACACACAAATAGATCAAATTGAAGTACTTAATGCTAGAAAACAATACTGATAATGTATCTGTTCTTTTATAATTTTACCTATACCTTTCACAATTATAAAATACGTATATATTTATCTTTTAATTGAAAGTGACTCCCAAAAATTTTGCACGCACTGAGTATTACGGTTTTATTAACTGCATTTAATAATAAATAAACTAATAAATAAGAACTCATAAATGTCTGAAAATATTCAGAAATGGTCTATACAAGTAACACAATAGTTGTTAGCGGGAGCTTGAGACACGTTTTGAAAACTATTGATTTATATGAGATCACTTAATTAACTGAACGTGAGAGCCATCTTGAGCAAAATGGCAATAACTGATCTCGTGTTATTTATTTGAAATAATGATAAAAGCGATTAAGTTTTTCGCAAATATTTTTGATACTTCTGTTTTATAAACGGTGAAATATATGAATTTTTAAATTAAAGATATGTACAAAAAATAAAAATAAACTTTTCACTCGCCAAATTTGGTGATTTTGATTTGTTATATATATATTAGACTAGCTTGTACCCGCAACTCCGCTCGCGTTGATGTCTTTAAATAACCGTCAAAGTCGTAATCATTATCATTAGAAAGTAAATAATATAATATGGTAATTTTTTTATTGCTTGACTGGAACCAAAAAAATTTAAAAATTCTAAAATTGAACTTAGTTTAAAAAAACTGAAAACGTAATTTACTATAATAATTAACAACAAATATTCAATAACTTAAACAATGAAAATTTTTAAAAATCGAAAGTATCTACGTTTAATATATAATTTCTCTTTAAAAGAACTCAAAACAGAATATTATTCTAAGATGCTACTGTATACCAAATTACATGTTCTTCCGTCAGTTGCAAATATTTGAAGATTTGGGCATTGAATACACCGCTCAGGCTACATATTGTTGGCCATGGGAAAAACATTGCTTTTTTAAATGCACACCCCTGCTACCTGAAATGTTAGCTTTGTTAATAGCAACAGTAAAACTGAAAATTGAACTTGTTTGACTTGAAACGGTCAGTGGGGATACTTGGAATTCGAGGTATGATAACACTATCCCTTTTCATGACATATGTTCAAATATTGGCGCCAAGTATATCTGCATCAGTTTTGTGGCTATGTTCCTTTACATAGTCAAGGAGCATCGAGATTTTGCATAACTGGTACATTAAGGATAAATTCTGTTACTTGATGTTACAATGCTATAAAATCGTACTTTAATTCTTAAATAATTTCATTATCGAAGCCATTTCCGTCAACACGTCTAGGGCTAATCATTCCAAAATCATGTAGCTTCTTCCTAACCATTCTGAAAACCTTTATTGCGTTTCATTGTAGATGTGTTCATTGAAAGGCATATTTGGTTGTTTTTCATCGCAAAATATCTTCCGCCATGTAGTCTTTGTACTTATTCCGAAAGGTTTGAGGATTAGAAAGACCGAAGATGAAATTAAGTACTGCGTAAAGCTCCCTAATTTCCCCCTATTTTGGCCAGTAACATTGTATGGATGCCTCCATAGTATATCTTCAAAGTAGTAGCTCCATGTAAAATATCTGGTTCAGAAAAATTTTGTGCAAAATATGAATATTGTATAATTAGGTTAAAAAAAATTCAAAGTGATAAATACTTTCAAAACTACACTAAAGTAATCAAAACTTTTTATGAAACTGTCAATGTTACCATAGAATTTTCAATATCACGCGCACGCAATTCGCTCTAAAACTTTATTTCGTTTCCCTCTTTAAAAAATGGGAAAAAATTTGCATTAAAATATCTGGGATTGTCGGAATAGAGAACTTCTTAGCCAACTTGGCGATATTTCTCAAAGTTTGAGTTTGACATTTAACAAACGTAACGTAATAAACCGTTAGACGTTTAATAAAAAACCATTTAAAAATTGCTTTTTGTATAGATGTTAAATTACACTATGTTGCAGTTATCTATACTAATATATAAAAGAAAGAGTTTGTGTGTGTGTTTCACCTATTCTGACCAAATTAAGCAACCCAGGAGTATGAAACTTGGCATGTAGAAGCTATAGGTCGTTATGCTATTAACCTCGAAGAGTTTTTTTTGAAATTTGCTTTAGATTTTTTTTAAAATTCAATTTTTATGCGATTTTTCAGCTAAATGGAGATATGACGTCATCAGCCAGGTCAAGTCTTAACTTTGCGAAAATTAATATTTTGAGCAGTTTGAGGGGATTTTAGTACATTTAACTGTAAATATATTTATTTTAGTTGTATTTATTCATTTTTTTTAACTCTTTGTGGAGGAATTACATTTGTTTTTCGAAAAAATAGTCTTAAAAAAAATGTTTTTCTAAATTTTATTTTTCCGATTGGCAACACTAATTTGATAACAGTAGATATTTTCGTATTTGATTTCCAACGTATTATATCTTTTTCGTTTCTTTAAAAAAACTAAATAATCATTCTATACTGATGGAATGGGGCAATATGTACCATTAAAGTGTACTAATTACTAATATTCAGGCGATGTCATTTGGTTCTAAGTTTAACTTTGGCGCCGAAAACCTGTGCCATGATATGAATCTCAGATGGATTGTAATCAAGTTAAGTTTATCCACCGTATTGAATTTGTGTAACTGTGTATAATTTTTGTTCAAATTATTTCTTATTTCCTTTTGTGGTTTGTAATAATGCATGTTGAATGCGTAATGGAACAACTACCCATCTTGCAAGGCCTAAAGCTACTATTTTTATTGTTGTAACCACTTTTAAAAATATTTACTTTCCATAAAATGTTCTATTTCATTTTATGCTCCTGATTTATCTTAGCTGCACTATGATTATCAAAAAAGCTTGATTACACTCTTCAAACCTTTTTGCTGTATCTGAAAAAAGTTGGCAATTGTTGCAATTATACATAAGTACCAAAAAATCTTCCTATGACATTTCAATTCTTACATATTGTCACAACCTATTATTATTACAACATTACATGAAATGAAGCACATGGTTGCCAATTGAGTCCATATAACACATTTGAAATCAGCGTTGCCAACTTGGCGAGCTATTTTGAACGTTGGCATTGGTGCGTAAAAGGTTAGCACCAACATTTCCTTCCATTGAAAAAGGAAAAGGGCACTGCTTTTCCTGATACTTATGTATTAGAGTCAAAGCGGCACTTTTTTCACCAAAATTTGACTTTTTCTTCATATAAAACATATAAGAATCTGTTATTTTGATATTGTGGTGCAAATTTTGTTGCGGTTACTCCAATATGTACCCTTTTCCTTCTATTGGCAAATTCCATGTTTTCAATTGTAACAAAAAAGTAGAAAAATGTAACTAAAGAAAAGGACATTCATTTCTAACTAATAGGGATTAACTGATTGTTAATGTTGTGATTTAAATTAGAATTTCTATTTACATATAAGATTTTTTGACATACTTCTTTTGTTCTGAGCTGCTTATGGTAGTTTCTTCAAAATCAAGCTTTAATTTATCTATTTAAAGTAGCTTTTTGGTTTGGATTAATATTATAATTACTATATGGTAAGGGTACTTTGATATGTATTTATTTTATTTCTTTCATCAATTTTAAATATTTAAGATTTTATGAAATGTGTGTGTGTGTTTTGTGTGTGTTCAAAACTGAATTTTTAAGCGGACCAATAATTTGTGATGATCAAAGGGGTATTTTTTTACAATCAATGAAACTACACCTTCTCTTCTCGCCTGCTTTTATTCTCATGGCATTTTCTGTCGTTGAAAATAAAGATTATTGCTATTCTTCCTTCGCCGGCATATTCAATGTTTTCTTCATTGTAGAAAAATATTGCTTAAAATATAACAGAAAGAAAATGACACAAATTCAAATTAATTGCTGTTAACATGTTGGTAATATTGTGAAGATAATGCTTCCTATTTATGAGAAACCTGAATGTACAATGTTTTTTTGAGGGTCACTGTTTTTTGCCTTATGGTTCCTATGACCAATAAGAACTCATCTTTGTTTTAAATGAAAAAAAATCAAAATTTTTTTTAACAAAAAGGGGGCTATTCGCTGAAACTATGATGAGATGCACCCCTTGAACAGATTTTTCATCATGACTTAACTTTGCCCCCCCCCCTTCTGGCAATCTTGCAAACCAGAAAACTGTACCATTTGTAATGGTTAATTTTTTAGCAACATGGTTTATTATTTGTTTTATTTAGTACTGTTAGTTCTGGGCTATTTCAATGGGGACCTGTTATATCTGTTTTAGGTAGATTTTTTGGTTTTAGTTCATACTAACAAAAAAATTTTTAGTACTGAATTACATTTAATACTCTATATTAAATGTATTACAGAGATGTTAAATAGCATTGCACCCATACCTCATATAATACTAATTTAATTTTTTTTCAGTTGAAAGTTTCCTAATGTTTCTTATTTATGATAGCATTTAGTGAGAATCACTTTATCATCATTAATTTTTTCTTTCGGTTTATCTATTGCAAGTTATTTCACCCATAGTTCCCATAGCAGAAACTTACTACTGCTATCACATTTCTAATAATTTTTATTTATATTTGCATTCATTCATATCTATTTACTCTTTAGCATGCTAATTTACTCTCTTACATTGAAATATTTATTTTTGTTAAATTATTTATTTTTAGGCCAAATTGCAATTTGTTTAAAATTATTTATAATGTGAACATTCATTTGAAAAAAATATTTTTAATTTTTGGTTATACTACTTAATACAGGGTTTTACCCTCCCTAAAAAAGAATATTTTAATTGCTATAATAGATGAATTTTGGTTTTTAAAACTTAATCCGTGCGAAGAACGGGCATTTCAGCTAGTTTGTTATAAATGTGAGAAATTTTTTATTAAAATCCCATTGTTAAGAAATGCATAATTTTGCGCCAACTTGGCGGGGAGTAAGCAACGTCAACATTTTACCCGCGTAGTTCCTGTTCCTGTACGAATATTGAGATAAAATATATCTTATGTTACTCGCTGATAATGTAGCTTTCCATTCGTGAAAGAATTTTTAAAATCGGACCAGAAGTTCCCGAGATTAGCTGGAACAAACAGACAGACAGACAAAAATTTAAAAATTGATTTTTTGATATAAGTACCGTATATACCTTTAAATGCCTTTAGTAAAAAGCTGTTAATTTGAAATTACAAACAGACACTTGAATTTTATTTATTTATATAGATATACTAGCTTTTACCCGCGGCTCCGCTCGCGTTGATGTCTTTAAATAACTGTCAAAGTCGTAATCATTGTCATTAAAAAGTAAGTAATATAATATGGTAATTTTTTATTGCTTGACTGGAACCAATAAAATTTAAAAATTCTAAAACTGATCTTAGTTTAAAAAAACTGAAAATGTAATTTATTATAATAATTAACAACAAAAATTCAATAACTTAAGCTATTAATATTTTTAAAACTCGAAAGTATCTACGTTTAATATATAATTTCTCTTTAAAAGAGCTCAAAACAGAACTGTATACCATATTATATGTCCTTCAGTCAATTGTAAATATGTGAAGATTTGGACATTGGACACACCGATCAGGCTACATATAGTTGGCCATGGTAAAAACATTGCTTTTCCAAATGCACCCCTGCTACCTGAAATGTTAGCTTTGTTAATAGCAACATTAAAACTGGGGATATTGAAACCGTTTGATTTGAAACGGTAGGTCAGTGGAGATACTTGGAATTCGAGGTATGATAACACTATCCCTTTTCATGACATATGTTAAAATATTGGCACCAAGTATATTCTGCATCAGTTTTGTGATCCAAAGCCTCGTTCCTTTACATAGTCGAGGATCATCGAGATTTTGCATAACTGGTACATTCAGTTTTAATTGAAGTTTATGTGAGGGTACACCCGAAAGTTAAAGTGAAATTTAGAACTCCGTGGGATATGAAGTACTTTGTTCTTTATTCATGATTGTATTCATTGCTAAATATTTCTTCATTTCCCCCCTCCCCCACACGTCGTTTAAATTTTCAATGTTGATTTTATGGACAATGTTATTGTTAGGAGCCAATATTGATCTTGCGCGCAACCACTGACCCCAATTTTAATTTTGTTGCAAGCCCGGGTAAATTTGAGCAATAAGATCTACATCATTTTCTCTCTTCTACATTACAAAATTCTTTGGAAGTAAAATATAACCTCCAGCATTTGCGTCCAAACATCCATAACCGATTTTCAATTGCGTCTCTGCATAATGTTCCAAATCTACGTCATTATGAAGATACACTCTCATATTCGTTTTCAGACTTCATTTTTCAAATTTCGCCCATAAGCTTGATGATTTAATAGAGACTGATTTCATCTGCGACAGGATAAGAGTGGGAGTTTTTGAAAATTCACCAGCCAATATATTTTTAAGTACCATTCCTCCTATAATATCTGTACTATCTCGTAAATTCCGAAGAGTCAGATTTAACGCTTCTATAGCTTTCTTGTGAGACATTGTACTTTCATCCCACACTAAAAGCTTGCATTATGGAAGCATCCTACTTGAGAGCTATTTTTTGTGAAATTTCCCATGAGTGAATCTTCAAATGCAAGATTAAGCGATAATTTTAAAACGGAATGTGCAGTACGACCGTTGGTCAGTAAAGTCGCGGCTATACCCAAAGAAGCCATAACAACTGCTATCTTCTGGGTTTTTCTGATGGTCATTAATAATAAGTTAAGCAAAAACGTTTTTCCGGTTCATCCAGGGGCGTCGGAAAAAAAAGAGTGCACCACTGCCGGATTCTATTTTGCGTAACACTTGTTGGAAAACATGACTTTGTTCTGGAGTTTATTGAGGGATAAATTCTGTTACTTGATGTTGCAATGCTATAAAATCGTAGTTTAATTCTCAAGCAATTTCATTATCGAAGCCATTTCCGTCGACACGTCTAGGAATAATCATTCCAAAATCATGTAGCTTCTTCCCAACCATTTTGAAAACCTTTATTGCATTTCGTTGTAGATGTGTTGATTGAAAGGCATATTTGCTTGTATTTGCTGCAAAATATCTTCCGCCATGTAGTCTTTGTACTTTTTCCAAAAGGTTTGAGGATTAGAAAGACCGAAGATGAAATAAGTATTGCGTAAAGCTCTCTAATTTTATTCGGCGAGTGACATTGTATGGCTTTCTCCATAGTAATATCTAGTTTATCTTCAAAGTAATTCTTCCACGTAAAATATCTAGGTTCAGTATAAGTGAAAAATTTTGTGCAAAATATGAATATTGTATAATTAGATTTTTAAAAAATTCAAAGTGATAAACATTCGAAAAATCAAAACTTTTTATGAAACTGTCAATTAATATTACCATAAAATTTTCAATATCACGCGCGCAATTCGCTAAAACTTTATTTCGTTTCCCTTTTTAAAATGTGGTAGAAAATTTGCATTAAAATCTCTGGGATTGTCGGAATAGAGAACTTCTTAGCCAACTTGGCGATATTTTTCAAAGTTTGAGTTTGACATTTAACAAACGTAACGTTATAAACGTTATACGTTTAATAAAAAACCATTTAAAAAATTGCTTTTTGTAAAGATGCTAAATTACACTGTGTTTTAATTCACTGTGTTATAAATGTGAGAAAATTCCATTATTAAAATTTCCATTATTGACCAAATGCATAATTTTGCGCCAACTTGGTGGGGAGTAAGCAAAGTCCCACGGTTTTATCCGCATAGTTTCCGTTCCCGTAGGAATATGGAGATAAAATGTACCTTATGTTACTCGCTGATAATGTAGCTTTCCATTAGTGAAAGAATTTTTAAAATCGCACCAGCCGTTTCCGAGATTAGCCGGAACAAACAGACAGACAGACAAAAAATTTAAAAATTGATTTTTTAATATAAGTACCGTATATACCTTTAAATGCATTTAGTAAAAAGCTGCTAATTTGAAATTACAAATAGACACTTCAATTTTATTTATTTATATAGATATTCCTTTGCAGAACGAGCATGATGTTTGAGGATTATGCATACATTTATTTTCCATCTTTTTAAAATTTTTTTAAAATAAATATTTTTACTATCGCTTCTTGCAAAAGAAAGCTCATTGTGCCAATTTAAAATATTGCGAATATTTGTGCTGGAGATGTAGAAAGACAAAAACAGGTAAAACTACACTAGCATCGCAATTTCGGATCAAATTATAAAAATAAATAAATAAATAATTGATATGAAAAACCAGTATATGCTGCGTAATTAAGTTGTATTTGAAAAAAATCGACGTGTTTAATATCAAGGTAAAATAACAATAAATAAGTAAAGTATGATATTTTAATTGAAGGCTTCAAATATACACAACATGAAATGCAGATTTCCTATTAAGAGTAGATAAAGTAATAATTAAAATTAGTTCCAAGAAATAATTTTTCATAAATTTCAATATAGAAAACAGTTTTTAAAAAATGAAATTAATTTTTGCAAAAATAAAAATGACTATTTGCAAAAATAAAAATGGCTATGTAAAAAAAAAGGTTCGAAGTTTGAGCGATACTTCAGTTGTGACGTTTATAATACGTTAAGCATCAATAAAACGCTTGCTTACAGCTTTTTATACCACAAAAACACTTTAAAATTATTTATTCGTTCCAATATGATGTTAATGTTCAATTGTGCAGTCGAAATTTTTCCAATAAGCAGAGCAAGTACTCACGCTTGCATTTTTTGCTCAAGTCTTCATTTCTCTTATCAAATTGCAAATATTTTGAAAGAAATTTAGTAATACGGAAGCGATAACGGAGAAAAAAGCCCACAGAATTGCACAACACGTCAAAAGTTTCCCATTTCGAGCATCATAAGTTCTTTAAAAAAAGTAAAAATAGAATAAAGGCTTTCAAAAACTTGAAATAAATTTTGAAATTCTAGAATTTTTATTTTTAAAAAGCGTTAAGATTAACGAGTCGAGAGTTATCTGTATGAATACCGAATATCTCCCAAGTTCTCGTAAGAATCAAGGCAAACCTCCTAACGCAAATCCGGATTAAATGGATGAGCAATGCCTGAGGGATAAAGAAGGATGTTCAAATACTATTCGCACGTGTTACATAAAAAACTCGGTATCAAAGAAACAGTAATCCATCTAGGTTCGAAATATAAGGAAAATTTTTTTCCAACATTATCGATGGAAAAACAACGTAATATATGACTATTAGAAAAACAGAATAAAGTGACGATAAATTTTTTCTACAAAGTTTCAACAGCAACAATCCGTTAATGAAATACATTCAGTGCGTGGTATGGGAGGTGTACCATTTTCGTAACCTTCAAAGAACAATAGCATTGTTTATATTCACCTCAAACCTGTCAAAAAAATAAAGAAAGAAACAGTTGTCTTAAGAGTTAAAATATTTCTGTAAATGTTATCGATCATTTTCCAGTCATTCACTGACAAGTTACTTTAATGAAAACAATCGCACAAATTAATTTGTGTTTTTTCTAAACTATATAACAAAGACAAATAGAATTATTTTTTCTAGATTTGAATTTTTACTATTACTTCACAATTCATGGGGGGGGGGGGGCTGAATCATAGAATATTTTAAATATTCAAAAAAAAAAAAAAAAAAAGGGACGATAATTATGTGTTTTTTACAAATAATGCATAAGGTTTTATCTTTTGGTTTAAGAAGCCAGTCAACATTTCAATGAAATGTTTAAAATTTTGAAAATAAATTTTTATGATTCCTTCAGTAATATATTCAAGTAATGTTATGTGTCAACATAGAAGATTTGGTTATTCCTATAACTTTTTTCGACTTTCGAACGCTTCTTCACTGCTTTTTTAAGCATCATAATTAAGCGAAGGGGGCTCACTGAAAGGAAAAGAGCCCCGATTAGCAGTAAGTAACCTAGCCCTTACTGAAGCCCCCAAGAAATCCGACAGCCTTAATCAATATCGAGAATCAATGGCGCTCATAATCACGGAGGGAGTACAAGGGACTTGGAATTAAAAAGAAAAGGTGATACGGTAGAGGAGAGAGAGAAAAGAAATACCCCAAACACGTTTTCAGGTCACTCGAAGGAATTCGTAATTGTAGTTATTTAACGCGAGATGACCTCGCAATGGATCTTCAAAAAGAAAGTTGTAAACAAACTCGATGAGAGCGCATCGAGAGATGTACTTTTCTCTAATCATGTTAGAAAACCGGTATTTTTTTTTTCTCTCTCTAGCCTCAGAATCGGACAATAAAACAAAAATAATGTAAAAAAAAAAGTAAAATTTTCATACAGCAATTCTACCGTGCATTCTTTCCACCTGGACATGTCTTGAATTGATAGGAAAAACATAATTCCTTTCTCATTCTTTTTTTTCTTCCTTTTTCCAGGAAGAATATTCACTCAGGTACGTGCTTGCAGAGAAATTGATTTATTAGTACAGATAAAAGCTAGATTGCACTCTACAAAATAAAAGCTCAGCCTGCAAACGTGTAATTTGCAAAAAAACATAACATCGCATATTAAGTTTGAAAACGGTGTTTTTTTTTCTTTCAAAAGTGCGACGAACTGTGTTGACCAGGAATTAAGATTTATTTAGTTACAGAAAAAAACCATGTGACGTGACATTTTGGTTTAAAATACCTTGACAACGTAACGTTTTTGAAATAATCATTTGCTCGTTGACAGCTTGAAGAGGCAGGTTTTAATTTCCCTCAGGTTTATTTTGAAGAAAGTGTACCTATATATATATATATATATAAAAAAAAAAGAGATACAGCGAGAAATATTAAGCAAATAGAAATAATCTGAAAGAAGTCAAAAATTAGCAATATTATATAATAATTTATTCTTCACACTTCTTCACACCATTCAGTTATAAGCAAAGAATAATTTCCTTGCAGTTACGTACCAACGGGGGAAAGGGGGGGGGGCAACTTAGGATTAAATAAAATTGCTTCTTAATTTACGATGGTCATCACTCGAATAGCATAATCTTAACACTCTCAAAATACTTTAATGTCAAATAGATGGTGGTTGTACTTTGTCAATTTAGGAATACAGTCGACCATAATTCAAAGAAATTACAGCAAAATGAGTAATATTTTTCTATTTGTACACATACAAAGAGGGTAGTTTAAAAGATCCAAGATGAATGTATACTCATTACAAATTCCAAAAATTGCGATTAAAATAAATTTCAAATTAACTTGATTGCAGCATCATAGCGTAGTCTTAAGCTATATTTAATATCCTGAAAACGGAATTTAGTTCCTTAAACATGTGAAATAGTCTTTTTAAATAACATCACGAATTCTATTCTTTGAAGGTGTAAAGACAATATAGAAATGAACATTATATAAGACAGTAGCGTCGTAAAGACTTTTGGAGGTTCTGGACTTCTGTTCAGAAGCACAGTCGTCACCTGAGACCCTATTATCGAATCTGATGTGTATACACGTAAAGTTCAGTAAAACAATGAATAATAAATGAAATTATATCAGAAAATTCGTTATCTACGATTTAAATTCGTAAGATCATTAATTATGTCTTCAAAATCAACTCATATTTCATTTGCAATACTCTTAAATAATACAAACGGTATTGAATGATACGATTTCTCAAATTTTCGGAGAATATGTCCTGAATAAATTTGATAAGTTAAAATAATTCGGATCATGGTCTTATTGAAGCCGAGTCTACAACGAGACGAAACCTCAGCCTTAACACGTCCCTAATACGTCTTCAAAACACAACTTCATTACGTGTATTTTTTAAAAAAAACCCGTAACTCATAATTTTTTGCTTTTATGTGAAATAAGCTATATGAAACATTGATCATGGCAACAATCCATCCGACGAGAGTTTGAATTGAATATAATTCAAACGTCACAATTTGGTAGTGGAAGCCGGCACTAGATGGTGCCCCCAATGAAATGGCTTGCACTCTTGGGGACTTACCGTGTCTGCAAATGGCTGAGCTGCCAAAATGAAGTGAAGCCATTTGTAACAAACAAACGATATGTTACACATTTATCTTGGAGCGATATACATTGTACTAAAAAAATCGCAAACATTTATATCAGGAAAAAGTGAAACATATGAAATAATTCGTGAGCAAACTGAAAATATTTTAATCGATAATTTGAAACACATTTCTGTAGGGAAAAAGAATTTTAAAAAACGCCATGTACCACAGGTTCTGTTAAGATACAAAAAACAAAGGCTGGGTGATGTGCTTGGAAGGGGAAAGCTAACGTCAAGCAAAAAACAAAAAAAACAAAACTTTAATCTCCGAGCGTGCTACTTCAGAGAAGGAAGTTCCGATCATTTTTAAAATTAAAAAAAAATAAGCTTAATCACACATTCACCGATGAATGCAACATGGGCAGACAAATACAAAGACGGACACGGCGGGATTTTTGAATGCAAGGGGGCAGCCAGGCCGAGCAATTCAAAAAGAAGATAGTCTGAACCGCGAGTTGAGACTGCTATTGAAACTGAGTTATGTGTGTGTGAATGCGATAAACCCAAGCCACAAAAAGAACCCTCCGCGCACTGACTCCGCACTCAAGTGAGACAATCTAAGCCATCGGGAAAGGCCTTCGATTGATAAAAACAAGGAGGCAGGTGCTGACTCCGGGTAAAAAAAGGAGCTAAGACAATGGGCAAAGGGGAGAGAAACCAGTTCTGTTTCCGCCGCATTTCTTGCCATACAACGGAAGCTGCACATGTAATGCGTGTGAGTAATATCCCCAGACCACGACTAACGGCTCTCGCGAAAAAAAGCAAGGATAAAACAACCAGCGAAAGTATGTCGCTACAGAAAAGATTATGCACGGGATGGCTTTCACCCCCTTTATGAGATGGAGAGCCGCAGTTCATTCATTCCGGTGTGATTATGCACATATACACAGAGAGAGAATGAATGACTCGTTAAAATAAATGGTCGATTGTGAAGCAACATTAAATGATAAGACTAACTTGATGAACCACCCAAAACCTGACGCAGGGTGTTGGAATTTAATAGATGATAAAAGTTGTCTCTGATTGTATTTAAATTGTTCAGAGAATAACACTCTCCATTCGTCTTTTGTTGATTCAAAAACACTGCAGACCTAGATCGAGATGGAAATTGGTTGTTAAATTTGATTTCTAATGCCTTTATGTTGCTTTTAATGACTGACAAAATCGCGAGCTCAGTATCATCCCAAGGCAATTACTTATCTTTCAAAATGGATTAAAGATAAAAACAATATGTATGTCTTGCAAATTAATTTTTTTAAAAATACATTTTTCTCATGTACTTTTTTTTAAAAAAAAATAATCAGAAAATATGCAAGAATTTTTTAACCAAAACTTTTGAATAAGAGAGATTAGAGAAGGAACACACACACAAAACACAAATAATAATTTTACATTTTTTTAAAAAAAGATAAGTCTTTAATTCTTCCGAAATGCACATGCTTCATTTGATTGTATGACACTGTTCCAAAATGAATACCAATATATATTGTCAAGTTAAAAACAAAATCACCTTTTTATGACTCCAATTCTGGTACAACAAGTACAAAATTTAAGTGACGAATGATTTTACCAGAAAAATCCAAACAACTCCTAACGCAGGTTCGGTAAGACATACACCATATAAATTATCAGATTTCTGCTCTTCTGGTTAAAGTGCTTGTTTTGAGATAAGAGCTGCAAAAATGACATTCAGTAGTCGATTAAGTTAGCATTAAGATAAGAAACTCCTTTTTTTCCCGCTTTTTTTATGATTCTGGTATGATGAAAGGAGTGCATTCTGCATTTCAATGCTCCAGCAACCTAAAATTTTCGTTCCAGTAGGAGAAATCTTCGTCTAACTTAATCGAGGAATAAAACTGAAGGATTAGAGCTGTTCTTGTTGAAAATAAGGGTACACTGAGATTAAGCAGTGAACATTGTTTATATGGGTAGTTTATAATTTTCTCAAAATTCATTGTCTCAAGTTCGCTTGTCTTGAACAAGAAATCTAATCAAAAGTGCTAACCATTTGCGGAAGAATCCAAAGACATCTCAAAGGGAAATTAATTCTTCTTTTTAAAAAACAAATACAATCATTTACTCGAATGGTATCAAAATTAAAAGCAATTTCAACATATATGTAGAATAATAATAATAAAAAAAAATACTGCGATGCAATTACCTCACCTAAAACAATAGTAAATATAAAATCGCAATAAAAAGTAGCTATCAGAGAATTATTGACTTTTTTGAAAAATTATAATTAGCTTTTCCCTTGTGGGTATTGATTTTCAAATAACTATTTATTAATCTTAAAGAAATTTTGAATAATTCTGTGGCAGCAAAAGTCACACACAAATCAACCCCGTACTTGTCACTGGTGTGATGAAATGCTCATTTTGAATTAAAGAATTCAATAAGCATTTATTTTGAAATTTCGGTCAATGATCTAACAGTGTCAACAGAAGAAAAGGCTCAAAATGTTGCAAGTTTATCTTAACTTAAATAGTTACTTATCAATGTTGTAAAAAAAATCTTCAGTTCTGATTTCAGTCTTTAAATATGTGCGAAAATTTTCCAATAATTTAAAAATTTCCAGTACGCACAACTCGAATCCAACTTCATTCATTCGACAAAAATGAATAAATACATGAAATAGCAATTGCAAACTTACTACAGTTAAATTATATAAAAACTACCAATTAAAATTTAACTCAAGAATATTCAAAATTCTTTTGGATCAAAGGATTCCATTTAGAAAGAGATATAAAATTTCAGATTTTTTTTTTTTTTACATTACTTTATATTGAACTTTTCACTTGAGCAAGAAACACACACATTACTGTGTTTATGTTTCATAGGGTTCATCCTCTCTTTGAATTAAATGCAGATAAGAATTCTCAAGCAAATTTGAATGGAATGTGTTGTTAGTTGCGATGGCGTAATACGCCAAGCCTAAGACTTCGTGTGAATCAGTCACAACTGAATTAGCACTTCACAAATCCGAGAAACTGGAATCGGATTCCATATATTTATGAATATGATCTCAGAATTTATAACCAAGGTTGTTTATTAGTATCTTTCAAAACACATAACTGCTCCGCAATAATCTGAGACAGCTTCGACTGACATGAATCCTGGATGGCGTGCAACAATAAATTACCATCTTCTGAGGATGGCCTGGCGCTCTGTTTTCACGACCTCGACTTAAAAATTATTCCGACATTCACGGTCCAGCAGACATAATCGCCTAACATGGGGCTGAGATGACGGATTTCCTGCCGGCAGTTTTCTGAAGCATGAGCAGAATAAGAAAAGAAATTCTGGTCACTAACTCTAACGCCATGTGTGTCGTTGGGGCACACAGACGTTGATCGACTGACTGCGCGAGAATGATCAGGGGCTCGAGCGAAAAGATGACACAGACATCTCCTGCAGCAATACCACGCATTGCTCTAAATCTGCAGGATCAGACAAGGAAAAAGTTTATTCCAATTTTCAATATTATCGGGAATTTTTCCGCCATCTTGATCTTAAAAACTATCAGAACTTCGACAGCTTAATGTAAATGTTATGCTGAAAAGACCATTTAATAACTACCAATTACAGTAGTGACTGAAGTGAAGTGTTTGACAAAATAAAGAAATTTTTAGAACAGCATAATGTATTTAATATTTCAGAATATAGTGGATGTCAAATAGAAGCAAATAATTACAATAACATATGTGTTAATTTTTTATCCTGTTAAAAACTAGAAGAGAAACCCCATTTTTACTGAGCTATGATAGTAAAGGGGATTCGTTAATCGGTTTTATTGATCCCGTAATTGTCCAAGTTGCGCCAACACTCATCAATTCACTAATAATTAGGTGTATCATGTAAATTGTAACAAATGTATATATATCTCATTCAGACATCAACAAACAAATAATCTTTCAAATACCGACCTGAATAAGTTTTTACTTGTGTCTTAATCTTGATAGAAGGTGAAGGAAGAAAAAGGTATACACTGGAGCAAGAACTATATATATAAATAAGAAAATTAAAAAAAAAAAATGTTAAAGGTGGAAAATATAAAAAAGAATGGGAACGTAATCAAAATAAGGAGATACTTTGGTCTTATTTCATTATTTAACCAATAATATATAAGTTCAACTTAATTTTCCCATTTCCCCATAAGATTTCCGAGATAGACTAACGTATAAAATAAAATAAAAGAAATTATTTGCTAAACAACAGAAATTGCTACTGAAATGGATAGCAACTAGAGGATCTGTTTCAAATATGCAATGCAAACAAAACTCCATTTTAAATGATCAAAATACCCCCCTCCCCTCGAGGGAGAAAGATACAAAAAAAAAAAAAAAAACTCTTCAAAAATTGAAAAATTTTACACTATGATAGCCGAGTGATCATGGTTGGGAATTCGTGGCCGGCATTGTCGAGTCCACTGAAGACTTGCCATCCAGAGGGACTAATGCATGTTAAATCCGTCGAGGCTCTAAGTCTTCGTGTTGGTGTGGAAATTTGGAGAATGGAAGCATGAGAACTTCTGTGTTGTCCTCATTACTTGATTTTGGTTTATGATTACCACAGATCTGTCGCCAACAGCACTCGTGCAATTTAAAAGAGCGACGTAAATAAAAAATAAAAAAAAAATCAAATCAAACCATTCCATAATGCCATTTCCTAAAGACAAATAATTCATTCCTTTTAGTAAAATTAAAAATCTTCTACCACACTTTCTTTTTTTACTTAACTAAGCATTGGGGCCTATGGGAAGATAAAATCTTTTTTTAAAAAAGAAAATTGATCGATATGGAATATAGATCGTGAGACGAATATTTATTACACAAAAATCTAAACCTTGTATTCTACAAGGGAAGATTTCTAAGAAGAACAAGGGAAGATTTTTAAGAACAAAAAGGGAAGATTTCTAAAAGAACAACTAAGTTCAAGGGTCAAGGTTAAAATTCTTGTAGTATATTAGACGAATTACACAAGAAAATCACTTTCCTTTTCAGGTAGGAAGCATCATTATTCCGCCTTCAGTCAAAAGCAAAATATACTGACTATGCAGAGGAATCAACAAAAAAATTTCTCAAAGCACAGCAAATAACTGAATAAATTCTTCTATAAGGAGGGGGCTGCCCAAACCCAGCCCCCTGTCTGTATCTCATTCACTATCCTTTACATCCGTCTATATGTTACCTATTATAAACCCCGTACTATCTATCTGCTGCCATTTCAGGGCTTCAAATCCTTTGTGCTCCACTAAAAGAGAACAACTAACCCAGTCCATCTATCTTATTCTATCGCGTGGGCCAATCGAACGGACTGATCCGGGGGAGAGGGTAAACTTGCATTCCAAGTGAGGGAAAGTGTGTTGTAGAGCAGGTGGGAAACACCCTCTTTGGCTCGAGGAATGCAGGTTGCCCGCGGTTGTACTCCTACCTGTGTGGTACGCGGCTTCACCTCTGCTTCGTACTCAAGGACGATGGGCATTTTATTGGGGCCAACAAACAATGGCCTGAAAGGGAGGAATGCCACACCACTGCAGAATGTACGCTTATCGCTTTCCCGATAAGATAATTCGCAGGGATGAGAAATTGCGATAATTTGAAGTTCCCTAGACCTCGTAGGATTCGTTATCAAATCACGGTTTGAAATAAACGAGACGGAATTCCTGAATAAGTGAAAAAAAATAATAACTGAAATTTATATATAAGCAAGGAGTTTGGAGGAATAATATATTATTTTACGATGGGTCAACACGATTTTATGATCAGGAAGTTGACAAAAGGATATGCGGCGATTCATCTCCAAAATTTTGCATGTACGTCGGATTACGTGAGGAAATGGCACCATAAAGTTTTGATCCGTTTCATTATGATTTTACGATACTTACGGTATATTCAAGTATTTATCTAAACAACAGTGGAATGTCCATGTACAATTTTATGAGAACTTTACAGCTATGTACTGTCAAAAATCCAATTCAAGTTTTGTTTCAAAAATTGACTACGTATGAAGATGATTTCTTCAATACATTACAAACTTTGTCAACTTTTTAAATAATCTCTGATTGAAGATGAAAAAGAAGGGGTATAAAAGAGTTTGTAATTATAGAAATGCCTTCCAAGCGAGCTTTCATTCCACTACAAATTTAAGAATGAAAGGCATTTGAAAAACACTCTTGTTTTTAAATGATAATTGCTGAGTAATAAATAGTGACGGAATTCGATACTTTTTTTACAGGGATCCCCCGATCAGTTGCGAAAACATTCGAATAATATACACGCAAGATTTGAGCTTCTTCTTGTCTTTAAATAAACAGGGTGATGAATGACACCTACCTAGCTATGTTGGGATATTTTATATCATATTTTTATGAACAATGTTATAATGACAATACCCAATCGTAAACGTACAACAACTTTTTTTTATATGTATTTTACGGCAATTTCAAAGAAAATCAAACTTTGTATTGAGTCATAAATAGTGGAAATCAAAATCCGCGTGCGAGATAAGAATCAACTTCCCATTTGGTGAACTCGGATGAATCACAGGAAACGCAAAGAAAACTGGAAAAACATTGGACATTACAGCATGAAATATTGAATACACAAAGAAAGAATTGTTTAAATTTACGGCAGTGGAACTAAACTTCAAAGGGAACTTATTGAAATAAATATTGCAGATTTTAAACAATTGCATACTCCTAAAAGTCTATCAGAATCAAAATACTTAAATTTTGATAAAAAATTTTTGCATATATTTCTGAAATTTAGACAGAATGAATTAAGCATGGAAAAGTATATTAAACATAAGTTGAAATATTTTCATCATACTGCGGCATTAAGTTTATATTTATTATTTAAAACAACAACAAATCAATCCCAAGGAAACTAAAATACAATTGATGTAAAAAAAAATCTTAAAATTAACGGAATATTTTAAAAAATACTTTCACAATTATGAAGTAAATTACTTTTTAAATAACCACGCTCCTTTTCGAGTAATATAATCAAGTAATTTTGTTTAACATCGCCTTTTTTTTAAAAACGCGGCGATACTTAAAACAATCTTTAGTGTTAGTAAGGTGATCAATCGTCCTCCTTTAGGGAGAAGAATTCTTCTTTTATAGGTTCTATCCTTCTTCGAAAAGTGTCTTCCTTTTTAACATTTTAAAACTAATCTGTTAATCTCTGTAGCAAGGGAAGCCAGGCCGAACGGTAAAGAGTCATGTGCCGGTACAATATGAATTATCGGAGATATTAATGTATTTTCTACATAATCTAAACCATAGGTTCCAAACCTTTTTTGAACTGGCGCCCCCTTTTCTAGTAAATATTTCGATACCGCCCCCTTTTCTTGTGAATATTTCGACACCGCCCCCTCCCACTCTAGAGAAATAAGAGTGTACATAATACATGGTGAAAACAAGAGTTATGTTTTAAAAAATATCGTATTTCTAAAAGAATATATTTTTTAATTTAATTTTTTTTTATAAAGCCCCAATATTTTTACTTGCGAATCTGAAATAGCTATTGCCACAAATTTATTTAAATGTGTCATATTATATATTTTAGTGATGGGATATTATTGGAATTGGAACGCGCTACTGAATTTCTTCTTTATTTAAAAGAATGGAATAAAAGTTTTAGCGTACCTGTTATAAAGACAGGCATGGGTTTTGATGATACGAAGTAATTCATAATAAACTATTGCTCTCAAAATAAATATAAATCGACAGGTTCAACCTTTAAAGAATCACGTTAATTCCTGGTCAACAAATTTAATTATATTAATCGGATAATATACGTGATGGAATACAGTGGATGAAACAATTTTCCTACTGCTCACAGACAAAAACTACACGTGCACTACAGATATTAAAATGCACTCTATTATTCACTTTATTGTAGTTCTGAATGCAATGTAATCTTTAAATTTTTCATCCACTTCCCGAACTACCGAAATATGTGAATTTTCGTACATGTAATATAGAAATGATTTAAATACATAAATCAACATAAGTAAACAGTATTAAAGTTTACTTTTATTAGTACATAATCAGCGTCTTTTTGGCTTAATCTGACCAAGCCCCTCCATGCCATCTCAACGCCCCCTGATTTTCTCTGGGTCTTTTACCGCCCCCTTGAAAGCCTCAAACGCCCCCAAGGGGACGTTATCGCCCACTTTGAGAACCTATGATCTAAACTAAACTCAGTAGAGCAGCAACCTATGAGGGCAAATGCCTACTGAGCCCATCTCAATATTCGTGACCTTGGTCTCTGAGGTGCATGAGTAGAAGTTCCGATCAAGTTGTCAATCTGACGCTAAAAACCTCATTTTCACACAAAATAAGGCATCTATTTTCCACAAAGCGAATAAAAAGATTGATGATGAACATATTTCAGCTACAGAAGTTAAGTCTTACTTTGAATGATTTTGTTCTTCAATAAAAATCACGATTTGAAGAAAAATTTATTTCGTTAACAATAAAAAGAAGATTGTCAGTCTCAGAAGAATGAAATCCAGGCATAATCGAAGAGCAGAATTTTTACCAAAGATGTTTCCAATATGTCGAGGAATGGTGTGATACAAGTATCACAGAAAATAACAGAATGGTGTTTTTAGACTTTATCGCAAGTAAATCGGACAGATATAGAAAATTGTGTTTTTATCGAAAAAAATGCCAGATATTAAAACCGATGACAATTGTCTGTTTGAAGAAATTAGAAGACTGAATGTATGCTTATATAAATTCTGATAAATTGTAACAAATGGAATAACAGTATGTTGAAATTGATAAAAGATGGTTGGAAATAATTAACCATTTCAAAAATGAATACATTTCATACGAAAATTTAGTTATTCTTGTTGAACTATGTTGTATTGATTTGTAACTAATGCATCAGTTGAAATAATTTTTTTTGAATTGATAATGATTTTTGGACTAGAGAGAAATCAAGATTGAATGTTGATACTTTAGATCATAGGTTTCCAAACTTTTTAGCCTCATAGACCCCTTGGCAGGTTTTTCAATTTGGGGTAGACCCCTACTTTCCTAATATTAAATTTGTGCAAATTTATCAACTTAAATGTGTTTTTGACAGCAGGTATAGAGGTTTTTTCTTTAAAAGATTAAAAAATTTTACTGTAGTGAAGTATAGAAGAGTTTAAAATTTAAGAAAAAAGTTAGTTAATTTAATTAGTTAGTTAATTAAATTAAAATTTAACTAATGCATAAAATAACTTATATAAAGTAACTGTACAACAAACAAGTGCTTTTTGTGGGAGTGAGGAATCTGTGGATGCAATAATAAACTTTTAACATTTGGCATCAATCTTATCAGGGTTTAACCCTAAATATCTCCTCAGTTAATGGTGTCCAGTATTTTCTTCTTTCTTTTTTGTTTTGGAGATTGACAAGCGCACCTTCTCAATCGGAAAAAACAATTAAAAGCTTTCTCAAGATATTCCATAATTTGGAATGAATAACAAGTATATCTTTTAAATGCTAAAATTACTGGCATTGTTTCTAAACCTTGTTTTAAGATCTTCGTTAGTGCATATTCCTAGTGCTTAATTCTTATAACATATTTTTTTTCAAAGTGACCATATCAATTCATTATCTTCTGTGGTACAACGATAGTCAAAACATTCTCAAACCTAGTATCAAAATCTAAAAAAAAGGGCATTTGAATGTTGGCGAGGTTCAAAATTATGCTCCTTTAGCTTAATTCTAGCAAGAAAGGCTGTGTGAAATGTGGTCCTAACAACACATTTATACTGTTGCTTTGTAACTGCAAATAAACGTCATTAAATTTAGTAAATAAATCTGTTAAATAGGTAAGTCTAGTTTCCACTTAATTAAATTTCCTTTTAATATTAGTCACGATCTGGTTTAATAAGAGCCACAATCGTAAACCCCCATTTACACCTCATAGACCCCCGAATTATTATTTTACTGTCGTGAACCCCTTACAGATCGTCACAGACCCCTGGGGGTCTATATACACCACTTTGGGAATCACTGCTTTAGATGCAGCATTTACATTAAAGTTCAATATGAAAAATATTTCTTGTTCCGAAATTTCCAATATATTAGAAAATATATAATGAAAAAAAAAACTATTCAATGTAAAAATACTTGTTTAAATAAATAATTAAAAGGGATGTAGGCGTAATTAGTGTATTTTTGTTCGAATTAATAAAATGTTTCAAAAATTTACGTTGTAATTTTTCTCAAATTTTTCGTCCTCCTTTTCATTGTGAAAAAAATTGGTCACCTTAGTTTTAGTAGTAATATTTTGTGTTTTGAGTATTTCTTTTTCATAAATAAGAACCTCTAATTATTTTAAATGAGGCGCCATGCTTTAAAAAGACATAAGGCTAATGATTCCAACTGAAAAATCAAGGGATCCGGTCCTCACCGCTCTTGCGATATTTAACAGACTATTGGCGACGAACTTCATCAGTCTGAGTAACAGTTAAGTGACGGAGATAAGCAATGAGTTAGTACCCCAACTTCTCTAACCTTTACACGTTACGTGATAACTTTCAAATTGGCAACAACTCCCATGAAACATGGCAATCTTCAGCGAAATAGAAGTTCTTACCTGAATCCAATAACCTCCATTCTACACCAATCGGGATATAAAAGGTCACAACATTTAGAAAATTTAGAAATTAGAAACGAAGAATACAAAAAACAACTCATAAATATATGTATATAGTTACAAAACAGAAAGTGAGATTATTCCCGAAAAAAAAAAGCGTACACAATTTATCGTCAGAATTTATTTTCACAGCATATATACATATGAAATTCCATTTAGGTAAGAAAAAGTGAGACCATTTATTTTCACGCTCGGTGGAGAAGCGTCAGCGAATGAATTTCACTGAAAACAGCCAAAACTGAGAGTTTGTGGGAGTGGTTCGATTGTTGGACAATTTCATTACACGATAGAGAGAGAGAGAAAAAAAGTTTCACACATAACAAAGCGTTCATTATTTGGAGCAATCAGAGCACAATGAATGAGGAGTTCGGTTTAACATCTCTTGGCACACGTTTTCGTCTTGTCCATTCTAAAGGAAAAACGTTTTGAAATCTTCCGGAATCCAAGCTTAACAAGGTGAAAAAGCAGGAAAGGAAAGTGTCATTTGTGCCCAGGTCCAAAAATATAGTCTGTAGGCAGCCGCCTGCTATATTGTGTAATCTACAAAACGACAATTTTCGTAGCAAATGGCAACGTTACGGTGCTGAAGGTTGCGCTTCGAAAGTAAAATACTGATGGCTTGAATAACCTACATTTATTTTGAAATACCTCATGTTTATGGAACGTTTACATTATTCTACTAATATCTCGTAATCGAAGATAAAAGAAAACACTCCGACATTTCCAGCAATTTTTTTAATGCAATTTTTGATAATAGAAAAAAAAAGAATTTTTTTTTGTGCCACTCAGAAAATGGGTCAATTGTTAATTTGACTAGACCTTTGTAGGCAAGAAGGCTCGTAAATCTTTTTAATAATACGAGTCTGAACTGCACAATGGTTGGCATTGGTCAAGATCAATCATAGACGAAGATCAACAACACAAGTATTTTACTTATTCTTTTTGTAACGTAATCCAATGCGATTTCGAAAACAATTAAAATGCCTATTTAACTACCGAAACGATTCGAGAATTATCCAAAGTGAAAAACCCATGGCGTGGATGTTTTTTTTTTTTACTTGAGAGAATTTTAAGGTCAAAATTTATACGGCAGGGGTGCTTTTTAAAACTAGAGAACCGGAAAAATTGTCAGTGACAAAGGAAAAGAACTAAAAAAATCGTTTAAATTACCTGTCACATTTTTAAAAAAAATTTCTCAATTAAATATTGTTTCAATCCATAACATTAAATTTCTCTTCTCTGCAATAAAGCTTGAATCCTTCGGAGGAACTCTCTAGCATTTTTTCCACTTCACAACTTAAGTTTACACAGTAAGAAAAATTTTGTCTCCAGCCATCTTAGACATTTAGCACTGGAAATCATTAATAGCATCCCCAATGATGCAATCAAAATTTATACAGATGATAGTGGAATATCTAAGTAGGTCGGTAATAGTATCTATATCGAAACGCCCCAGGAAAAATTGTGCCTGAAAAAACGCAATCCAGATTACTGCTCAGTTTTCAGAACTAATAGCCATTGACGCGGGACTTCTAAGAAGAGAGAATTACGGTGATCTTTGGATTCTCTCCGATAGCCGTAGTTCACTTCAACACCTTCGCAAATGGTTTATTGTAGGCGACAAAACCAGCGCCTCTATCTTACACAAACTGAAACATATATCGCTGCAACATAATATTCTTTTTCAGTGGATCCCATCTTACGTCGAACTTTACGGCAATAAAATGGCGGACAAACTAGCAAAGGAGGGCTGTAATCTTCCAACTCCCTCCACATCTACCCTTACCCCTATCTAAAATTATACTTGTTAAAAAATCTCAAAATTTGATGGAGTGGAGGGTGCCTCCCACTCATCATTGGTATGTAGGTAATAGACCCAGTCTGGCCCTAGCCCTCAAGTGTGTCAGATGCCCCCAGACTACACTCAACTCGTCTTGCTAGTGGTCACATCAAGTGCCTCTTATTTTCAGCGAACAATCTTTAACTGTGCAAGATCACCAGGCTACCCACTGAACACATAATGCGTTGCATGGATCTCACGAACAAGGATATCTACACGGATCCCCTTCTTGTGCGGGACTTTTTGAGAGTCAACTGATCTTGCCTGTGACTCCGTCAGACCATGAAGGATTTGCAACAACAAATTAGATTTTGAATTAACGTATTACAAGAAGCAGCACGAAGGCAAATGTCGAATGACCTTGAAATGTTGTTGAGGATAATGTCCGATTTTTACCTCCCTTTCCTAGCTTCACATGTATCGGGATATCTTTCAAACCTATAGGAAATGTGTCAAAGGTTCTCGACTCTTCTCGCAGGCAGCAACCCCCCTCCCCTGCCATTAGTATAATAGGTCTTTTGAGTGAGTATCAACAATACATTTTGAAGTTACACGAAAGCTATTGACAATGGATCGGTCAAGTGACAAGGACAGCATTTGAATTGGCATTCCATACTCCAAAGTTCCACACCACATCAACGTCAGAACCTTGAATCTCAACACTTTTAGTACGTATCAGCCCCTCCATGCGGATAATCTTCAGTGGCACCAGGAATCGAACCCACACGACAGAAACCACACCAACTGCGAATTAGCTATCATGCCCACTCGGTTACCACGTTTTAACATTGCCGGTCATAAAGCTTACGGTTCTATAATTCCTGTATCAAAAAAGATCGAAAAACTCTTTTACGAGGAGTATCATAGGAATGCAGTTGTGTATTTTTCAAAGGAGGGGGGAGTCCAGGGTTGAAAATCCACCCTTCTCGTATCATATCTCAAACATGTTAATTTTATCGATT
This sequence comes from Trichonephila clavata, assembly GCA_019973975.1. Classification (NCBI taxonomy): domain Eukaryota; kingdom Metazoa; phylum Arthropoda; class Arachnida; order Araneae; family Nephilidae; genus Trichonephila; species Trichonephila clavata. The sequence goes on along the minus strand of BMAO01019834.1, from coordinate 122,653 downwards.
TTGGGAACAAAAAACAGTAAAAAAATAAAATTATTTGATTAATTATTAGCATTACTTAATAAAATAAATTGTTAATGACAAATAATTAAATTTTACGTTTCTTTTTAATACATAAGATTATCATCAATCAAACAAAAAAAAAGATTATTTGGGTCGGTTCGAATTTGTGCCCCCTCTCTTGTGTGTGCCACTATAGGAAGGTGATTTTCAATTCCATTTGGAGGGGGGGGGGATTCTGTAGTATAATGCTGAAACAATGAGAAATTAGTGACAATGAGAAATTTGAATGCATTTTATCAACTGGCAGTAAGATACTGAGGAAATACTTTAACAATATTGGAAAGGGAAAAAAATTAAGGATAAAAAAACTAAATATTTTGCCAACGAAAGGTTTTTCTTAAAAAAAAAATAATAACAATAGAATTGAGATAGGAATATTATTTAAAAATTATTATAGATATTTTAAAAGAAAATATTCATTGTAAGCAATGATTTTTGTTCTAGTCCCTTCTTCCCTATCCCCCATTTGGAGAGAAGATGAAAATGGAAAAACGAGCGTAAAGCAAATCAAGAGAATCATTTAATCATGGAAAAAACAACTAAAACCAATTCAAAGGATAATGAACACAGAACGCATATGTATTTTCTTTTCCCTAGCTTCCCCATTAGACACCACACATAGCAAAATGTTGGGGGTGGATTATTTTGGCGAAGAGCTTATTCCAGCTATGTTGCGCCAAACATTTATTTAAGATGTTAAATATTTGAAAAGATAGAATGATTGTTAAAAACAGAATGGAATCTTATTGTTCCAAGTTTTTTTTTTTTTTTTTACAGAAATCAACCAGTTTTTTATATTACTGCGCTTTTCTGACTTTAGAGAAAAGTTTCAAAATTTTAATAATAATAATAATAAAAGCGGAAGTTATATTTACATTATTATTTTAAGGGGGTGAGAAACATTGCCTTGATTCAGAGTTCCTGTAGCGCGGGAACTGACCTTAAAACTGTATTGTTTCAAGCGTAAAAGAAAGCAAACATCAATTATAAACGAGAATGTGTTCTTGAAACAGTTTGGACAAGTCATGAGAAATGAAGATTGATATTATAACAAGATATTGCACACGTTCCGAAAGATCGATTTCGCGCGAGATGAGGTTAACATTCTTTATTCTTTTTCTCACCACTAGGATTTGAATTATTCTCAGAAAAAAATTGATTAAGCACTTCGCTAAAATTCGAGTTATACAAAAAAAAAAAAAAAAAAAAAAAAAAACTGATGAAAAATAAAATGGGAAGTACAAACATGAGCGATTTCCCTCCCTTTTTCATAGGTGAACAGCAAATTGAATAAGATTAAAACTCATATAACGAGAGGCACTTCGATATCTCAACGATAATACATTCAAATGTGAATCATAAACAATCTGTGCTTTGTTCTATAAGTCTTTGAGCAGTTAGTTCTTTGATATTGTGGAAATAAGCAACACTCATGATGAAGTTCAAAGAAGAACGTAATCGTATAAGTTTAGTAATTTTGAAATAGAATGGTTAGTTAGATCTTAAAAAAAAACCCGAAAAAAAAATTTATCGGGATTGAATAACGAACAACCGCTTCACAATAACTATTGAATTCTCAAGAATTAAAGATAATCGCAGTAGCCCGGTGGTCATGGTCACGAACTCGTGGCCGGCGAGTCGAGGTTCAAAATCTGGGGCCACCGAAGATGCACCGCGCACAGAGGCTGATGCAGTTAAGGCTCCAGTGAGTATTAACGTCGCTCTGTTCTGCTATTCGAGGGCTTTTGGCGATGGACCTCGTTATTTTGAACCATGGTCAAGGGACGAGGACGACACCAGAGCTAGTACCACCCTATCCTAAGAACCTCACCAACGAGAGGACGTTTGAGGTCGACAAATTTGACGTGCACCGCTCCCCTACACGAAAGGATCTCCAGCAGCACTACGCTCGAACGCATAACACGCAGGCCACGAGTTCGTTACCTTGAACACTAGGCTACCGCGGCCACAGTCAAGACTCAAAAGTCCTCACATTAGAGCAGTAGCGGACACAGGAATTTTTCAAAGGGGTGGGGGGGTCCAAGGTCGAAAGTTCACTGTTCTCGTACCATGCTTCAACACGCCGCCCAACATATTCTTTCAATTTTGTCGATTTTCGGGAACAAAAAACAGCAAAAAATTAATTAATAAATGAATAATTAGCGTTAATTAATAAAATTAACTATTAAAAACAAATACTTCATTAATTTTACGTACTATATACATAGAATTATAATCAATCGAAAAAAATCAAGGGCTTTTGGAGGGGGGGGCCCCCCTTGTGTGCACCACTGCATTGGAGTGGTTTAGAAGTCAGGTTAGTGGGATTCCAGCTGAGAAATCGAAACTTGACCAGTTTAAAATTAGGCCACCTCGTGTTGCTTTAGAGAAAGCTATTAATAATAATAAAAAATCATTATCAATCAAGAATGAAGGATATCAAAACTTCCGCGCAATTTATGCACGACACGCCAGCAATATATTTTTGCCTTCAAAAAATATAAAAATTAATAGCCTTTTTTTTTTAATTTAACAAAAATTAGATTTTTAAACCTGTGCAAAATGTCTTTTATTCCTCTTACAGAAAAACAAAAGGAGTCCTGGACGAAGGAGTTAATTTATAAATCGCGTTTAACACAAGGACGTCTCAAACCCGTTGTATCCAATTAGAATCATGCTCAATTAGGCAGTGCTCGTCGAAATGGTCGACGCTTCTCTTTAAAGATCTTAATTTGCTGCTTAACCCATACGAAGTTTACGTAACCCTAACGGCATCAGAATACTTCTCATAAAGCAATGAGAACACTGCAGCAGTTTCATACAGTCAATTCACCCTCAACTTACAACAGCCAGCGTACTTAATTCGGTGAATATTTCATTAACCGAATTGATATTTCCAGCATAATTTTTCATGATTTTTATGAAATTACTTTTCAGTCTGAACTTAGAATAGAACATTAAGTTCTCACTTCTGAAAGAAAGAAAAAAAGGAACTATCACTTCGCACGATTCAAAAATTATCCGGACCTCCGATAGCATTCAGGGTAAGAATGAATAAAAAAAATACCTCCGCTTAAAAAAAGGAAAACACGATTTGGTCGACTGACGGCGGAATTGACATCACCACGTGTGGAACAGCGACAATAAACAGCCATATTCGGAAACACGCCACGACCTTCTTTTCGAACCCATTGTTCTCGAGGCACATCCAAATGGAACGAATATCCATGCGAGTTTCACAAAATCGGTGGGATAATCTCATCTCTTTCGAAGTTTTTACTAGGTTTACATTATAGATGTGCGCTTGTAGTGGATAAAAAAGAATTATAAAAGACACAATTATGAAAAACCTGCACAGCTAGAGCACTCAGTGAGTAATGAAGAATGTCTTTTTTTAAAAAAAAAAAAAGTTTCACTAAATTCTGCAACTTTTACATCAGCGCTTCAAAAGAAGAAAAAAACAGGGACAAGACTTTAAAGACACATGCAAATAAATTTTCAAGTGAAATGGGGTTCATCTGCATTTTATCATGTATGAAAAAGAAACAAGATATCAATCATTGGCATGGCCAAGTAATTTTAGCGCGTTTTTCACATGTTGTATTTTACAATAATGCAACTAATGAACTTTTTACTAACAGAAAGTAGTGTACTGTACCACTCCTCTAAATGTACTACTATTGAGCTGAAAAGAAATAATGACACAAATCTGTATCAGCACTATAAAAAAGCAAAAAAAAAAAAAAAAAAAAAAAATTTTTTTTTTTTTTTTACAGAAGCTACAAAAGCCCGGACGTGGCTCCTTGTCTAGGCATAAAACTCGCTTCTATGTATTTATTCTATGCAGGTAGATTTTTTTGAAAGAGAAAATTTTGTCATAAACTAGCAAAATTCAGGAAAATTCGGGAAAACCATAGGAAAGTTTAAATATGATTCGGCTCATCTAGGGCACAAATGCCGAAAACCCGAGGTTAATTGGGTGCTTATTGGCTGAGAAAAAGGTACGACAAAATATGGAACGAAGACAAAATTTGCGTCCTAATAGCGCGTTTTTCACGTAGTGTAAAAAAAGCGCTTCTAGGACGCAAATTTCGTCTTCGTCCTCGTTCCATAATTTGTCGTACCTTTTTCTCAGCCAATAATTAACCGATTGACCTCGGGTTTTCGGCATTTGGTCGCATTTGTGCCCTAGATGAGCCGAATTATATTTAAATTTAATAATTTAAAAAAATTAATTTTTTTTAAATTAAAATTTTTTTTATTTTTTAAGTATAGTACTACTTTCTGTTAGTAAAAAGTTCATTACTTGCATTATTGTAAAACACAACATGTGAAAAACGCGCTAAAATTACTTGGCCATGCCAATGATTGATATCTTGTTTTACACTACGTGAAAAACGCGCTAAAAATATATACACGTTATTGATGCACGTGAAACACTATTGAATATTTATGATTTCCAACAAGAAAATCATAAGATTTCCCGAATATCAACAGATGAGGTGAAGGTTATTTAAAAAACTTGCGTCATGTGTTCCCGCATAGTTTAGACGCGATCACACTATTATTCAAGATCACTTCTTTACACACAGTTTTGGTAAGAACCTACAATAAAGAAAATAAAGGAAAACAATTTTATCACTCAACTACTTTATGCCACAAATTACCTCAATTTACGCAAGTTTATGGGGGGAAAGTCTAGACTCGCCATTGTTGTTGCCAATCTTCTCATAATAAATGGAATAATAATTATAATTTTAGACGATATCCACTACCTTTAATAATAGAACAAAAACAAGCAAGTAATTATTTTTATTTTACGTAATCGTTCAGTTTAAAAGAAATAGTTCCTTATCATCCCTATCAAAAGAATTGAATTACTTTACAAGTATATATATATATATATATATATATATATATATACATATATACATACTTGATTTTTTTTTTCCTACCCTTTTTTCTCATCCAAAACAAGAGCTAGTTTTCCTAGAACTCAAGGCTCAAATTATTTTGACTAACAAGAAGTTTGAGTTGTTGAAGACATCAAAAATTTAAACAAAAATATAGTTCAAGAGTAATTTAAAATTTTGTTCAATTACTTCATTTCATATGTACACAAATAAATACGTAAAAGAATAAAAAACAAAAAACTGAGAACGTGCACGTGTTCTAAATTAGAGAGTTTCAAATTTATACCTACAAATATACAACTTTATTTTAGACACGTCGATTTTTTTTTTAGGAGGACCAAAAAAAAAAAAAAAAAAACCACTGAAATTTTTTCAAAAATTACCAAAATTTGCAAGAAGCACAAAACACATGAATTTTTAATATTATAGGCAAAATACATATGTCGTCTTAAAAATGTTAAATTTTTAATTAATTTTTTTAAGACGAAAATCTAAAAATAATGTTCAAATTCTCGTTCTTCTCTAACAAGGTTAGCAGTAATAATGGTATGGTTTTTTAACGTTGCTATATCTGAAAAAGTGTTGGAAAATATATTACAGTTGAAAAGCCATTAATTTTTTTGTCAGGGATATTATTTAAATGGTCAACAATGCGAAACTCAGATTGTATTTTATAATATTCTTAAGAATAATAAGAAAGAATTCTCAAATAAACATTTTAAAAAGCAAAAGACCAATTATTTTGTCAGCACCAATAATACTGACCCCGCATAAATTCTTAAAAATTTATTTTATAAATACCACATTAATGTTAAGAGTCAGGCCTGTCATCAATTTTTATAATCCCATGTTGAATAATTTCTTTAAATTAGTAGTACACACACAACATAGGAGTAATCGAAATTTTTCATTTAATAAGACTACATTAGGAAGTTTCAATTTCATAAAGAACAAAAACATATTTTAAAGAAAGATAGTTGACTGATAATTAGTTTTTTCAAAACGAGGCTGTTTTTTAACATAAATCACTTTTTTAGCATTACAGTTTCCCCATTAATAGTTTTAGTTGCTAGCAATACATACACAAGCCAGAAAAACAATATCATCCGTATTCCGAGGGATATTTTAATTAGCAGCCATTAATCAAGAGGACATTATTACAATAGATATTCTTTTATTTTTTAATATGTTTATTATAAAAAAATTAAGCAACTATGAGCATAATTAAAAATAACTCATGAGAATTAAAGAGAAATATCTCAATCAAAATTTCTCTGTTCATCATTAATGACGGCAATGTTTAAAATCAAAATGACGAAAATATGAAAATTTACATTCATCACGATATAGTACTGAAAAAGTAAATTAAAACACAGACAGCGTTGAAATCTTTTAAACTGCATCCGATATAAAACGTACATAAACGATTTTTTTTTTTTTTTGAAAATGTTCTTATTTGAATTTTAACGTTTCATTACATTCCGAGAGTTCAAACATTTTTAAAATTATGAAAATTTAATTTATAAATGAACTTGGGGAAAATAGTTTGTTAAAGAAGTCACAATAGTTTGAAATTTCAGCAATGCGAAACATTTATTTTCCATAAAAAGATAAAGAATTTTAAAAATTCCAAATCAATTAATGGGTATTATCTTCACAAAGTATTACTTAACATAAGGGAACCAAAAAAAACACACACACACACAAAACAAAATTGATACACTGAATACAAACACTGACATCATTCCATTCATATAAAACTACTTGTTGCAGCATTCCCACACAGGAATTTCCCTCAACAAATCGTTAACTATACAACAGTTCAGAAAAGAAAAGAAAAAGAAAGAAAAAAAAACCGCCAAATGAAATCGTGATGCGTCACCTCTCCCAACGAATGAAAAACTTGTTCTGCAGGTTGAACTCATTGTAGATCGCATCCCTTATGCGTACGGGTAGAAAGGAACGTACGCTTTCCACGGAAATGAAGGATACCAAAAGTAAAATAAGCGCCACTTTTACCAGAAAGCCTTTTTTTCATACGCACTCTATTCATCTTCGTCGAAATAGCGTGTCCATGCACTAAGGTTGTACAACGTCTTTTCCGGCCAGAGGCAAGGAGGTGTAATGCCGTCCGCATATATTTATCCACGGATCATACAGTGAAGGTCAGGACATTCCGAAATTTGTGAAAGAATTTGTTCGCACGCGCTCGTAAACATGCTTCATCTGCGGAAACGGTAACGAAAAACGCATCCAGAATGTTATAAACCCGCGGGTCACGAAAAACCAATGTCAAAATACAATCTTCATCGACCTTCGCCCAAATATTTCACAAAGGTTTCTAGTTAACATTTCTTTTTTTTACACTTCACAATAACACTTTCAAATATACATATTTAGCATATTCAGGCATTGATCTTACTTTCAACATAAATTTAGTCTACTATGATGGTAGAAGTATTTTCAGTATTTACCATCTTCATATTTAGAATTATTTTCTCGATTTAATTAATGATAACACACATGATAGGAAAGTGTACATACTAAGAAGCCTTGAAGTAAAATTCAAAGTAAAACAAAAAACATTTAATTATTTTTAATCACGGAAGACGTGGAAACTTAAAGCGTGTTAAGAATTTTAATCCAGAGAAAATGAGTAAGATTATTTCATTCGTTTTTGTGAAGACAAAATCTCTCTTCATGAAAGTACAAATTTCTTTTAATTTCAAAGGAATAAAGGTGTGTTCTTGTTCCAATTAATGCTTCATGCATTCGTTAATTTTTAAAACAATCAAAAGGCAATCGAAAAATTTGAATAAAACACGGTAGTTTCCAAAACCCAACTCCTTCGTTTTATTCGAACTTTTTAAGAATCGTTTTCATAACCGAAAAATTACTTCAATAATTTTTTTTTATCTAAAATCGCAAAAAATACAAACATCTGATAAATTTTTAAATAGAAATCTAAGTTATTTGCATCTTTTGTTAAATAAATAAAAGTAACAACAAAGAAACAAGTCTTCATTTTGATTTTAATGTTTTTAATTCTATACACACACAAAAAAAAACAACAACTTAAAACTGCAAAACAGAAGGAAATAAAGATGTCAAATCAATGATATCGGGTAATGCCTATAAGTAGAACAGAACCGTTACGCCAGTTTTAAGGGATATATTTTTACAATAGCTCCGAGGCACTATACTCTTCGTAAATACATTGAAATGACATCTAGTGAAATCTCTTCATACGCATTTTGTATGCATAATGAATTCATGTTCTCTGCATATTTATAGATTCTAATGCCATCTCGATCAGTTTTTTTTCCATTTTTGAATATTGATGGAGGTAAAAAAATTTCTCTTAGGATTTGAAATCTTCACGATTTGTGGAATAAACTCAGAAATATAACTTCTTTTTAAAAATCTTCAACTGCAGAACTGTTTTATGCGAACTATTATCATTTATGTGTTTGCACAATCTTCAATGGAGCAAGACTCCTAAATTTAGTTTCGAACAATAATTATTTAAATAGAGCTTTCTGGTGCCCTCATTTCAAAAGTAAATATCTTTCATTCATTCTAATGTGTGAATGAGTCAACATCTCTTTACATTTGAAAGGAATTTCTAAGATGTTTTTTTTTCTTCATTTTAATGTTTACATATACTGTTCTTTTCGCTTTTTCCTTGCATAAGGTCAGCGTGATGTGAAAACAAGCAGCAATAAAAGCATTGTTCCATTTGGGTTACGATGTACATTTTGATGGAGTCAAACTGTTCTGATAAAAAACCAATTGATAAACGAAAGTCCTTTAACACAGATTTTTAAATCGTAAATATGTCGCTTCCCATTTCAAAATTGTATTCAAGATTTCTTTTCGGTTTTAGAAAAAATCAGCTCAAGATATAATATATCACGCATCCCCCCCCCCCATTTAATGCTATAAACACGGAGTACGTGCGATTTAAAGATTGTTTTTCTTTCTCCTATTTTTCTACGCCTTCAAATCCATAAAATCGTATTTTTATTTCGAAACAAATTCATTAAAAATGTTTAAAAAATGTATTTATTTTGTTTCCACACACACAGAGACGTGTATAACAAAAACCGTTTTTTAAAACTCTCAGTGGCGCAACAGCCCATGAGGGCCAAGGCCTACTGTGCCCATCTCAGTATACGTGACCATTGGGCGCTGGGGTGCAAGAGCAGATGTTCCGATCAGGTGGTCAGCCTGAAGCGAAACCCCCAGTGTTTGGTCCCCAAGTAAGCTTGGTTCTCATTTTATCGACCCACTGATGGGATAAAAGGCTGAGTCAACCTTGCCCAGCCCGGGGTTTGAACCTCGGACCTGTGGTGTGGAAGCGCGATGCACTAACCATTGAGCCACTGGGCTTCACCGTTTTTTATAGTCAACCCAAAAACTTCCCTATCGTGGTGAAATTCATGAAACTGCACACAGATTAATTTCTTAGAATGAGAGAACTATAAATTTATAATAGTGTTAGAATGGCAATTTACTGAAAATGGTAAACCCATACATAATATTTTTTCAAGCCATCCAATATGGTTGCACAGAAAATGGAGAGAAAAAAAATCCAATTAAAAGTGATTGTTTTGGAGGGCATTTAATTTCTGTGTGCTCGAGAATGGCATTATTTGAAATGTACCCAGCTGCAGGTCAACCGTTGCAGACTAATAAAAAAAAAAACGGCAAAGGCAAGCCATTCCACAACCGCACCACAAAATAGGGAGTAATGGACTCCCTATACGATCCCTTGGAAAGATAGCGGTGTCCAAGTCATGCGACGATTGACAAAACAAAGAGATAAAAACAGTTGAGTTAATTATCAGAACCAAGCCAACCATAACAATTTGTTTTTTTCTTCTATCAATGGCAGTTCTTCAGTCTGCTTTGGGAAGATTGTCCACAAGAAATCATTGTTAGAACTAGGAAAAATATAATGCAACAGGTGATAGACATTGTTAGTGAGTTTCTGGACATTTCTGAGACCATAAAATAACTCAAAATGCAAATATTTACGAATTTTTGAAGAAAAACATCGAAATTCTTCGAAAATATATCATTTCAAAAGAAGCATTAAATTGTTTTTTAACATACAAAACATGACTGATTTATTACGACCTCGAATAGTATCAGTTAAGAAAGCTTCTCAAGAAATTCATTTAAATTCTATTAGCCAACACATTCTTCACCTTGTTCCACTTAGAATCTGAACATATATTTCATGCTCACACATTTGTTATTCACCATACGATTTGTTTCCTCAGTTTTGTTCTTCATATACTTTAATAATAAATATACTCATTTGACATTTGCAGGGATAAAAATATTGGAAATAATTACGTCATCTTGAAGAACACAATTACATTGTTCTTCAAAAACTGTTTAAAGAACATGATATTCGTACAATCATGTAAAGTTATGCGACTTATAAATTATAAAGCTAATAACTATTATAAATTTGAACTTTCTGTATTGTACATTCGTACTTAACATTTCTTAGACTGGAAAACCAATTCCTGATTATCCATAACAGTATCAGATATCATCAGGGAAGGTAATGAAAAGAGTCATAAAACGCTATCAGCAAAAAGAAATAACATCCTACATCCACAGTCCCTATAGAAATACCAGACACACGAGACCACCTTGTTGATACAAGCCACCTGGCGTCATCGAATCTCGTGTGACTCAGTATTTACATTGACTTAAAAGCAATATTCCGCTGCTTTACATCTATAAATCACTTGTTTCGTCTCATTCGGGTGCACTTCTCAAAACAAATCTGGTTTCTATCACCTACGCTTTTCAAGGAGCAAATAAATTATCAACGTTATAAAATTCAAAAAAAAAACAAAAAAAAAAATATCAAATGTGTGAAATTAGGTTAATTTTACAACTGAATAAAAATTCATATGAAACCACTTGTGCAATTATTATACAAAATACCTCATGTTTAAAATGAATCGCATATATATATGTATGTATGGCTGGGTGGGTGTCAGCAAAACATACCGTAAAATCCGGCGTATAACGCGCACCTATACTTTCAAGCTGCAATTTTTAAGTATACTTACCGTTTAACGCGCACCGCCCTTTTTTTTTTACAAAGAAATTTAAATATACATGGACAATGTTTGAATGTGTGTTTTGAGAAGTTATATAATTTTTCAAGGTATTATTCCTACTTGAGAAAAAATAATATACTTCTAGAAGAACAGACCTTTAAGTTCCAAAAGGAGAAAATATATCATTTCTTTAAAATAAACAGTACTTCGATCTACAGTAGAACGTCGTTTATCCGAATCAGTTGGGACCGGACACCGTTCGGATAACCGAAAAACGAATGTGATCCCTGCAATATATGAAATCGGACACTATACGAATATTGAAAATCATCACAAGCGGGAAACATGCTTGAAGAAAAAGCAAAATAGGTGCAAAATCTCGCAATTTTTCATTTATTGTGGAAAATAATTTTTGCTGTACCATTGTACACCTTCGTTTTTTCGCTGCAAGGTCTTATTCTCTTGAGCAGCAGTAGTTGAGTAGGACAGCACTTTGATTGTTGTTCGTATCACTCACACCATATCTGTCTCTAACATAGAAAACGGTTTTAAATGGTTTCTAGGTTTTTTTTTATGTCAGAAATTGTTGACTTTCCAACATTATAAAACTATGCTAGAGACGCTCCACTTTCTCCCTTCGCAAGACGATTCAATATTTCAAGTTTTGTCTCTATGTTCAAGACGTTGCGTTTCCGTTTTGAATTCGAAGCCATAGCAATTCACAACTCAACAAAAGAGCAAGTATACACCCCCTCACTTGGAAACAAACTGACCTAATATTCCGCGCATATGTTTACCAAATCACACAACTGAAATTCCCCAAATATCTCTCAACCTTGGGTTTTCCCATCACATTTTAAAGCACTAATTTGAGCTGAAATTTTCTATACACTATTGTTTTGGGTAACAATACAATAATCTAATTATAATTAAGTAAAATTAATTGTTTGAAATTAATTATTTAAAGAATTAAAGATACAGCCACACTGGCTTCATTTTTAGCGACTTGGGTCAAAACTTTAAAAGATTTTTTTTCCCCTCACGTTTCAAAGCATTCAGTTGAAATGAAATTTAATATACACAATTGTTTTGGATGACCATACGATACTTTAATGATAATTAATACAAATTAATTGCCGCTTAATGTTGTGATTCTGTCATATGTATATACATATTTATATTAATTGTAACTATTTAATAAAAAGTAACTAAAATTTTTTGTTGATATAAGTAGGAATACATTAAATTTTTTTTAAATATTACTTGTTTAGTTAAAAGTGCGGGTTATACGCCGGATTTTACGGTTATTATCAACATTTCCCACTCCCAATGAATTGTAAAACTAAATTTCCAGCTAAAAATACTAGGAATTTAAGAAACCGCTGTTCTCGAATAAATCAAAAGCGATACTCGAATAATCTTTATCTTATCACAACGCATGTTTTATTTTACAAGTAGAATACAATTCAAATTTGTATGCAATCACTGATACAATAAGAAAGTACTTTGAAATGATTTAGGCGATTGGAAAAGAAAAAATATTAAACAGTACATCATATATAATTTTAATATTTTTTATTCATGTTACAAATATTTCAAAATAAAATACATGAGTATAATTCCAATTTAAACACAAAAAAAAAACGACCAAATTTTTAAAAAAAATCTGAATAGATGTAGGAAAGGAGTGCAAGTTTTCTTTTACTTCTTTTGATTTTTATTATAAGAGATGGCACCACTAATCGAAACCACGTGAGTTTTGGCTGCGCGATACGATGAGGTCATGTATTAATAAAGGGGGCAGAAAAGAAAAACTGAGAGTTGCACCAAAGCTTGAACGAAGGCAGGTCAGAGGAAATCGCTCTCTCCGTTGTTTTGAGAAAGAGTACGTGTTTTCGGAATTAGTATGGTGCTATCTCGAATTATTCAAAACCCCTTGTAAATAGTAAATGTTTTAGTTGTGTTATTAATAAATTAGGTTATTTTAACTCTGCGTGCTGATTTTAACATTAAAATCGAACCTTCCCCTAGACGCCATCCCACAAATTGGGGGGTTCGACCGAGAATTTTTTAAACTATTCAAAGTTTTATCTAAGAGCATTTTTTAAAAGTTTTACCTCCTCATCGATTTTTGATTTCCTGAGAGGTACATAGACCTTGCCTTGCATCGAATAGAGACCCGGCGAAGCCTTCAGCTGGATAAGAAATTTTACGAGCGATGCGGAGATACTTCAGCGAGAACAGTCTACAGGTGGAAGGGGTCCATTGACTTGGTTAGAAACACGGAATCTTGGCGAATTTCCACGTCAGCTACAGTCAACCAAAACTGGAAGCCCAGCGACTCAACGAGATACTGAACGAATTGAACGGGATTACCTTGATCATTGAGGTCAACTCTGACGAGAGAACCTTTGGAACTGCATCGAATTGCGAGTTATCAACACGAAACAAGATTTCCTGTGTCATTGAACGTAAAGTGTCTTCAGAATTAAATTGAATTGTGCTAGTATCCTTTTTTTTGGTATTGTGTGAGTAATAGGCGAAAATTATATAAATGAATGATTTTGTGTGTATATTTCCTGTTCTGTGAATCTGAAATTGAATTTTGAAGTACTAGGTACTATTATTGGTTTAATTGCAGACATAGATATTTGATGTTCTTTTAGTTTTGGATTAATAACTGAGTACTTTCCGTGTTTTTTCTTAGTAATCTATTTTTGATAAATGAGAGGAACGCGTTGTTTTTTTAATAAAAAATAAAATTGATATTAACTGTAATACTGTTGTGTTTTGTAAAAGGATTTAAGTTCCGGGAATTCTTTAAAAACTCAATTTTTGTCTATAATTGTTTATAATTGCATCTTATTTAAATTATCTTTTGTTTCTTTTTGAGTAAACTTTTTGCGTGTCATTTTAATGGTTTTGTCTCATTTAACTTGGGTAAAAATTTAAGTTGTTCTTTGGGTCACCATTCTGAGTATAAAAATGGCATTCTTACTCGCGAAAGGGAAAGAGGATTTGGTGTCACTCGCCGAGGATTTGGATCTTACTATCGAAGCAGGTATCACAAAATTGAAGTTAAAGGAACTGATCGTAAAAAGCCCAGATTACGTTGAAGACGATGTTAAAAAGATGCTTGATAGCATAGTGGAGGAACGTACAGAAAGAGAAGAGAGAGAGAGAGGATATGCGAAAGGATGAGAGAGAAAGACGAGAGTACGAATTAGAAAAGTTGCGAATACAAGCGCAACAGACTGCCGGTATGCCGAATAACACCGAAAACGTTCAAGCATCGAATAAACTGTTTCACGAAACTTTTCATAAGTTTAATATGAAGGAAGATATTGGTTTGAATCTTACCTTATTTGAGCGTCATGCAGAACTAACTTTCTTACCGAAAAAAGATTGGGTTCAAAAACTTATAGGTTTAATACCCGTCGAAATTGCCCATCTGATCGCAAGAGAACCAACTGATAAGTGTAATGATTACGATCATGTAAAGGATTTACTCTTACAAAGATTTAAATTATCTCCGGAAAAATTTCGTCAGTTATTTTTGTTTCACCAAAAGTCCGATGAACGAACATGGCGAGATTTTCAACAAAATTACAGACGTATTTTGATGGATGAACTTTGGGCTTAAAAGTTAACACCTACGACCAATTACGAGAATTAATCATAGCCGATCAAATGAAGAAGAAAGCGCCGTATGATTTTCAGGAACACTTTTTGGACGAATGGTCTACTATTAACTCATCTATTGAGCTAGCGAAAAAATTTGAAGATTATGAGGACGTCCGAAGAACTATAGGGCCAAAGCAGTTAAACTCATTTGCTAAGAGATCGAACAATAACGATAATTGTTCTCAAAGGCAAGAACGTTTTCACCTTGGAAATAATTGGAATGATAGAAAATGCTTTCAATCGACGAGAACTTACGATAAAAGAGTTAAACAGATAACATGTAGCTACTGCAGGGGACCAGGTCACTATGCCGTAGATTGTACAAAGCGCAACAAGGGTACGAAAATCAATAAATCTTCAAGCTCTCCGGTCCAGATCTGTTCTCGAATTCAGCAAGACAGAATTAAGACCAGGAAAATAACCATCGGAAACAAGACTTTTGAGGCTCTAATCATCACTGGAAGCTCAGTTTCGCTCATTCGTGAAGATGTAAGCAAAGGAATCATCGAGCAATCGAAGCTCTCGAAGGACATTGTCGTTATCTGGATTGGGAAAGTACGAAGTCAAAACAAAAGGATCGTTCCAACGAGAAATCGAATTGGATGGAGAGAAATATTCCGTAATATGGCATGTCGTGCCTGCGGTGCATTTGGAGTTCCAGGCAGTGATAGGATCAGACATTTTGGAACAAGCTTTTGTTGGCTTTGATAAAAAAGGTGTTTATTTCCGTAAACACGAAGAGAAGGTGTGGTTTGTGAATACACAGGTTTATGAAGCAAGAACTGAAGACGAAATCGAAGTTAAACATGGTATCAATCCTCGAATAAGAAAGGAACTCTCTGAACTAATCAACAGCTATACACCTAAGAAGACCGAAACGACAAATGTATCCATGAGAATTATCCTGAAGGATGATATACCAGTTTACCAAACAGCACGCCGTTTGTCGTTTCTGGAGAATCAGATCGTCAACAAGCAGATCGACGAATGGTTGGATAAGGGAATCGTGAGACCAAGCTCTTCTGAATATGCAAGTCCAATCGTGTTAGTCAAGAAGAAAGACGGTGCCGACAGACTATGCATTGACTATAGGAAACTGAACCGAAAACTAGTCAAGGATCGCTTCCCCTTGCCACTGATAGAGGACGTATTGGATAGGCTGCAAGACGCCAAAGTGTATTCCACGTTAGACTTGAAAAATGGGTTTTTTCATGTCGACGTAAACGAGGATTACAAGCATTTCCCCTCCTTTGTTGTACCAGACGGGCAGTTCGAATTTAATAAGGTACCTTTTGGTCTCAGTACAAGCCCAAGCGTATTCCAAAGATATGTGTACAGCATTTTTAGGGAACTCATGCGAAAAGGCATTGTAATAATTTATTTGGACGATTTGATCGTTCCAGCTAAAGATGAGAAAGAAGGTTTGGAAAAACTAAAGAAGGTGTTTGAGGTCGCATCCAGATATGGGTTGGAGATCAAGTTTGAAAAATGTCAGTTTTTAAAACGAAAGGTGGAATTTTTGGGTCACGTTGTCGAAAATGGAACGGTGCGCCCTTCAGTTGCAAAAACGATAGCTGTCAAGAGGTTTCCTGTACCAACGACTGTCAAACAAGTCCAAAGCTTTTTAGGACTCACTGGCTATTTTCGAAAATTTATTCCGTCATACTCTAAAATAGCGAAACCTTTGAGTGATCTAATTAGAAACGACAATCGATTTGTCTTTGAACGACCTCAAATAGAAGCATTTGAAAAGCTCAAGCAATTATTGACTGAAAGTCCAGTATTAAGTATTTTCCAGCAGGGAAAAACAACCGAATTGCACACGGACGCAAGTCAACAAGGCTACGAAGCCGTCTTACTCCAAGAGGCAGAAGATGGAAAATTGCATCCTGTTCAATACATGTCTAAGAAAACTACTCCGGCAGAGGAGAAGTATAGCAGCTATGAACTTGAAGTTCTTGCTGTTGTCAACGCTTTAAAGAAATTTCGTACCTACCTTATGGGAAATCATTTCAAAGTCATAACGGATTGCTCAGCGTTTCAAAGGACTATGGACAAAAAGGATTTGGTTACTCGTATAGCGCGATGGGCATTATTGCTGGAAGAGTTTGATTATGAAATTGTGCATCGTTCCGGCCAGAGAATGCAACATGTGGATGCCCTTAGCAGATATCCAGTCGCAATAATTACTAACGATACTCTAACCGCAAGATTAAAAAGGGCACAACAAGAGGATGAATACACTCAGAGTCTAAGGTCACTGATTGAAACAAACAGTAATTCAGACTTTTTCGATAAAAACGAAATACTTTACAAATATGTTGAAGGTCGTGAATTGATAGTTGTACCAAGAGATATGCAAACTGGGATAATAAAGTTAGCAAATGAGAAGGGACCATATAGAATAGTTAAAGTAAAACCTAGAGATAAATATGATTTAGAGAAAGTAGGTGATCATGAGGGACCTAAGATAACAAATTCATCTGCTGATTTAATGAAATTTTACTCACCATGATGATGTATTTTTATAGAAAGCGTTTTCTATTCTTTTTAAAAGAACATGTGTATTAATGTGTTTTGTTTTCTTTGCTATTAATATTTCATTTTTGTGAGTTGTATCCTTATTTTTAAATTTGAATGTCTATCTTGGAATTTTTATCTCCGATTAATATTAATTTTGCAGAGGCCGATATTTTATTGTATGGTATGTAAAATCACTGAGGTCAGTGATTCCCAGGATGGCCGAACTTGTAGGAAAGGAGTGCAAGTTTTCTTTTACTTCTTTTGATTTTTATTGTAAGAGATGACACCACTAATCGAAACCATGTGAGTTTTGGCTGCGCGATACGATGAGGTCATGTATTAATAAAGGGGGCAGAAAAGAAAAACTGAGAGTTGCACCAAAGCTTGAACGAAGGCAGGTCAGAGGAAATCGCTCTCTCCGTTGTTTTGAGAAAGAGTACGTGTTTTCGGAATTAGTATGGTGCTATCTCGAATTATTCAAAACCCCTTGTAAATAGTAAATGTTTTAGTTGTGTTATTAATAAATTAGGTTATTTTAACTCTGCGTGCTGATTTTAACATTAAAATCGAACCTTCCCCTAGACGCCGTCCCACATAGATGATATATAATAATATAATACAGTAAATAAAAACTATAGAGAATGTGATAACTATAATATTGTAAATAGAAAAATGTAAAAATTGTTACGTATTTATTGCAGTCAAAGGAAAACAGAATGTCAGTGCTAATTAACACGGAATCAAACAGTTACTTGTAATCGGATAGAAATATATAGCCTTGTCTTTATTTTTAAAGAAACCGTCTAGCGTAATTGGAAATAATTAAAACTAGCCACAATGCAAGAATGCTATTCTTCATCTCAAGGTTATCAAAAATATTTATCCAAGTCCTTGTCCAGTGAAATCACGAAAATGAAAAGGTAAGGTCATTAAAGAAACAGTACAGATGAAATTTCTCATTTCAGAAGAAATATCTAAAAGCAATAACAATGTTCCTTACAAGCGAATAAATTTGTTCAAATAAACGACATTAGAACAGCATAAAAAAATTTAGAAATGCTTGTACTCTATAAAAAAAAAAAAAAGAGTTTTTCCCATTTTATTTGGAATAAATAAAATGCATTCATACAGTTAGATATGATGAACACAAAAATACTAAATACATAAGAGTCGATCTAATTGATTTTCAAAAACTTTGATAGAAGCATCTCTCTCAAAAATTACATTGCAAATGTGGTAACAGCTGGCGTATAAAAGCATTCGCTAAATATCCTGCCTATCACAAAGATAATGGAAAATTAAACGATTTTTCTACTCGTTAATAAGAAAAAACAGTGACATTTGTTGAGAAGTAAAAATACTAATGAAAAAACTATAGCAGAGAAACTCTTTGAAATTCGAAAATATATTTTGTATCTACTGTTTTTCTAATTTTGAGTAGTAGGACCTTCCATGTGAATTGTCCGATTTACTCGCTGTCATTTTAAAAATCGAGTGATCTACTTTCATGTTTCCTAATCTAAACGTCAGGTATTTCATTTTTTTTCAAGAAAGTTATTCATTTTCCGATAAATTATAATAGGTGTTGAATTATGCAGCCTATAACATAATACGAGTTGTATAGCAAAGAAGGATATGTATTAAAATATACAGGAAGAACATTAAAAAATTAATTTTTCAAACACAAAATATATAATTAAAATTAAAAGATTTCTTGGAAATATCAAAAACAGCCAATGATAATGAAGGCGAAAAAAATATTCCTATTAAATGTAATACAGATTATTTCAGATTAAATTTGTCTTGGGAAAAATACATTTTTCCCAAGACAAATTTAAACTACTATAGTCCCCCCCCCACCCCTTCTAGTTTTATCCTCTTCAATTTCTTTTTTTTACAGGCATGGAATACTTGCAATAAAGTAACATGCACAAACTCTAAATGAAGGATTTTATTCACAAATATCTTATCTTACAAACTGGAGAGAGTGAAAATTAACGTCGCACTACACAGCTACTCTAGGGCTTTCGGCGATGGACCTCGTAATTTTGAGCCATAGTCGAGAGACGAGGACGACACCTGTGTGTGTGAGTTGGAACTCCCTCTCCTAACTTTTACACCACACCAAAGGAGGACGTTTGAGCTCTTGACATATTTCACGTGCATCGTTCCACAACACGTCCTTTCAAAAACTGGAATGTTAAGAAAAATTTAAGACTTAAGTTGAAGTCAACAAAAAATTTCTCTCTATCACTTTTTTTTGTTGTCAGCAATGAACTAAATATCGTGGGAGTGCTTTCACCTGTCTTGTGTCAGAAAATGTTTATAACTGCAATACCATTATTTACTATGCATGACAGAAAAAGTCAACAGCATTCTCGAACCCAAAACATCTATACAAGCAGGGTGTATATTTTAATTTTATACACATAAATGATTAGAAACACTGAATGGTGTTTACAAGGAAAATAACTCAGAAGGGATCATGATTTTCTCAATGCGTCCTTGCTACATATTTGAACATTTTCGAGAATTAAACACATCAAATACTTAACAGCTAAAGTATGGTTGAAAGTTCATCTGTTATTTAGGTATTCATGCATCAGATGTGAATAGGCGCAAGTAATATTTTTTTATAAAAACTATTCCAGTGATTCCCAAAGTGGTCTACATAGACCCCTAGGGGTCTATGACGACCTGCAAGGGGTCCACGTCAGCAAAAAAATAATTTAGGGGTCCATGAGGTGTAAATGGGGGTCTATGATAGTAGTTCTTGTTATATAAACTAGATTGTGACGTTAAATTTAAAAGAAAATTTAATCAAGTGGAAACTAAATTTTACCTTTTTAACAGATATATTTACTAAATTTAATAGGGTTAATTTCCACTTACAAGGTGACAGCATAAATTTTATTAAAACAAGAATCCTTTCAGCATTTCTTTCCAGAGTTAAGCTACAGAAGTATAATACCGGAGGTTCCGAATTTTCTCAGAATGTCACAATCTGTCAGGGCGTTTTAACCTACGCTCAACATTTAAATGCCTTTAATTCAGATTTTGAAATCAGGTTTGAGAATGCTTTGACTATGGTAATACCACAGTAGGCAATGAATTCATAGGGTCACATTGAAAATAAATGCCCCATTACAATAGGAACTGATCGTAACAAGCACTAACGAAGACTGGAAACGGATATCACAATTTTGGCTTTAAAAAGGCAAAACTATTATTTGTCCCGAATTATGAAATATCGTGAGAACGTTTTTAATCGTTTTTCCTACTGAAAAACAGCGCGGTTGCCAATCTCCAAAACAAAAAGAGAAAAACTTGACATTACTAACAGAAGAAGTTTAAGGTTAAACCTGACAATATCAAAACCAAATGTTTAAAATTTGTTATTGTAGTACCAGACTCGTCCCTCCCTTTAAGATCATTCGTTTATTTATTTTATTTCACATTTATTTTGACTATTAATTAATTTTTAATTTATTTACATGCGCTTTTTAAATTTTAATCACTATACTATTACAGTTAGAAATTTAATTCATTTAAAGTAGTAGTACCAACTGTCAAAAAGACATTTAAGTTGATAAATTTGCAAAAATTAAATATTAATTAAGCAGGGGGTCTACCCCAAATCAAAAAACATGGCGAGGGGTCTATGAGACAAAAAAGTTTGGGAACCTCTGAACTATTCGATGAAAGACCACTCAGATAGCAAACTCTACGCAAAAACTGTCGAGCACCCCCTCCCCTCCTAATCCGATACTACTTGTAGAGGTCGTCGGCAAATGACTCCACAAAAGTCGTAAATGTTAAGTACAACTGACCAAAGAAACATTACTTATTTAACGAACTTCCGTTCAAAGGCAGACGTAACAAGATTCCAAGAATGGGTGATGAAGAAAAAAAAGGGGTCAGGGGAGTGCATCGTGCGGCAGAAAGGTCAAGAAGTGGGGGGTCGGGTGATTAGAGGTGGTATCTGAAGATTCTTGACGCCTACGCTGTTGTTAATCCGAGGGAAAGTTGTAACAATTTAGATTTTTTGTGGTAGAAACAAACAAACAAAAATACCTTTTTGCTTGTTTTCCCTCCCGAAAATTAGGTATAAATGAAATGCTTCAATCAGGCCCTATTTTTTAATTAGAACAATAATGCAAAACACAGTGAACGACAAGTCATTCTTTCTTTAGATCTTTATTTGCAATAAATTTACACAAATACAGATAAGCGGTCACTCGGATATATTTTAACCATTGATATATATATATTTTTTCTAATGGGGCTGCGCACACATTGGTATTTTAACCTTTGCAGACCTAGTACATTCCCCAGGAGCTGAGATCACTTTTCAGCACGGTACCATATAGGCGATACCAACTACCGCAAGTAATTTTGACGCTCAGTTTAGTCCCCAGAGGGAGGCGCCTGAGCTCTTGACGATGCGAACCTGTACTAGGATTTAATTTTGCCAAGATCACTCAAGCCAAACAGACACTTTAGGGATCTTTTACATCCCGTTTTATCATACGACATGACCGATGTCGATTTTCTGCACCATTGAAATATGTTTGCACCGCTTTCATAAATTATGGTCCCGAGGAAAACATTAAAAAAAAAAAATTCGAATGACAAAGCTTCAGAATTTTTTATAAGACCGAACATATTCCAAAATGGTTGTTAAAGAGAAAATTCCACGCGATATATAGATCCACTATTACAAGTGAAAGTTTTCACAAGCCTTTTACAGAGAATATAACTAAACCATACAGCTTTAATAACAAATTATTATATTCATATTTATTAAATGCCAGTTTGGGAAGCTTATTTAGAATTATGTGTGTGTCGTGAGTGAAAAATTAATCAACAGTGTCATTTATGCAAAAAGCAAGTAACACGTACAGCAGATGAATTAACATTTTAACTTATAGTTGGAAAATCAAATGCATTACTTTGCAAATAAACACGCAAAAAAGCAAATACATTGTTATCAGAACTATAATTAATTAAAAGAACAAGAATTTAATGTCAGAGGACAGTACGAGCGATAGACACACGACTTATTCACGATAATTCAATTTAAGTACAAACGCCATTTACCAATGGCATGCATTTTTTGTTGAATAGTACATGTGTGTATATTTTCAGTGTGATTCAAACATTTAATTTTTTAACCCTCATGATACGCATGACCTCAAATCCACCGCTGTAGTAACTAAAACAAAAACAATGTCTATCTATCATGCAATTCATCTTCTTGTTTGGTTTGATTTAGGTAATCTAACATATTAAAAAAATAGCTAATTAAGAACTACGAAAGTACCTGAAAAAGTATTTAAAATAAGTTACGGTCGACAGTTTGAATTGTATCGTATTCTTAAAGAATATTCCTATGTGTGTGATATGTATTTAGTCAGTTATATATATATATATATATATATTACAAAAATATACTAAAAATAGTTATAAACCTAAGATAACTATCGTCATAATAGAAAAGATTTAGCCACAGAAATACTAAAAGCAAACTCCCAGCCTTAGGAACTAGGAATGCAGGTTTAAACAAAGTTTTCTGGCCAGCCAACCTTCACCTGAATTTGCCAGTATTCTGGGCCATAGGGAAAGCAATAAATTTCTAGAGAAGTTTAACTATATTATAGATAAAACCATAATCTATTAATGTAATACTATAATGTATATATATATATATATATATATATAGTAATATTTCACACACAAGAACAAATAAGATTTTTGTACAACTTGTTTTCAGAGTTATGCTTCGATTGAAAGTTCTTTCCTCTCTTGTGCTGCCTAAATATGTAATTAAACTACTAACATTCTAATTCTTATTAAATAATATTAATTTAAATCTATCATATGAATGAGAACACATAAATCAAATATTTAAGTAAAAATGCAATCACACACACACACAAAACAATTAACACAATCAAACAAAGGATAAAAAAATGGAATTGTCACATCAATTGACAATTTTAAGACTCAAAAGCTGGCAACGTTCCAAAAAGAATTTTTTTTCTTCTTCTTGTCATGGGCAAAACTAGCTTCCCAAAACTCTAAAGTGGATGAAATAACAAAACTAAAAAAAATCAAAGTGAATTAAATGAAATAACAACGACCGAAAATGGTTGAAATTTATGGGTATGAGTAAAGAACGCAACAGATGGCAATAACCTTTGTGGTTAAATTGGTCGTTCTTCAACTCCCCCGCTCATTTATTAACTTTCAAACAAAACCAATAAATCAAGTATAGACATTTTAGATGTGTCTTAATATGTTATTTTCTAGTATTTTAAGCAAATATCAAATGAGAAAAGCTTCTGAAATTTTGTAACAAAATTCCCTTTCCTCCCCCCTCAAATATCAACATTTAAAAAAAATATTCATTATATAACTCAAACTGACTGGTGGCAACACGAAATCAAAAATAACAAATATTCAGTGTATAAGTCATAACGAATAAAAATAAATTTCAAAAAAATAACACCTTAACTTTTTAGTAAAACTTCCAAGGAATGAAAAATATAATTAACATTTCTAAATGTTTTTAATCAAAACTTAATTATGTTCTCATCGTGTTTTTTTTTTTTTTGACCCTCTACGATTACATCAATAAACTAAAATGAAGCATAAATACAGAAACCTTTCCCAAATATGCGTTTCAATAGTAAATACATATCAATGCTACTTTTCAAAAGCAAATTCTAATTTTATTATCTCCAAAACCAGGATTCCGTAAGCAATGCATCTTTTTAAGAAAAGGCGACGGTCCCTCAGCAGTGATAACGACCAGGCTCTTGGGTACCCCACTCACCAAAGCCCACCCTCTCTAAAAATACATAAAAAAGAAAGACATCCCGTAGGGACCTTGAGTAACGGATAAGATTTCATAGCCAAATAGAGTGGAACACTTAGAATCAGATACATATTACCACCCACCTATTAGGGTTCAGCCGATGAACTCCTGTTTAGCAGACGATAAGCATACCGCTACCTTTTTTACGAGGCAGAAAATTCTTCTGTTGCCATTTACGGTAAAATTTAAGAAAAGAGACACCGCATGCATGTCACCACCTTAATGAATATATGAAGAGTTGAAACCTCAACATAGTACATAGTAAACAGAGGTTTAACACATATTTCCTTTCATAACACTTATTTTCAAAATTAATTCTTGAAAGGAAGGGGTATTTTTCTAGCGCGGTGTTAATAACATTTAAAAAAAAAATCACAGGTGGTGAACACTAGTACTTTTACCATAAGAAATAATGTAAAAGGTAACAGATATTTCTAATCGTTAATATTAAAATTTTCTAAAAAAAAAAACACTTTTCGCAAAATATTTTAAATTACTAAACCCAAAATAAAATTAATATCACGCTTTTTTAAATTCATTACCAAAAAATTATATAAAACTGAGGGAAAGAAATGACCCCCCCCCCCAATTTTGCATTGTATACTTCGCATTTATATTTTTGGAAACACTTCTTAGTCTCAATATTTTCAATTTTTACTATTTCTTTAAAAAATGTGGATTGAAAACCATGAAAATTTTTTGAATGTAATGTGTATTTTTTTTATTAGACACAAATTTTATTTTAAGTGACGATCATTAATTATTTTTTCTTTCACATAATATAACATAGGTGGAGAAGCCTTTTACTAGAAATACGTCGCATGTAAATTAAGTAGTAATAAAGGAGGCCGCATACGTTGATGAACCTATTAATGCAGTTTCGTGAAATTTTTGTAGTTTTTGTATAGCTTTAACAATTTTGTGTATTATATAGAAATATTTAAAAAAAATTAAATCCTTTTTTATTTATTATTTGAAATAAAGTTACAATATAAAATATTTTTGTATCCACATATGGGTAAAAACCTGTAATAACATTCAATATTGATTGTTTTTCTACAAATTTATTAAATTCGTAGATATTGTTGTAACTTTCTATATTTCACAGTTGGTATTTTTAATTATCTAAACATAAACGAACATATATTTGGATCAAGCAGTAATTGTTCTTCTACATGAGCATGCATGGTAGTGTTGACATGTTGCACTAGGTGGCGTTCTAACATTTGAAATGTACAATTGGCTATTCCCAGGAGCAGTCATTAAAACATACAAACATTCATGCCGTTCTTTATTTAATTCCATTGATTTTCAAACTGTTGTAATCTGTATAATCAAATATTAATTAATAAGTGCTAGCTTTTATGAGAAGGCAGCACAAGAAACTCACGAAGGGCGCGGGTTTCCCATCTCTGCAATTTTACATTTTATGAAATTAAGTTATACAAATTTGAAGGAAAAAGTAAATATATTTTAGCATTCTTCATTATACATTAGACTAAACATGTATAATACTACGATCAATTAATTTAACCACAAGAAAGTGATGCTACCTAAAAGGAATAAAAAAATCAATTACGCCGATAACATGCTTTTCAAATGAATCATTCGTGTTAATCATCTTCTCTCAGCAATAGAATGAAGAAACGCGTTTTATTCAAATTTTAAAACAGAATTCCCATGCATAGGCATCAATTCCAACACGCATTGCGAAAACTCTGTCAAGGTCAATGATGATTAATAAATCCAAAGTGTAAACACGAATATTTAGCAAAATCTAACACGATTTAAATCTTTTTTTTTGTGTGACCTTTATAAAAAAGTTTTTTATTTTTATCCGTGGAATTAGTGCGAATAATTTTTGTTACACAGACGAACAAATAAATTATTCTCGAGTATTTTATTTCTTACGAGTCAATACTGCAAAAATTCTTCCAGAACACTTTTTTGTTTCGAAAGTCTCCATAGTACCACAACACAGAATATATATATCCATTTTATAGTTATGTTACATCTAACTATAAGCAGTGACTTCTATACCAAAGTCTAAAAAAATTATGAAGAGACTTAAATTTTTCTTTTAAAGGAAAAAATTGCACATTTTCTAACATAAAATTTTAAGTGGCAATGTCTCAGGATAAAATGAGAATTGTATAATGTGTTTTAAAGAGCATTTAACTTTGAAAATAGGTAAAAGAGCAAACGAGAGAGAAACCTGCTTAAGTTTTAACTAATATCGCGCAACTGCTTTTAATACCAGAAAAGTAAATAGTTTTTTGTTTATGAACACTGAAGAACAATTAATTGAAACAGATTCGATTAGTTCCCCACACAAATATACTTACTTTACTATAGAAATACGAAGATTCTATTTTGATAATTACCATAAAAAATCAATATAACAGCAATGCTTTTTTTTTTTGTGTTGAACTTCATTTTCTTTTCTTTCTTTTTTGCTTAGGACAACAGAAAACACAATTTTAGGGGAAAATGAGTAGTTTATTTATCTTATTTTTTCCTCATTATCTTCATATACAGAGCTTTTGTGACGTATTCCTTTCAAAGAAAATCAATGTTAATAATTGACACAGGGACACTATAGATATATATAATAGCGCGTTTCACAAGGTAGAATTTATCTTAATTGGAAGGGAGAGGTCCAGATATATAGTATTAGTTTATATTCTCATTCCAAATTACGATTTTAAGAAATACTTTTAAAAACTGGGCAAAATTTGGAGCCGATTCTCATTTTGAAATATTATTGAAAAATAACATTGGGATAATGAAATTACTGCTTTCACATCTCCACGCCACTTGTGGATTTTGAAGTATATTTAAATGCAGTAGTATTTATTCTATATTATTAATGATGATTTTACATGAAACTGAGTACACTAGAAATACTGTTTGGAATGGTATCTTTGATTGGAATTTTTTAAAAAAAGGTCACTTATTATTTTTTTTCTGTGTTAAACTCTTTAAAATCAGATTCACATAAAATAAAAACACAAGAGGGTTGAAATCCATTTGCTTAGCATAAAGTCTTGTTTAAATCATTTAACAATTTTGAATGGGGGGAAAAAATGCAATTTAATGTATCATGTGGTTACTTAGAATCTTGTTTAACAAGATTTATTGTGTTATTTTTGTTAAACTAGAACATTTCCTTACAATACAACACACCAGAATTTCCGGAAATATTCTGTAAGCTGTAGTATGTGGAACGCTCTCGTTATTTTATTTATATTGCTATTCTTAAATCAGTTTAAAGTCTTATTTGTAAATCGATTTGTTTGATAATGTTTTAAGATTTCAAAAGCCGATTCGTGATTTTCATTTCCTGAGATAATTTTAACTATAATATAGAGGCTTTAAACGAAAAATAACAGTAAAAGAATGCGTATTAGGAATGGAAAAAATAATAAAATGCAAAAAATCTTATCAGATTCTGAAACGGGTTTGGTAAAGAAGGAAATTAAAGGAATGTTATATACGCTTTTGCATAGTTTTATTTTTAGTAATATTTACTGAATCTTCCAACTCTCTAAAATAAACGATGCTATTTAGCTTCTCATAGATCGCACCAAAAGAGTCATCCCATCCTTTTATTATAAGAACAAAATTTTTATTAGAAAACCTTTTTTTACATAAAAACATAATTTAAAATGAAATTTCATCAAAAACTTTCCTTTAAATTTTAAAGAGTTAAAAAAAAATAGTCTCCCGTTCATTTTTTTTAAAAAAAAAAGACTATCAGCATAAATTTGTACAGTATGACAGAGTTTGTCATATGAGAAGCCCTTCGTCATATTCGACATATATGACGAAAGTACTGACTATGAAAGTACATATGCAATTTGCCATAAATGTTTATTTAAAAAAAATGCTTCTTTTAACACAATTTAAAAGTTATTTGTTCGCCATTATACAAATATTTTTCCATACAAAAAAAAAAACATTTATTTCTTAAAAAAATTAATCATAATGATGCAATAGTTTCGCGATGAATTGTTTCTTAAAAACTATATTTCTCTCTCGTGTGCTCTTTATCCTCACATGTCCCACTCAAGGTTATGCAATAATGCAAGAAAATATGGAAATTTATATACGGTTTAAAATAATAAGTTTTTCAATTCCTTTGAAATCCTTCTAAACTGCAAACTAATGGAAACACATCGAATAATTCATGATTCTTTTCTCTTTTTTTTTTTCAGTATGTGGGGAGACATTTTAATAGCGCATTTGCATGCAAAAAAAAACAACAACAAAAAAAGAAAGAAAAAATCGAAATTATTTCTATTTTCCCAAGAAAAAAATCAAAAAGTTTTAAAAATTCTACATTTATAAAAAAAATAAATAACTACCTCGACAGTTAAGCAAAAATTCCAACATTACTTTTGGAGGATATGTTATATTATGTCAAGTGACAATAACCCGGAAGGAAGACTATGATGATGCGGCATGTTTACTCAGCTTCCAAACTCCGAGAGAAGATAACGATTATTTCGCAAAAACGATTCGACATCAGGTGCATGGTAACCAATCGAAGGGAGATAGTCACATTATTAATTTTATTTTAAATAGCCACAGTATTTTTAGATTTCGAAAATGAAACATTCCATGCTCCACAGCGTTTGAAAAGAAATGGCAACAAAACAAAGTTGGTGCGGCACCAATCTTATTAAATGCTTCGTTTGTTATTTACAAATGCTCATTACATAGAATGGCCTATAAACAAATCTTGGTTAAAATTGGAACGTTTATCTTTCGAAGAGGAGGGGGGATTCAATATTAGACATTCAACAGTTATTCCATAAAAACTGTAAATACTCTTGTAGCGATGGTTGATTCTGCATTGAAAATAAAATGAAACAAAAAGTAACTAACATGAGCAAAGAATGAAAAACAGACACATTCTTAGACATTTGAAATTGGATGAGAATTAATACACATAAAATATATTTCCTTTGAAGTTAACCGTTTTTATTTAAATATATTTGAAAGAAAATTAAGCAATTCAAATATTGGTTTGCTCAATAAAGATAACTTTTGATGAAAATTAAAGAATTTTAAAGACTATAGCAAAAAAATTGGGCCGCTGAAGACCCGCCGTGTAGGGGCGCGATGCACGTTAAATCTGTCGAGAGTTCAAACGTCTTCCCGTTGGTGGTGTGGTAGTTAGGTGAAGGGGTGCCGGCTTAGGTGTCGTCCTCGTCACTTGACCGTTGTCGTCAAAAGCCCTCGTGTGGCAGAACAGAGCAACATCAATATTTACTCACTCACTCAACATTACACTCAACACAATAACCTTTTTACAAATTTAATTAACTTGCAATTTTTTAAAGAAAAAACTATATTAATTTATTAAAATTGTATAGCTAAAAGTCAGAATAGCAAACAATTATAACTAAAAAGATTGATATAGCATACTTCTAAGTATAATGTTTTTAATTCCAGGTTTGTTGAAACACAGTTTAAACAATTTAAAATTACTTTTAACTGCATAACAGCATTTGTAATTTAGAAAAGTTCTAAACATATTTATCAAAATAAAAAGTTTTAGGATAAAAATTTAAATATTCTTTTTCTTCTTGATTTTCCCAACATTGAAGCAAACTATATAAGAAATCAAATGAACTGTTTTAATTCTATAAATATAACTATTTATTAAAATCATGGAAATTCATATTTTTTCATATTAAAGGGGTAGAGGATCTTAATTTACCTTTCAATAATAAAACTTTCTGTAATTACAAACGTAATCTGTATGTCGGAAAAAACTAAGTGCAAAGAGTTTTCATTTAAATAAATAAAAAAAAAAAAATAATAATAATAATTGTAGAATTTTAGGAAATTTTAGAATTTAATAAAAATTAAAAATATACATTTTAATAGAGGTATGGAAACAAAAATTAAAAAAAAAAAGATTTACCAGAAAAAAAATAAACATAAATGTCAGTGCTACAAAATTTGACAGGATAAATTGCAAAATTTAATACTGGAAAATACTATTTTTAACATTATTCAAAATATACTTTTTAAAAATTTATTTCATACAAATATCAAATTCTGCTTTTGATAAGCCATGCAAAAAAAAATGTGTAAAACAAGTAATAATTTCCAAAATATCCACGATCTAATCAATTCAACTGAAGAATATGAATTTAACAAAGATTAAAGGGCATAAAAAATGTTTTGTTGAAATTTCCTTAATTAATTTAATTAGAAAATGCCTTACAAAAAGACATAATTCTAAGGTTTTAATTATTCACAAATAATGCTAGGAAAATTATTTAAATACCTTGAAAAATATCACAACGCAATTCAAATCAGTTTCAATATTTATTTTATATTTAGTTTGAATTAATACTTAGTTCTAAAGCTATAGGAAAGTAATTTATATCAAATCTTGTCCTGAACAATATCTAGAATAAATTTGTAAAAACTTTGTTGCTACATATATTAAAAAGTAAGATTAACGAATATTTACTTTTAATAATGCAATTATAAATTAACTTAAATATTTTCTAAAGTGTAATTTTTACATAAATCTGAATTCCAAACTTTAAAAAAAAAACTTCTATTCTGGAAGCATTGTTCTAATAATAATCAAGTTGTTTAGAATATACTTACAGCAAAGCAGAGATCAAAACAACAGATTTTAAAATTCAAAGACAATTTAAATATGAATTTTGCACAATATATATAATTTAACATTATAAAAATTTACAAAGCAAATACTTATTTTAAATAAAAAGTGCGAGTTTTTTTTCATTAAGTAATAAACATAAAAAACAGATTGATATTTATTCCAGAGAATAAATACATAGATCGTTAATTCTGGACAAGCGATTAATTAAATTAATTTTACAACTTTCAGACTATCCCTCACCAAACAATGTATCTTTAATTAAAAATTTTAAAAAAATTAATTTTTTCGGTACTCAATTTTTATTTGTACACAAATTATCCTGATAAGAAAACGGAATTAATGTCCTACATTAAAATCAAAAAAAAAAAAAAAAATTCGCCACATATTTATTGTGTTCTCCAATTTCTCCAAAGATTTATTTTTATCTACTACAATTAATTATAAACGCCCACTTTCAAAACGATTGCAACTCTTTATCTAGCTATAAATACGCAATCTTGAGATGTTAAAATCACAATAATCTTTAAAGTTATTCGATTCATTTATAATTTTATCCAAATGATTTATTAAAAAAAGGAAATGTCAACAGGAGGAAAAAATAATAGCAGTAACCGGCACACCTGGAATCTCAATTTCAACGAAATATTTATATTTTCAGAATGTATACAAATACCATATTGAAAATTAGACAACAGCATTCGACAAATGCAATTAACACTTATTCGATTAGAAATCAAGCACATAGTAACTGAAACAATAAAAAATAAGCGTGTCTTACCTGAGCTGGCTACCTGTTTTGTATTCCTGAGGATTTCCATCCCACTGACTGTAATGAATCTTCTACGTAGCCGTCATAATAAAACCATGGATATTTTTTTAATGTTCACATATTCAAAAAGAGCTTCAACATTTTATTTTAAAGTTATTTGACATTTCTTATCTTCAAAAAATTCAAAAAGCTCGATTAAAACTTTTAAACAGAATTGGATTATTCTTTCACTGTCAACGGCAACTTGTGATTCGTCGTTCAACAATCAACAACCTCTCTCTCTCTTCCAGGTAAGAAACGAACTCTTACACACTGCGAACACAAACAACCAGTTCTAGCTGTCTGTTCCCGAAACCAGCTTTTACTCCACATCTAAGCTTGCTGTCTCTCCATTGTAGATAATACAAACTTAGTAATGCTTACAATGTCCTGTAGAGGACGCTGCAAAACTATCGATTTCAAAAGTAAAGCACAATAAAGAAAATATATAAATATTTTGAAACATATAATCCTCAATCTTCAAACTACAGTTCAGTTTCAAGTTTCAGGGATAAGCAAGCTTCAAACTTATTGTATTTTTATAAAGCAGCTGATCTTTCTAAAATTATTATTTTTTTGTAATGAACTGTAACTGTACTTTGCGGCATAATAACAAACAACAAGATGACCGACTGAGTGTCAATGTGTTATCTAATGTAAATTATTTGGAATTTTTGTGAGGGAAAAAGTTCTCAAATTGGATTATGAAATTATAATTTTTATCCTTTCATGGTATGAATATTTAATCCTTTGTCATTTTTATTGATAAGTTAGTTATATTTCTTAATCGAAAATATATTTTTGAAGTGCTAGTTTTAATAAGTCACTGAATCCGGAAAAAGCTATGAATTTGTCTTTATAAATCAATAAATTTTAATTACTGCCCCTTTACAGATGAAAATTTTGAAAAATCAATAGTCTTAAGGAATTATAAGATCTTTTTAAAACATTCCATGATAAAATATGTTTGTTATAATCTTGGATTTTCTTTCGTTTAAAAGCAGTCATTATAGTTAAATATTTTAAGAAAAGTTTTCTGTAATGTTCTGCTTAGTGCAAAACCGTTATTATATTTTGTAAACGCATAAATTTGTGTAAATATTTTTAATTTAGAAAGGTTATTTTGATGTATTGTGTATGCAATTTTAATAACTCATTTAATATTTTAAATGCAAATGTGAATTTCCAAAATAAACTACCTTTTCAAATTCAAGGTTTTGAGTGCACCTAAGCTTTCAAAAAAATTTTAGATTTTTTTTGTAAATTTATCCTTTTTTCCAAGTGGTTTATAGTCATGTACCATCATTGATAAGATAATCATGTATATTTAACCTTGTATCATTATACATAAATTTGTGTTGTTCTTTATGTATAATTTTTTTGTGATCAGCTTGTTTTAATTGTGTTTTATGAATGAAGTGATAAATAAATGTAATCACTAATAATACACTTAATTACTGATTCTATCTTGATTCTAAACAGTTTAGTAGGTACTTACATATTATCACAACCTTATTTGTGACATGAAAGAAAGCAAATGGTTGCCAATTCAGCGTGTATGACACATGCAAAATCGGGGATGCGAATTTGGCAAGTTATCTTGAACGTTACCATTGTTGCGATAATATGTAAGTACCTTTAAGTATATGTGTATATGCATATTAAAATACTACAAATGTATTGCGAAGTAAAATAATATGCAAAGAAATATCAAGGCAACAGGGAGAAAGTATTATAAATACAGTTATTTATTAGTAAAGTTTTGGGTCTTTATATTATCTATATATAACAAAATACAAGATTAAATGTGTTAAATATTTGTTTTTTGATGCATTATGGTTTCAAATATAGTTCAATATTTACAAAGAAATTTAAATGTTTTTCAATGAATATCTTAAGCTACTTTTTTGTTTGAGGACATATTGTTACAATTTCTTTTAAATATTTTAAAGATTTGTTTTATTTGTGGGTATAAATTTACTCAAAAAATTCTATCTTTTTCTTAATTCTTAAATTTAATTATGTTTTTGTGACATACTCAATTATACAAAAGAGTTAACTAAACATATTTATTGCATCCTTCAAAACAGCTATTGTCTTTTTAAAAATATTATCAAAGTCCATTTCTCAAGCAACAAGCTATAAAACCTTTTTTCTTCATTTCACTTGAAAAGCCATTACAATTTGTGTGCTTATGTACTCCCACAATAGTGCCAACTTTTAAGATAACTCGCCAAGTTAATAATCCTGATTTTGCATGTGTCGTAGAGGGTGAATTGTTGACCATGTGTTCTTCCTTTCATATAATTTTGCCAATACAGTTGCGATAATATGTATGTACCCAATTTTGTAATCAAAATAAATCAAGACCTGTGGTAGAGGAATTTTCACATAATTCATTGAATAAAAGTCACTTTATGCACACAAATCACTAGATTTTGCTAAACTGTACCATTGTGATATTTTTAATGCCCATTAAAATAGGGAATGAATTCAAAGAAGTTGATAATATACCAAAAGTTTTGTTGTGAAATTTAAAAACTCATAGCGCTGTCTGTAAGCCTGCTTCCATGCTATTGTACATTCATCTCTCTTTAAAATGAATCATATCCTCTGTATCCCTTCAGGCAGAGCCTTCTGAATTACTGCCAAAGAGGATAAACATTATAAAATATATACATTTATTCAGTGGAAATAACTGTCCCCCCTCCCCCGCAAGGTCAGGTTTTGGTCCTCAAACCGGATCTTACAGAGGATTACAAAACCATAACATAATGTTCCTTTACATCTTTATATATAAAATATACGTGTCACAGTGTTTGTCTGCGATGGACTCCGAAACTACTCAACTGATCATAATATAATTTTGCATACTGTGTGTCATTTCGTCCAACTTAAAACATAGGATGGTTTTTATTTCAATTTACCACGCCATAATTTTTTTATTGCCGGAAATGTGAAGAATCCGGAAAAAACGTTGCCAGATTCCCGTAAGGGATGCTCATTCGGTACTCTCGATGTTATTTCTTAATTGCGTCAAGGTCATTCACTTTGCGTTAGCTTTCTGTTTGGAAGACGGGAAAGGTTGAGGTAGTTTTGAGTCTCACTGCGTAGTAAAAAGGGGAATTCCCTCCATATAACACATCACAACCGATAGTTTTTTCCTTCTTAAAGATTGATTTATTGAAGAACAGTAGAATATAAGAAAAAAATATCATTAAAAAAATATAAGGAAATATTCTTAAATATATTTTTATCACATAGTATTATTTTCTTTTTGAATTTCATACTGTGAAATAAATCAATATCGTTGAGTTTAAATAAAAATTATGTTTAAAACTTTTAGTATCAGTGATTTAAAAAATAAAAAGCCAAAAACTTTTTTGAACAAACTTTAATAAAACACTCAAAATACTTAATAATTAATAATTTTTCTCGTGTGTCGAACATTTCAAAAAATCCTCACAATTTTACTTCAAGATTTATAATAAGTAGTGAAGTTTTGTAATTTGAAAAATTTCTACTTTTCTGTCTTTTTTCAACATACAACTATTTTTAAAAAGGCCACATTTTCGTTTCCAGAACTAAAAAATTGCAACGAAAGAATTGAAAAGTGAGTGAGTGATTTATAAATTCGCACTGTTCGCCTATTCGAGAGTTTTTGGTAACGGACCTCGAAATTTTCAACCATGGTCAAGTGACGAGGACGACACCTGAGCTTTCACCTATCTCTCCTAATTACCACACCACACCAACGCAAGAACAGATTTCGAAAAAGGGAGTTTTAATGACATAGTTAAAGAAATCACTCACAGCGCGCATACACACACATAAGTGCTATCGTCCTGAGGGAAACAGGAAATTCCCATGCGGATTAAGTTATTCACTCGGTAAAAGCCCGTGCAACGCCGGGCTAAGCGAAGAGAAAAGAAACAAAGAAGTAAAAGTAATTTCGAAAAATTATATTGGAAGTACTGATTTTGTGAAGAGAAGGGAAAATGTTAAACGAGAAAACCATTGATACGCACTCATGGGCCTTGCACTCACATCGTACGCTTCACACCCACACAAAAGTGCTGGCGTCAGAAAGAAAGGAGGAAATTAACATGGGGATTAAGTAATACCCTAGGTAAAAGCCCGTGCAATGCCGGGCCGGGTCAGCTAGTATCACATAAAAATATTTAAACATTAAACTTATAACAGAATACAAAATGAACCTGAGTCTGAGTAAACGAAGTAAATAACATTTAACATCAGAGGGTATTTATAGTATTTATTAAAATGGAAAATCTAACACCCAACAGATAACCTGGTAACTTAAATAGAAACAATACACTAAGAAAGACATGAAAACTGTAAGAAAATTTTCTATTTCAAATTCATACAAAAGAAAAAAAAGGTATCGCTTACCTTATTCTTCATTTCTGATTCCCAGGAAAAGCTTGATCTAAAGTTCAATTATACTCGTATTCTAGCATAAATACTGCAACTCTTAAAAAGAAGCATTCTTTGTATGATGCAAAAATGATTGAATGAAAAAA
This sequence comes from Trichonephila clavata, assembly GCA_019973975.1. Lineage (NCBI taxonomy): Eukaryota > Metazoa > Arthropoda > Arachnida > Araneae > Nephilidae > Trichonephila > Trichonephila clavata. The sequence goes on along the minus strand of BMAO01019834.1, from coordinate 86,500 downwards.
TAAAAAAAAACCAATGCATTCCATGTTCTAAGACAAAGACACTACTACTAATATACAAAGAAAATTTGTTCGCTTAAATCTGTATCTATGGGTGTACTTACATAATGCGCAAAATCACTTTTATTCAAGTCTGTTTCTTCCTTTTCATCTTCCGATTCCTTTTCTTTAGATAGGGTATCCTTATTATCTGAAGTGTCCGAAACTATGTTTTTTTCCCCTTGTGAATTAATTCTCACTTCCAGGATTTGTTCATCAGGTTTCCTGACATTACTATTACTAGCACTTGCACAAGATTATGTACTTGCAGGTATTAAAAAGTTATCCGGTTTTCTGTATTTGCTTTTAATATTATACCCTCTTTTCCTTTCGATTTTTTCATTTTTGAGAACCACTCTAAAGTTTTTTTAACTCCACTCATTTTAGGGCTGCGTTTCTTCTTGTTTTATTAACAAAATACCATTTTTTGAACCAGAATATTTTAATCCAATTCGAAAAAATTGTTCTAATATTGAAAGCGAGAGTAAGTGAGATGGAAATATTTTAATAATAAAGGAACACACCCTATAAGTGCATTGAATATAAGAATATTGATGTCTGTCCTAAAAGCAATTTTGTGAAACTTTTCTCATTATGCTTTATTTGATTGAATACTCGTAAATCTATACCAAATAATCATTTAAAATGCTCTCTATGCTTTTCCAAATATTGTAATATTACTTTACGTGAAAAAAGCATAAAAGATGTACGTTATTTACGACTTCACTAAATGAAGATGAAATACATGGGGGGGGGGGTAAAGTTGCCAATAAGTTACTCTGCTGCTTTGGTAAAAAGTTAATCATGTCTTCCCCCCCTTACAGCTAATGTAAAGTATACTATAATAATAGCAGTGAGGAATTTTTGATCTTCCCTAGCATTGTATCTGTTAATAATTTAGGTTTAAAAGGAAAACCCACTAAAAAAAAGTATATCTTGCCACAGGGATTACAAGCACATGAAACAAAATGTTTTTTGATTTGGTTATTGGATCAAAGATATCTAATGAGTGTATTAAAGTTTTGATTTTGAATGATGTCAGATTGCCAATTGGGAAATCGCTTAAAAGTTGGATTTCAAAAAATCAATACAAATTTTGAGAAAATCTACGTTAATGGCGTCAGTCAGGGGCTGTGGGCCTTCTAGAAGCCTTGCCCTCACCCGCAGTGAGGGGGTGTACGTTATGCCACTGCATTTATTTAATTGAATACGTTATTTCTAATGCAAATTAAAATCATTCATCATCATAAATCTAAATAAATTAAAATCATATAGTTGCTAATTTTTCTTTCAGGTATAGCAATGGATATCAGACTAAGATTACCTGTTAGATTTCTTCCAGTATCTTTATCAAAGCAGGCCAAAATTACTTTTATTACAGTCACTGTTGGAATAACTCTGTTGGGATTTGTTGCCAGGTAATATATATATACCTACATATATGTAATAATTCACTTATAAATTTTCTCTCACAGGATTTTACTTCATAATGGTCTTGAGCCTTCCAAGACTTTGTGTGATAATTAATTTTTAGTTTACCTGCTTAGCAGGAAATAAACACAACTTTATCACCTAAAAAACTGGCTTCTTAGCATTTTTTAAAACAAGATGATGCAATCTTGTATCACCCACATATTCAGACCAATCAGAAAAGTCTACTTTAATTTATGGGATTCTAAAGTCTTCTGGTTGACCAAAAGTACTAAAAGCTGAGATCTCAAGAGTGAATAAAAAATGCTCTTGTGTATTGCTATCATGTCTGCATCTCTTTGTGTTGTGTGTCATCACTATTTGTTTTTCTGTGTTTATGTGCTATCATCTGATGTTTGCATTAAATAAATAGGGATTTTAGAAACACCAAGCCTTCATCCTTCATTTATTGCAATAAATTGATTCCTTCCCAAAATATCCTAATACAAATTAAAACATTATATATATATATATATATATATGGATAGAGAATATACATATTTATATACTTTTTAGTAGTTGTATTATTAATTATATGTACTTTTATTAATTTGAAAAAATATTTAGATTACTTCGTAGGCGCAGAAGAAGTAGACCAAAATCAGCAGAAAAACCTGCAATTAAATCTAGAAACCAGAATTACAGTACTATTGCAAATGGAGGTAAGAAAAACCTATTTATGTATTAAGAAAACATGATAATGTATTGAAAATTATTAATGCATTATATCAGTTTATTAGAAATTAATGGATTAGAGATATATCAGTTTATAACATTTTTAAGGTAAATAAAAAAAAAAATTAAAAAATATTAATTAAAATTTTTTTGTCAGACATTTTGAAATATATTAATAGTTTTGGTACTGTTTAAATATTTGTGTCAAATCTATACTTATAACAGTGGAATGAAGTTGAATAATTTATAGTAATATGAGTTTTTATTATATTATCACAAAATATACTAGTCATTTTATGCAACTGCAATAAATAAATGAAAAAAGATTGTAATAAGAGAAATATAATCTCTCTTTAGTCTATCTAAAAAAAAGAAAAATGAGATTTGAAGTTGAACTTTAAATGCTGATTCATTCATTATCAAATGATTATGTTGCATATATATTTCATAAACTGAATAAAATTCTCAACAAATTTACTAACTTTCAAAATAATTTTAAAGTTTATTCTTGCTTTAGCAAAAGTAAAGATATCCTACTTCTGATTTCAGAAAAATGTGTTTAAATTTTTTAATTGTAAACAAAATTGTTTCTTTTAAGATAAATTTTAAACTAAATACCATTCTTTTGCTTAATACTTATATGAATATTGTAAGAACTTTGATTGGTTCTGTGTAAGAAGCAAGAATCCATTTAAAATAATTACATGTAAGGCATGAGTGAAAGAAAATGATTTAAGGAATGTTTTTGTTTTTACTCTGCAGAATTGATTTTTATAAGTGAAAAAATATTAAATTTGTGCACTCCTTATTGTTGTACAACATTGTTTATTCAGTTAAGTGATTTGCACTTTTCTATTTTTGATGATAAATAGTTGGTTATTATAATACTTTCTACTATTCAAACTATTCCGGTATTAATTTATGTGAAAATGTAAAAAATAATTGTTTGAAAATTATGTGTGAGCAAAAAAATTTTTTTGTTAAGCAGATAGTTTTAAAATATCTAGGTGTGTGTATTATTTCATTTCATATCAATTTAATTACTGTAGTCATTATTCCATAATTTAATGAATTAATTATGAATATTTGAAATCTTTTAATATGTTTTGACAATGTTACATAGTTTAAGGGTCCTAACATAGTTTTCTATTTTGATTGTAACATTTGTGTTGCTGACCTCACTATACATAGGAAATCCACTTCAATGTTTTCAACAAAAAACTATTTTTATATATCAACCACTCTCTACAACCAAATTATACATTTACTTCTATAACTTAATAATTCTTCATATTTACCCCTTACCTGTTGTATTCATTCATACATTTCATTACACTGCTGGACAGATCACCGTCTTATCTCCTTATTTTCTTAAGAAACATGTATAGTAAACTATTTTAAAAGGCTTTAATTCCCTCCCCCTTTGTGAAAAATTACTGCACACCAAGAAAATGTTCTGGATTCATTTAAAGGATGGTCTTTGTCTACCTTTCAAAGAATTTTTTCTGATTGATAATTAACTAGGAAATTATAAAAATTGAAAAAATTGTATCAAAATCTATGCAATTTAAAATAAAATATAGTCTTAACAATGTGAAGACTTAAAAAAAAAAAGATTTAATCTTTATATGTTTTTTTTTAACAATTTATTATAGAGTTTTAGGTGAAAGTGAGTAATTAAGAAAAAGAATTTAAGAGCCCCAATGAATAATGTGAATGAATATATATCATTTAATTATTTTGTTTTCTTCAAATACAGAGCAAATTCATTCTTTTACATAAAGATAGATACTTGCATTTTAACCTCCTGTCATTGATGACCTTTAGTGAATCAAAATTTGAAAAATGTAACTATAGGACTGATTATATAGATTTGCAGTGAAATAGGGGTACTTACATACCATGATATCAAAACAACAAAGATTGTCATGTATTTTATTTGGAAAAAAAACTATTCTCATGGTGCAATTTTGGCTGCAGTGACATTAAAATGTAAGTACTGAAATAGATTGTCATTTAATATGTAGGTTCATAAAAAATTTTTGTTAAAAAAAAAGGCTTAGTTCTGAATATTAAATCAACCTCAATTCAAATATTGGAGACTTTTGAATTTGTTGGATGTGTTTTGCTTCGTAAACTCGCCCTATTTCTGTAGTGGGATAACTAAAACTTTCATTGAAAATTACTGTTATTTGATCCCTTCCTTTCTTTTAAATAAAACTTATAGAATTTTCCTGAGTCATATTCTTCTATAGAAAATGGAATAAATTTAATAAAATATATTAACACAAAATCCTTCTGTTTTTCAGCTTGTTAATTGAAATCATATTTCATTCTGTTGTTTTTAAGTGCAGCAAAAAATGAGTAATTTGATTGATAAATCTAGAAAATTGAGTAAAATAAAAATGTTACATCATTTCAAGAACACATACATGGCAAAATGATTATTTTCAAACTTAATTGGAAATGTAAAATGCATTGTTTGTGCAAATTTTAAGAAATTATATTATTAATTTTCCTAAATTGTTTTATTGTTTAAGATAATTGTCCTTTATTAAATTTATGAAACAGCAATTTTGGATCGATTTTTCACATACTGTATTTATTCAAATCTAAGCCGCACTTTTTTTCAATGTTAATGCTGTTGAAAATCAGTCAGGTGCTGCTTAGAATCGAAAGAAAAAAATTCGTTTGATGGGGCAATTAGAGCAATTACAGGTTCTTGTATGTATTTAAAACTTTATAATATTGGTAAAATAACTAATTATTCACTTCTTCTTAGTTCTCATTTTAAATTTATTTTAATTTAGTAAAATTGGACTATTGATAAACCATTTTACACTATTTTTCGTTTCTCACAAAAACTTGTTAAGAATTTGGGGTGCAGCTTAGAATCGAGGATTTATTAATATTACCATATTTATTTAGATTCAAATAAATATGGTATATCACTGTGACTTAGGTTCAATAATCTGGTGGAATAGTTTTGTTTTAGTTCAAAATCTCCTAATCAAATTTTTCTCTTTTTTTAATGATGCTTATAAAGTACATTTTGAGCACATGACTGTCAAAAAGAGATCTTTTTAAAAAAATTCCAGAATGAATTTTTTAAAAATTTTTGTATTAGGATTTTTATAATCATTTTTTAAAAACAGAATAATTTAACTAAAATGAATAAGTTTTAAGAAATGAGATATTTTACTTTATGTGTATGAGAAAGAGAAAGAGACATTTAATTTTTCATAATTTCTAACACATTGACTAGCCATTACCTGCCCAATTCGCTGGGTTTACATGGTGTTGTATGGTGTGACTATATATACTGTTTATAAGTTATTGATATCTAAGTCCTAGTATTAAGCGTTTGATTGCATTGAAAAAATATTCTTATATCCTTTGCCTCTTGATTAAAAAGGACAGGACTTGTTTTTCATAAATGGAAATATAATTAACTTTTATTCCCTTATATCCCTGGAAACAATTTCTGCCAAACCCATTTTTAGTGGATTGCTCCTCAACAAAGGAAACATGCGTCTGAAATCTTCAGTCTGTAGGTCTAATAGTTCACAAATGGGAATTTTTTACCTTTAAAGCACCCCTGTTGCTCGTCTTTCTGCAAAATCCATTCTTACCACATCTGTACTCAATGAAACAAACTTGTTTTATTGAGTAGATCATATCTGTATCCGAGTTTTATCTTATCGTAGGCCTAATAGTTCCAGAGGTCTCACACTGCTGAGTGAGATGTTTTATATATATATACTATACTGTTTGAATTAATTGGAAAAAATGGGGGGGGGACGATCTTTTCAAGATCCTTAGCTTTTAATCATTACATACTTTAAGTAGTCTGAAAAGTCTCTATATTATAGTATGAATTATGTCCTCCTTTAGCTGAAACGACTTTTTCAACATGTCTTAGCATTGATTCCTCTAGTGTAGCACACATGCTCTTGAATTTCATCATAGTGGAATCACACTTGTATAACACTTTTTATAATTTGTTTTGTTGTCATGGAATTCATCTTAGCTAAAAGATTCTTTCGAATATGCCATAAGTTCTCAACAGGATTTAGTTCTGGTGAATTACCAGGTCAGTCAAGTTCTTTTATTTTATTTTCCCACCAAAAAGTCTGGAATAATTTCAAAGTGTGACAAGGGACCAAGTCATGTTGAAATGTGCCTTCAAATGCTTCCATGAATAGAAAAATCTATTGCATAACATTTTTATGTATCTAACAAAGTTCATCATACCTTTAAGAAGGGCAGTGGCTAGCCTAGCAGTTAGAACATCGGTCTCCAGACCGGAAGGCCTGGGTTTGATGCCCGATGCCACTAAATATCCACTGAGTACACACGAAGAATGTGCTCATTAAATCAGGGGGTCCGAATGGTGTTGCTATCTATTGTGTTGTACCGGAGCAAAATCGTGCTGTCACCTTAATGGGGTTCAAAGCTCGGGCTAACGACAGGCGTACAATTCTAGCCCTTAGCCACAATGAATTTCGTGAACCTTGATCTGATGTTACTGTTGATCAGGTGGCATAAGCAACAACAACAACATACCTTTAAAAGGAACTAAACTTCCAGAGCCATTTGTTGTAAAAAAGTTCCAAAACATCTGTTTAAAGGGGTATTCAATTGGATATGATCTGGTAACAGAGTTTCACCATCACTTCTCCTAACTATATTTGATTTGTATCCCTGGACAAATTAGTATGCTTCATGACTGAAAATCACCTTCTTCCAATCCTTAACAACCCTTAGTCGGTATTTCTTTGGCTAATGCTAAATGTTTTTTCATCCTTTTTTGAGTTAGAAATTGTTTTTTCAACAGTCTTGTTGCCTTATGGCCAACTTTCATAAGCCTTTTTCGTACAATTGGGATGCACTTTTGAACACCATAACCCTATAAATCCCTTCAAAGGTCTGTGATTGTCTTTCTTTGATTTATTTTTGCATTTCTTATTAGAATTTTATTAGTTCATGGAGTAGTTTCCCACTTGTGCCCACATTTTCATTTTTCTTTTTGGAGGTAATGATTTGGAATCCTGAAATGTTCTTAAAATTCTTGAAACACTTGATTTGTCCACACCGCTATAGTTATATCTCTCACAGTCACAGAAGTATGTTCATTAATAACGATTATTTTTGAATGCTTTTCCTCAGAGTAATATTTATCTTTTAATATTATCTAAAAGTAGGAATGTTATATTTTTTATGCAGACATGAAAATTGGTTGGAGTGAAATGTCTGTACCGTTAAGTAAAATTTTTATCATAGTTTAAGTTTTAAAAGAGGGAATATTTTTATATTTTAGAAATTTAACCCCACTGACTTATTTTATCAAGGTTAAAGTAGAATTTTAAGAATATTTTGAATAGAAAGTTCTGATTTTCTTTCAGTGGTGAAACAAGTGAAATAAGTTACTTTAGTTTGGTAAACTGATGAAAAATATTTTGACTGTAATTTTGAAACTGAATTGTAAAATAGAAATGGATAAGTATTGAAAATGTTAACTTATTTTTATATTTATTCAAATGAAATTTCATTAAAACTAATTTAGAGAAAAACAATAACAAGGTAAAAAAAAAAAACTTTCATTGAAATTTTGTACTTGAAAATAATTGAATGTTTTGATTTTTAATTACAAAATAGTTTTCTTGGCTAATAAATAGTTAAGGTTCTCTCATTCAATCTAACATATTTCTTTTTTAAAAAAAAATAGCTCTTTGTAAATAGTTTTGTATGCATAATTATTTTTAAAAAATTTCTTTTTAATTATTCATTAACTCATTATAAATATAATCTTTCAGAAGTTGTCAGGGGTGGAGGCAATCTTGGACTTTATCGACATCATCGTCAAGGTTCCATTTGTAGCGACAGGCAGTCAATACATTCTTTACTCACAGCCAACTTAACTATGGACACAGCAGCAACTGCTGCTCTCACTCCCCAGCAGCTAGGAACTATGGGTATTTTCCTCTCCCCCCTTTTTTTGTAGGGTGAAACCTGTTTATTTTTTATAAGATGTCTTTATTAAAGCATTTTTAATCAGTATTATTAGAACAACATGTTGAATAAATATTAAGTTTTAATTTTTTTAATAAAATTGTCATAATCATCATATTAATTCATTCAAAAGGTTAATGAATGAAACCTTTTCTTTGTTATTGCAATATATATATATTGTATGTTATTATTCTTTAGATGACTATAATCTGCTATCTTATCAGATTCTTAACATTCTTACCTTATCTTATATTTTCAAGTCCACTCTCTAATTCCACTGACTATGAGTATAGAAGATAAAGCATTTGACTTTTATATTGTATACTGATTTATTCAATCTAAATGAATCAGGTAGCTGAAATCTCTCTCTCTCTCTGTTATATGAGATAAAAGCTTTTTTTTTTCGCTCAAATTTTTTATACTTTTTAAACCGGATTAAAAATTGTGGCCAGAACAATTTTATAAGTTTTACAAGTAAATAAAAAGAGTAATCAACAATTTTATGTTTCTCCATACATTTTTATTCTTATGTAAATGCATAAATTGGGCATTATAAAAATCAATATATAATATTCCAGTAATAAAATTACTCAAAAATAAAATTTTTAAAGATGCTTTTAAAAACTGTTGTGTAAATATACTGGTGACCAAAATAAAGATCATAACTATGTTTTTCATCCAAATGAATTGGATGAAATTTATGATGTGTATATTTTGAAGATTGGATAGTACAATGTTAGACTCCAGTTTTTAATAATTGATATTTAACTCTAGTTTTGTAGCATAGAGTGGAATTTGACAAAAGCATCTGAGATTTTTGTTTGCACTGTTGTAAATATTGTAATAAAAATTGCAAGTTTGGCTCTTTTTAGTGGAAATTAGCTCTCATCATCATTGAGATGATTCAATGCAATGGAAAGCTGTTGCCAGGCATGAAACTGGTCAGTTTCAATTGGAGGTGGCTTGATGGCTGCAATTGGCACTAAAAGTGGTACACACTTTGTGAAATTGGTTTCAAACAAGTTGTACTATCACGAGGAAACCTGACTAAGTTCCATTCTTGAGCAATGACACTTTCACAGAAGTGCAAAATTATATAGGCAGATAACAACTGTAGAACTTTCTCATGATTTTGCTGTCGCATCTGGAACAGAATTTACAGGCAAACAGTAATCAAAATACATAAACAGTATACATTGTTGGGGAGATGAACACAGTGTTCTTGGACAAATTGAGAATGGCAGCATGCTCTTTTCACTGATGAGATTCAGTCCACAGAAATTTTTGGAAAATCTTTATATAGAGAGAACATAGAACTCATTATGAACCAGCGCAAAGGAAATCAACTAATTTATGGCAGAATAATCCTTGTTTGGGGCAGCATCACATTGGGCAATCGTACACCATTCCGCTTGAACATTATGGATGTCATCATTTGAAATTGATACAAGGTTTTACCAGAATGCTGCAAACCTGGGCTTCCTTTTTATGGATAGCAATGCTAGACCACAAGACTTCACATTGTTGATGATTTTTTTAAAGTGGATATGTACACCATATGAATTGGTCCACAAAATCTCTGGATTTCAATCTTATAGAAAATACTTAGAAAAATAGGAAAAACCATTACTTGCTTTTGTCCTTTCTTCATGATCTTCCAGATGAAAAAGTCTGCTTTTTGAAGAATTTAATATTTCTCTGCAAGTATTTCACGACAATTTTATTAACAGTTTGACAACTGATGAAGTTTGCACAGTTGCCACAGTCTATATAGGACAGACCTTTTCCAAGGTATAAGGCATTGATTTGATCACTTTTGATGTATATTGTAACTTAAATAACAATTCGCCTACTTTTCTGTGTTGTTATATTGCTATATGCTTTCTCTCAAAGTAATATATCTCTATGCCAAATTTTGTTGCAATAAACCAATTATTTCTCCAATTATTGCAGATTTTAAGTGTATGATATTAATTTTAAACATTGGTGTATTTTTATAGCATATTAATATGAAACATTTAATATATTCTTTGTATAATTTATCATCTTTCAGAATTAAATACATTTTACAAAAAGTTACCAACTTAATCTTTTTTTAAATAATATGTTGTTTATTACATTTTAGATGTAAGTATTAGATGCTTTTCTTGAGTTATGGTTTCAGTCTGTAAAAGTCTACTTAGTATAGTTGAAGGATAAAAATACTTTAAAAGTAGAATTAAATTTGTGTCATATATTAATTTCCACGTCAAAAAAAAAAAATCCCCAAACCTCATATTTGCTAATGTTTTTGTTATAACCTTATTGTATAATGTTTTTAAATTAAAATGAAGAAATCTTTCAAGCAAAATTCAGGGACAAATTATTTAAAAGTTGTACTTCATTGTTTTAATGTAATGAATTTTTTTATGAATGTTATCAAAGTACATAATTATTTTTCCTGTTTAAATTTGCAGGTATGGAAGCTCTGGAAACAGGAATTGCATATTGGGAAGATGCTTTGGCAGCTTACAGACCACCTCCTGGAGATGTTTTAGCTTTGACAGTATGTATATTTCTGTTAATAATTCACTTAATTATTTATATATATATATATATACTAGCTGCATGGCCCGGCGTTGCACGGGCTTTTACCGAGGGTATAACTTAATCATTATGTTAATTTCCTCTTTTCTTTCTGATGCCAGTTTTTTTGTGTTGGTGTGACGCGTACAATGTGAGTGCATGGCCCGTGAGTGCGTGTCATGGCTTTCTCGTTTAACATTTTCAAATTACGAAATTTCACTACTATTTTAAATTTTGAAGTAAAATTATGAATTTTTTTAAATGTTCGACACCGATATTGATTCATTTTAGAAAAAAATCATAAAATATGCAAAATATCATTATTTTGTAAAAAAAAAAAAAAGCTTTTTTTTAAAAATTCTTAAAAATTAAAAGATAGTAATTTAAAAAATAAAATGCCAAAAACTGATTCTAGATGATCAATGAACTTTTTAAAAATCATATTCATTTAAATGCATCGATATTTATTCATTTTAGAAGGAATCCTAAAATAGGCAAAGTATTGTTTTGAAGGGGAAAAAATTCGAATCGTGACGAAATAAATGATGTTTGGTATTTATAAATTTATTAAATCACTGATTTCAAAAGAGAAAAGTATGAACTTTTTTAGTTTAGATGGTTTACTTATCATAATTATAAGAAATCCATATATAACGATTGAAAAATTTCACTTAATGATTTACAGAAAACAATGCTACTTTATTTTTTTAAAAAAATTTCCTAAAGCAATACATTTAAATGTATTGCAAATAAACTTATTTAAAATAATGATAAAAGAGTAAAAACGCGATTAAATTTTTCACAAATATAATTAATGCAAAAATTCTTACCGTTACCTATTGAAACGACTGTTTATATCTTTATTGCGTTGTTTTTGAGTGTTAGATTTAAAAAAAAAGTTACAAAAAAAAAGTAAAAAGCCTTTATTTGCACATTTATAGTATAAAATTCAAAAAGAAAATAATACTATGTGATAAAAATATATTTCAGAATATTTCCTTATATTTTTTGTGATATATTTTTCTTATATTCCACTGTTCTTCAATAAATCAATCTTTAAGAATAAAAAAAACTATCGGTTGTGATGCATTATATGAATGAGCGTCCCACCGCAAATAGCAATGTTATGAAGGAATTCCCCTTTTTCTGCATCAGTGAAAGACTCAAAGCTATCTTAACATTTCCCGTCTTCCAAACAGAAAGCTAACGCAAAGTGAATGACCTCGATGCAATTGAGAATTGTTTTAAGGTTTTCATTTTTTTTTTTTGAGGGCCTAACTTTCACGTTAAAGTTTTGAGATTTCACACATTAATTGCAAAATCAAAGTACTTTTAAATAAAAAATGTACAAAAAAAATTGTTTAAATTACTTTTCGCAAAAACGGTATTTTACGAAAATCACAAAAAAAATTTTAAAATCCGTAATTTTTAAGCAAGCTTTTCAATATTCACACAGAAGTTGGACAAGATTATTTTACAAACTTAAAAAAGTTTCGTACGATGATTTTAATAAATGACAAAGTTATTTAATGTTCAGTTAAAATTTTGAGTATTTTTTAAAAAATCATAGAAAAAAAAGTTTTTAGCATTTTATTTTTTAAATGACTGATTCAAAAAGAAAAACGCATGAACTTATTTAACACAAAATATCGTTTTAAGAACACGAAAATAAGTTCATACGCAACGATTTAGAAAAAGATTTTCATAAAAACGCATCTGTCTTAACTCAATTTTAATAAAATCATAAAAAATAAAAAATATTATTATTTTGCAAAAAGAATTATACTGTATCATGGCGAAAGAAATGATCTTTCCGATTCTGTAATTATTTTTTGTCTGATTTAAAAAACAAAAATCGGATGGCTGTTTAAATAACGTCAAGAATAACGAAAAGTTTCACCCTCTGTTCATTCACGACGCTAGGCGGGGAAAATAACGTGCAGGGTTAAGACAATTATACGTTTTAAGGTTTTTAATTAATATCTTTTTAACTAATTACAATATCGGAATGAAAAATAGTTTACGTCCTATTCTCAGACCTACTGAATATACGCACAAAATTTCATAAGAATCGGCTACACCGTTTCGGAGGAGTTTGGTTACAAACACTGTGACACAAGAATTTTATATATTAGATATATATACATAAAAGTGCAAAGAATTGGGAAATATCTCTTAAAATCATGTAAAAACCTCCTTTTATCCTTTTTTTAAAAAAATATAAATATGTGTTTTTGTATATGCATGTTTGTATTAGCATAAAACATGGATATATATGTATGAGTATGAGTTTTACCTGAATTGCATTATTTTGTTGGAAATTTATTGATTTTTGTGAAATATATTTAAAGTATCTGGAAATTCTTCTAAATATGTCTTATATTTAATTTTTAGTTGAAGTATTAAAAATGTGTAATTCAAGTCTAATATCAGAAATGTCCTCTTCTACCATCCTATCTTTATTTATTTTTAAATTCTTTATATTTACAGAAGTAATATTTTTAAAAATTATGGTTCTCTTTTCTGTTATAACTGAAATATTAAAATGAAAATAGATTCAGTATAATTTATAATTCAAAAACATCAACTCATCCAAACTCTTCACTTATTGTGTCATGTTGATTTTTCTTAATCTTTTAACTTTAAATGCAAATCTCATTTCCCATTGTTACATGATGGATTATTTACATGGTCTTCAAAAAATATAAATATGTTTTAAAGTATCAGATTTCTAGATTTGTATATATTTCTATTCAAAGTTTCTATAAACTTTTGTTCTTTTGATATTTTTGTTCATCTTAGTGAATAATTTTAGGTTTAAGATATTTCTTTTTAAAATTTTAAATTTTACTCTTAAACTTACTTTTTTAACATCACAATATAATTGCTGTTTTTCATTTTAATTAATATTGCTTATCTCTACTAGGATGCTGAAGAGGGAAAATTTACTCACATGTTAGAGAAAATTTTAGAAAAGGCTTATAGATTACAGGAATCCTGCAGTCAGTTGTTCTTAGACAGCAACTCAGTCCTCTTCAAATCTGAAACTCAGTCTGTTATCTCGTCTCGCCATGAGAGAATCACCGAACCAGAGAGAAAAACGGTCACCAGCATGTCATCTATTGAGAGCTTTGTTTCCGCCCAAGCCGAAGTAACATACTTTGTTTTTGTCTTGATTGATGATTAAAAAAATATGATTTTGAGTTTCCTTAAACTTAAATAGTCTTTGTTATTTTGTATTAAAAAGATATGTTTTTTTGAAATGGAACTTGTATTTTACTTTTGTTGCTATTCTTTTTGTTTTAATATCTAATAAATTTATTTTATTTAGTTAATTTATTGACTTTAATTTATTATACCTTTAAAAGTAATTTTATATATTATATGCATGAGTAGAGATTCAGTTTTAAAAAATAAGTAGTATTAATAGCATTCATATAAATAACTTTTTTTATGCTGGTATTAATTGGTAACCTATCTAGCAATTATTTAGTTATCTAACTTTTACAAGAAAATAAGGAAAAAAAACCGGTAACATTTGTTTTAATGGATTATTTTTGATATGTATATATACACTCTATAACAAACAAAAAAAAATGACTCACCAAAAACAAGTTGTCCCATAGAAACAAAAATTGGTGAGTAAAAAGATTATGTCCAGAATAAAAAAAGATTAAAATTTCAGAAAAATTGGAATGATTTATTTCAGAGTTATGTAGTTACAAAATAACAAGCTCAATAAGATGTTGACCCACTTCTAGCCCAGATGCAATTTACCACATGACGTGGCATAGAGTGATAAAGCACCCTGGGGTCTCCTGCAGTATTTCTTGCCAAAATTGCTCCAATTGTCAGGTCAGGTCATCAACATTCCCTGGCGGATGCAGTTGCCTTCCCATCATATCACAGACATACTCAGTTGGAGAGAGATCTGATTGGCCAAGGAAATGTTTGACAAGCTGTGAGACAATTCATAGCAACACGTGCTATATGTGGTTTGGCATTATCTTGCTGAAAAATAAGGCTAGGGTACTTCAAAAGGAACAGTAGCAAAACAGTTCTCAGAATGTGGTTGTCGTACTGCTGTGCTGTAACTGTGCCTCTAATGATGACCAAAGGGTTCTGGCTGTGAAAAGAAATGGCACTTCAGACCATAACTCTTGGTTGAGAGCCTTTGGAGCTATCAATATTGAAAGCAGGATTGGCACACTACCCTGGGTGTCTCCAGACACATCTTTGATGATCATTAGGACACAGTTGGAAATGGGATTCTTTGCTAAACACTATACGTCCCCAGTCAGCATGATTCCAACCCATCTGATCGAGCCAAGCACCACTGTAATCTGGCTCGACAATGTGCACGCAGGAGTGGCAGGGGGTGTAGTGGTCCATACGAGCATAAATTTTGCTCTATCATCTGTCTGTGAATGATCATGGTGGACACTCATGTGTGGGTCGCACGTCTGATGGTTGATAACAATGAATCAGGCACTGTGATAGCTGATCTGGCAATCAATCTGTCCTCCCAATCAGCTGTGACCCTAGGTCGACCACTACCATCATGACATTGAAATCTGCCATTGTCCACCCATTTTTGCCAACATCTTCTAATGGCCGCATCACTTTGACCCATATAAAGAGCGATTCTCTGATTTGCCCAACCTACCTTTTTCAATTCAATCATATGGCCTCATTCAAACTCTGAGAGTTGCTCTAAATAAGCTCGAATTCTGCGGCGATGCATTTTTTCAGTCATTGAAGGGTATCCTAAAATGTGCAGTGCAACAGAAATTTTGACCATCAGATTGAGAATTGCTTCTTATAGACACTTGCTGACTTCACAGTTATGATGTGCAATAGCTCCCGTTAATCATTCATTGGACACCAAATTTTAATCATTTGCATAGTTAGTACAAATGTTTTTTCATGAGAAATTTCATTATAGTCAGGCATTTTTGGTGCATCGTTTTTTTGTTTTTTTTTGTTTGTTTTTTTTTGCTGTTGATTATATTACTTGCAAGATCAGCTCAGCTGCATTTTGTTTGCTGAACTGTTGAATTTTTTTTTACTTAATTTATCATTAAAAATTATCATGTATAAAAGTTTGTATTGTTTCATTTATATCTTCTCAAAATAATGTTCTATTTGGAGCCTTAATTCAAGTTTGTATGTTAAGAGGTTTCACTTTTAGGAAAAAAAACAAAAAGGAACAGTATTTTTTAAATTTTTTTATCAAAACTTAAAACTGCTGTTAACAATATGCAAAAATATTTTTTGAAAACCTGTATAGTCAATGGATGGCTGCTTATTTATTTTATGATTAAGTGGAAACCTTTATCTCCTAATATATTGGATTAAGATAAATTTTTGAAAGAATTTTCATATGCATCCTTAGTTATTTTATGCTAAATATTGCTCTCAATCTGCCATATTTTCCAATAAAGTACCTTGATTATCAAATGCATTTTGACATCTCATTAAAATTTGGTATGTTGTAAGAACACACAAATAAAACACCTTGTTTCTCAAGTCTTATTATTTGTTCAACACAAAAATCTCTTTGAATTGAAATATGTCTTTTGAAAGCAATGTAAAAAAAAAAGTATATGCTGATTTTGAAAAATCAGAATATACTTTCTTTTGTATGCACTAAATAATTTTTACTTTAATGAAATCTTAAGTGTATTTTTTTCTAACTAATGATCATTATATATTTTCCTCGTCAGATAGCAGATTTAGCTGATTTTGAAGAATATGAATCCAGTATAGACTTAAGAGAACTTGCTTTATATCAGACAGCTCTGAAGAAGAATGAAGAAGGAGCTATACCCATAAGATTATTAAGGTATTTTACTTTACACTAAGGAATTTTTTCATGTGTTTTAAATCTGGGAATATCGTTTTGCAAATTTAATTTGTTTGAAAATTTGAATGTTGTTTATGCATAACACCTTACGTGACTTTTTTTAATGTCATTTTAACACTATATTAAAATTTGAAAATATTGTGCATACTATTAAAAAAAACCTATGTACACTGGTGTCCAAAAGTTCAGCATAAATCGTAAAATGCGAAAAACATGGAGTAAATATTCGTAAAATTATTCCAAATTTCTTGTGGATATTTGTTAGCACTACTTACCCTAAATTTTCTTATCTTCGGCCATAATGTATTTTCTTTCTCCAATATACATATTTATCTTCATTTACTTTAGCATTTTTTAATTAATTTTAACATTAAAAGGATATTTTATTTTGCCGCCAATAAGCGGAGTTTAAAAAAAAAAGGGTTTTCAGTTATGCAAAGTATTTTTATTCAAATATCGGGAGGAATGACGTCATACGTTGAGGATGTCATTCTTACGTTAGCTGAACAGGTGTTTTAGAAAAATTCGAATAACTCTCTTTTTTTTTGGACGGGAATAGCATCAGAGCTGCTTCGTGAAACTTGAATTGTATCAGAAAGGGAATGGGTAAATAATTATTTTATTTTGTCTTTCTTATAACAATTAAAGAGCTACCATAATTTCTTTTTTTGTAAGTAACTTTTTCTTTTTTTAAAATTACTATTTGATTTAATTATTTTTATCGTTTAGCTGAAATAAAAAGAGTTTATTTCTTAATGACTTTTGCTCCTTTTTTTTACCACTTATTGTGCACTGTGAATGATATGTGTTTTTCTTTTTAGCCATCTCTTAATTCAGCAAATGCTGCCCTGCCATAAATACTCTGCTAAATTCTTTTACCTACTAATGAGTTTTAATAACTCGTTGGCATTTTATGGGCATTTAATTTAGTATACGCCAACAATATTAATTGGGTGAAGAAGAAACATTGGGTTAATGCAAAACTTTTCAGTCGACTACACCCTGCGCGAAACACCGGCACATGTCGGAATGCGGAGAAACCGATTCACGCAGCATAGGTAGTTCAGACAAGTTTCGTGCAACTGCTGTGCGAAGGAACATTGTTAATCATCAAACAAAGTGAATGATGGCACAAAGACGCCAATTGGACATGTTTACAAAAGGTAGAATCGTTGGAATGCTGGAATCCTCACGATCACAAACTGAAGTGTTTCGAATTCTGAATGTGGACCAGTCTGTGATCTCCAGACTGTATCAGAGGTTTCAAAGAACGGGAGATGTTACCCGACAACCAGTATCAGGTCGACCAAGAGTCACAACCCCTCGCCAAGACCGATATCTGGTAATAAGTGCGCAACGTCAGAGGGGCAGTACTGCCAGAGTACTGGGTTCAGTGCTCACAGTCGCCACAGGAATACAAATTTCGAGACAAACTGTTTACAGGAGACTCAATCATGCTGGCCTGTTTGCCAGAAGACCAACAGTTTACATTCCCATCACGTCTGCGCATAAATGCGCTCATTTGAAACATCAACATTGGAGTGTGGGCCAATGTGATGTTCAATGACGAGTCCCGGTTTAGTCTGAGTTGTGATTCTCGGCAGATAACGATATGGAGAGAATGTGGAACACGTTTTGAACCAAGAAACAAAATGGAAAGACATCATTTTCCATCAAGGGGAGTAATGGTATGGGCAGGCATCATGATGGATGGCCGCATAGACCTCCATTTCTTTGACATGGGGTCTGTGACTGCTCAAAGATACAGAGACTAAGTTCTTGAGCCTTATGTTCGCTTGTTTCGAAGTGCTGACGGTCCTGACTTCATATTCATGGATGATAATGCGCCATGTCACCGAGCAGTGCTGATTGATGACTTCCTTGAAACGGAAAACATCCAGCGCATGTCGTGGCCTGTGAACTCCCCTGATTTAAATCCAATCGAACATGTATGGGATATGCTCGGGAGATAAATTGCAGCCCTTTCGCACCCACCAAGCTCCGCTACAGAACTGAAGAGAGCTCTCCAAAAAGCTTGGAACCGTCTGAGCCCACAACTCATTCATCATCTCATAGCAAGTATGGTAAATCACTGTGCAGCGTGCCTGGCTGTCAGAGGTGACCACACGCCTTATTAAACTGCAGCATCAGTATTTTATTTAATGTTATCTTTCATTTTTTTCTTTAAAGTGTGAATCCTTGCTATGCTCAGTTTTCTTTCAAACTGCTACTTTGGATAATAAAATTAATTATTATCATTCTTTTGATTTGCTTCCTTATTTTATAACCATTTTACACTCGCATATCACGTTTCCCGCCATTCTGATTTACAGTTCCTTCTTTATTCACATAATTATCAATTATGCTTAACTTTTAGACACCAGTGTAGTTTGACTGTGTTAATGCTTATTGTTAATTAAAGCTTCCAAATAGTGTCAAATAACAATTGCATGATTATACATTTATATTTACCTTCTGATTTATGATTATGAAAATAAAATTATTTATTCATAATGTAAAAAAGCATTTGGACATGGTAAAATAAAGGTATTTTAGGAGAATTATTTATAATTCTGCTATTTTTAAGCGAAGAAAATTTTTAACCTTTTAATAGTTCTGAAATAATGTAACACAAGAGACAATTTGATTTTCATTGCAATTCGTTTAATTATAAAAAGTTAAATTAATTACAATTAATTTTATTACTCAAACACAGGATAAAAAGTTTTTTAAATTCTGAAATAGTCCTTGATGCTTTAGTCAGTTGTATATTAATGAGTAATTTTAACAATAATAGTTATATGAATTTAAAAATTAAAAGGATATATCTAAAAATATAATTTTTTTAAAATAATGCATTTTTTTTTTCAGTTTAAATAAATAAAACATAAACTTTGTTTTGTTTTTTAAAAGTTTTGTTATTCTAGTTGAATGAAATACAAAAATTTAAGAAAACCATTGAATATTTTAAAAATTACAGTCATTAGTATTATTTTATTAATCTTGTCTTATCTTATGGGGGTCAATCTGATACTACTCTTCACTTTCCTCATGTATATAAATTTTTTTACTAAATTATATACATAATTTTTCTTTCTAAATGAACAATCAAAAGCTTATAAAAGTTGGATATAATTTCTATTGAACTTTTATACGTTAGTAAAGCATTTTGCATAAGACTGATAAATGTTAAGTAAAAATGTCTACTTATTTTATTATATTTTTAATTTTTTATATTTATTAGATTAATTAGTACATTTTAAATATTTTAATCTGTTACTGACTATATTGCTCACTTTTGAATAAAAGGTTTACAACAGTCTATGAATCATTCAGATTGTTACATAACAATTCTAAAGCAATAAAATTGTTATGTATTTTCTATGATTACATTTATATATATTCCATTTGATTTTTCTTAGAACTGAGATGCTACATTGTCAATCCAACAGAGAGTACATTGCAAAAGTTCACTGCTTACGTGTTGCTTTTCAGGTATTAAATTCCAATAATTATTTTGTTCAGTTATTTTTCATGTTAATAAATTAAATTTCATTTTCACAATTCAAAAAGTTTTATAAATCAATTTATAAAATGTTAGGAAGGTGTGTAAAAATTGCTATAGTTATTTTCATTGTATGTTATAATATCAATGTAAAAAAAAACATATTGTGTTATATTTAAAAAAGTTGACTAAAAATATTCTCTAAAAAATTATTTACCTTTTGGTAAGATTTTAATAATAAATGCATGTGTTGTCAGAAAGATGTTGAATTATTTTAACTAATAATGACTTGATCATAACAGAATAATTATAATTAAGTTTTATATTGTTACATTGTTCGGGGTTTGAGGATTTTATGCAAATCAGTCACTCCACACTGTTGATTTTCTCTTTTAACATCAATTTTCTTTTCTAGAGCATTCCTCAGATCTTCCTGAGATTTTTGCATTCTCTCTTTATCTTTCTGTCTTTTCTTGCTGGCCTTTCTCCATTCTCTCCTTAGTCTCTTTTTGCCCACTTTTCAAGGCATTGATGCCTTCCAACAGAGCCTTCAGTTGCTCATCCATCACTCATGTTATAGGCATAAAATCCCACTTCTAACAACAAACTGTTAAATTGATTGGTGTTCGAGGATTTTGTGCTAATCAGTCGCAAAAAGCAAGACAGTTCTTTAGAGTGATGTGAATTTATTGTCGAAAATCAATCCTTGAAATACAGGATTCAACAGCAAAATTCACAGAATGTATATCAGAAGGACTTCACACCTTCTACAGTGCTCAGACACAATATCAATGTCTAAAATATACGTATGCAGTAGATTATTCACAAGCACTGCTCATCCTACTCAACAGCCGAGCTAATCACTAGTCTTGACGTCAAGGCAAGACCACCAATCGCTGGTCAGAGCAATACTAACTAATTGTTAGTCGAAACAAGAATAACTCAGTTCCGGCAACCGTCTCCGTATTAATAGGCCTCACGGATTCTTCGAGAAAGATCCGCTTTCATTACAGTTTGTGAAATTAATGGATTTTTCCACTAATTTCCAGAAGAACGCATAGAGTCACAAATTCGCCAAAAATGATGCCAACTTGGCTCTATCTCCAAGATTTTGCCAAGTTCCCATTGAATCGGCATTATAACGTAAGGGATGGCGTTGCTTTTGACATAAAATAAGTAGAGAATGATAAAATGCATTACACATCCAAATACAAATTACACTATTTTACACAAAATTCATACCAATATTGTACTCTCTTAAGCTGATTTTCTTTTTCAAATACCATCAGTATTTTTAGGATAGTTATTTTTTGTAATTATATTATTTTGGTTCTTTATTTTAAAGGGTTTTGAGGGAACCTGATTGACAACATACCAGAGCAGATTTTTTTCTTTGCTTTGAATATCAAAGCTTTTCTATTTTATTACCTTTTCTTTCCTTTCCTTTTTTCTCCCTTTTAGAGACTTTTTTTAAATAAAGGTGGTACTAAATGTTTTTTTTTTGAAGCACTTACCTATACATGCATATTTTTTTGTTGTTTCTTAGATTTTGATTAATGAAATTAAATGGAGCATTTTTGCTTTTTTGAAATAATATTATGCTAATGCATTTCTGAGATTCTGCATAAACTGTTCAAACTTTATGATATGTGTCTGTTTTACAGATATTTATTAGAATCCTATGAATTTTGCTAGCATTTTTATAATATTGTGTTATCAACAATTTTGAAAATTGCCCATTTGTATTGAGAAAACATTAAAAATTATTTTGGAATACCTACAAAAAATTAAAACATGCATTAAATGAATTAATAAAGTGATCTACATTAAAATCAGTGCACCATTTGTTCTTATGATTATTTGAATTCTCAGATATTTCAGGAATGGCATAAATTTATGGATAAATCCTTTGGAATAACTCTTCTAAGTCAAATTATAATTTCAAATAATATGAAAACATTGGAACATTTTAATTATCACAATAAATGGAGCTCTATATTTGAAATATATAATAAGAGATATTAATTTAACAATTATTTCTTTTTTGACATATTTTCTTATTGTTTAGCTTTCATATTAACACTTGATTTTATTTCTATAGTTGTTGTTCCAGAGAGATGAAATACGCTCATATTTTGTCAATGTTGGACATAAAATATTGACAGGGTTAATGCTTCGTGGGGAGAAGGTAAATTCAGACTCTTGTTTCATGATTTTAACATTCCAATAATTATATAATATAAAAGATTATTTGACATTTAAATAATTTTAATTCTGTTCTCAAATGCATTTCTTATTATGTAGGATCCTAAGGATTGTTTATTGGCTTATGAAGATATAATAACATTTTCAAAAGACAAAGGTAATTGGTCTGTTATGGAAGATGAGTTACAGAGCCGAGGAGTGAGTGCATTTTGTAATTTTTTAAGTTTTATCTTGTTTGTAAATTCTGAGAATAAATCTTTAAACTACTTTAAAGCATTTTTGCTAAAAAAATTTAATTTGTTTTGAGATAGGTTCTTAAATTAATGCTAATCAATTAAATTTAGTAATATATTTAATGGGTATTTTTAATCTTTCAGCATATTTTATAGCTCCTTGTTTCAAACAAATCCAACACAGCAATTATTCATGTAAAACCTGGTTCATGCGCTGCACCAAGTACTTTAAAGCAAGTTTTATGCTTATGTAAAATTGATATTAACATAAATTGATAATCTACTTTTATCCAAACATTTTGGAATGTTATATATAAAAATGAGAGAAATAATTAAGTCAGTGCTCAAATTGTATAGATATTGTGTAAAAAAGAAAATCACTTTTGAACTGAGACTTCTCTCTAAATTTATAGCATTTCAAAGTATAGTAGTGAATGATAGGGATTAATTCAACTTTATAGTAAAAAGCTCATTTATACACAACCCTGCCTGTGAGTATAACTCTGATGGAACTGTGTAGTTCAAGAGCAATGTTTCACCCTACATTATAAGTTGAAGTTATGCAAAGTTTTAGTAAGTAAGCCATGAATTGAAAATTAATGGCTATTTTTTTTATCAAAGGCTACTTCATTTTCATATTCTAAAAAAATTATAAAACATTAACTTGTTTTATTTTCCAAATCTTTAAATTCTGATGTCCAATGGAACAAAAATAAAATTGTTTGATTCTATAATTATTACAAAATATGAAATCTGGAGTCTTTCCCCCACCCCAAATCATGGATTTTAATGATCAATTAAGTTATTTTTAATTTCTTTTCAAGTTTAAATTTCTTTTTCTGTATAAAGTGTAGAGTTTGTCCGGAATATTCTCATTACTTCTAAGGTCAAATAGCAATGAAATACCTTGGATGCAATTTATTTGCATTTTTTTAAAAAATAACATTCATCTCTTAACACATCTCATATGATCCATTGGTGTATTATTTATTTAATTAAAAATTTTAAGGAGCATGAAATTTTGATAAAAAGTTAATTTAAAATGCTATGAAGTAGATAAATCCACTGATGTTGATAAACTTTTTTAAAACTTTAAATTTTAGTATTTGTATATATTTTTCCTTTAAATTTCTATTTATTTTCTGTAGTTACAGAATGTTACAATATCTTATTTAGACTAAATGATTATAGAGATTGTGTTTTATTTTCATAGGTAAAATGTTTATCATTTTATGATGTGGTCCTCGATTTTATAGTCCTTGATGCATTTGAAGATCTTGAAAGCCCTCCATCATCTGTAACTGCTGTAGTACAGAACAGGTGGTTATCAAATGGATTTAAAGAAACGGTAAAATATAGATTTTATTATGAAGTTACTTAACTTTTCATCTTTTTTGTTCACAGGGGGAAAACTTTGAAAACTAGGGAGGGAAATGGCAACTTGGAACCTTTTTTTCAGTAACAAAATGCTTTAATATATTTCAGTTGTTAACATTATATATCTTGTAAATCTTTTTTTTTTCCTGCATAAAGTATGATCCATTTACTACATTCTTTTCATAATATATTCACAAAAATAGTTTATTAGTTTTTTAAAAATAAGTTTCATACTTTAAAATCTTTAGTTTGTAGTATTTAATATATATATTCAAAACTAAGAAAGCAAAAATTATCTATTTGAATTTTATATTGATGACTTTTACTAAAATAATAATTTTTTTTTAAAGAATCTTCTATATATTTTTATAAGATCCAAATGTGTTTATTTATATTTATTATAAAAATATGCATATCTAATTGAATATTACATAGAATATAGTAATTTTTAAAATTAATTTCTTTTAGGCATTGGCTACAGCTGTTTGGTCTGTTCTTAAAGCCAAGAAAAGAATGTTGAAAGTAAGGGTTTTTTTTTATATATATATTATAGTTTTAGAATTGTGTTTTATAAAAAATAATTTTTTTTTGTATTGAAAGTATGCATAAATTTTTCACAAAAAATAATATTTAAGTATATTAAGTATATTAATAATATTAAGTGTATATTGACTTTCAGGATTTTTAAATTTTTAATGAAATTTGTTGGAAGTCTTGTGTGTGTCAACAAACCTTTTATTGCTGATTTGCATCTGTACTACTAAATTTATTGCAGTAAAAAAAAATCTAATCAGTATTTAAATTGTTATTTTATCAGCTCAGAAGACAGTCTCAGAATTAATTTTAAATATTTGTTGATAAAAATATTTTTTTTTCTAATTATATTTAAAAAAGTTGATGAATTTTACAATCTGTAAAATTTTAAATCGCTTAAAATTGTTTAGTTTTTTATATGCATAATTAAAAATATTTGTTACTATAATTAAAAGAATACAATAAAAAAAAGTTGTTTTTTTACTTCTATGAAAGCTCCTCTTTTATTTCCTCATTTTATTTTTTAGTATTCTGATGGCTTCATCAGTCGTTTTTACCTTATATCAGAACATCTCATTCCAGTTTTAGCCTGGGGCTTTTATGGTCCTGATGAAAAACTTAAGGAGATATGTTTGTATTTTAAGGTAAACATTTTAGTGATGTATATTAAACTTCAGTTTAATTATTTATAAATGCATGTTTATGTTTGAGAAAGAAAAGATGTTATTGCAATGCATTTTTGTACAATAATATTGATTTCTAGCAAAAGTACAAATTTGCTATTGTAACTTGAAGAAACAATATGTGCACAACCTTAATTAAAGTTATAGTCTACTTCATTGTTATAAAACAATTGAGATTATAATGTTTGTAAATTCTCTTTATTTTTTTTCTAAATAAATTTCAACTCTAATGGGGCAAAAGTATGTGGGAGGAGATATTTTTAACTCTTTTTGTAAAAGTATCTCAGTGGATAAGTTTAGATTTGAATTAATTTTAAATTGTCAGGATGTAGTGGTACAAGATCTTGAATAACTCATACAAATTACCTTTTTACCTCTCAGGAAGAAGGAAGTTAATATTATAATTTTGAATTGACCCTAATATCTTCAATAATTATTATTAGGTCGCATGGTGAATCTGAAGAACTAGTCTTCATGGTATTATAGTTGCATGTATGGATGAATTTTAAAGAAACATTAAAAATATGAATATTAAATGAATTGATCTCTCATGTGCTTAAATAACCAAACCTACCAAATTATGTAAAAAAAAAAATCTTTTAAATTCTAGCTGATAGTTTTTAAGGAGGTTTAAATGATGAATATTAACTAAACTAAACTCAATGGCACAACAGCCTATAAGGGTCAAGGTCTACTGTGTGCCCATCTCAGTATATGTGACCTAGGGTGCTGAGGTGCATGAGCAGATGTTCTGGTCAGGTGGTCAGTCTGATGCAGAAACCCCCAGTGTTTAGCTCCCAAGCAAGCCTGGTACTCATTTACTCTCTACCCATGAAGGGATGAAAGGCTGAGTCAACCTTTCCCAGTCTGGGATTTGAACCCCGTACCTGTGGCATGGAAGCGCGATGCGCTACTACTGAGTCACTGGGCTTCAAATAACATAAATGTTACATCAAATTTAAAATTACCACCAAAATGATATGTGTGTTTAACATAAAAGTCTGGAAATGTTTATTGAATGAATGTTTCATTTGTTTTTTTTTATATTATTTTTTTCAGGAGGAAGTAATGGGCTTTATGTTTGACATTTTCAATTTTAATAAAGTACGCTTTACTCAGATTGAAGAACTGGCAGCAGATATCATGCAGCTTGCAAATCTAAGATTTGACAGAACAATACAAAAATTGTACATGTGAAATGTCTTTGAATTTTAATATCAATGATCAAACTGAAGCAGATTTTATTATTGGTTTTTATATTTCCTATTGTTTATAAATTAGCCTTATCTATTAAAATGAAAATTACAAATTTTAACCAACATAAGCTCCAACTTCAAAAGTGTTTAAAGTTGTTACCTAATCCTTTTTCATAAATTTATCACTTTTTTTTAATTTGATATATGTTATTGAATTCCAGAATCTTTCATAAATGTAAACATTGCCTCTATTTGTTCTGTGATAATTTCTACAATAATCAGAATAATACTTTCCTTTTTTTTTTTTGTTACTCAAAATGAATATTTAATCAAATATTACATTTTATGTTTATTTTATAAGAAAATCAACAATGTGTTGTAATTGTGTATGTGTTATTTAAAATTTTTTTTGTTATTGTATGAAATTTAATTTAAATAGAGTTATAAAGGAAAGTGTGACTCTCTCTAATTGTGATGACTTGCCAAAGGACCTTCCAAATAATCAAAACATACCTCCCATTACTTGACCTTTCCTTGACATTTGTTATAGTGACAACAGGGAACCAATTGTTCTATTATAGAAATTTTAAAATTCAAGATGTAAGAAATTGAATATTAATTGAAGTATTAAAATCCTTGATATAAAGAATTGCAGTCTATTAGATACAATATTTAAGTTAAAAAATGAACAAATTGCCCCTTTTTATTGAGTTAGTAGTTATATAGCATATTGAAATTTAAAAATTTAGATATTTTACTTGTTTATCTGTATGAATCTCCTCCCCCCCCCCTTTTTTTTTTTTTGCTCTTAAAATCAATTTGACATATTTCACATATTTGAAAAACCCATGAACTGATTCATCCATTCAGAAGATACTTTTTAATATTTTTCTATTGTTATTTTTGGGTTTTTAAGATACGTAGAAATTGCTTACTTACTTAATTTAGTTCCACAAGCTAAAAATTTCTTTTGAAATTATTGGTAATTTTACAATATATTACATAAAGGAATCATAACTTAATTTTGATTTAACATGTACAAGTAGTACACAATTGTGTTTATTTGAAGATATATAATAACTAAATATGATTCAGTAATAATATTGAACTTTTATTAAAATACTTTTAAATGTTTTTCTCAATTAAAACAGTTTAAGAAACTGTTACTTGGTTTTTCTTGTTTACTGTTAAATTGGTTTTAGTTACTTAATAAAAAATCTATTAATTTTACTGCAATCAATTTTTAAAACTTCTTTTAGCAGTGCCAAATGAAATTCATTAAAACATCTGGAAAATAGATTTTCTTATTTGGATTTCTACTATTTTGTTGGATAAAATCTAGTTTTGTGTCTCTGCAACCAAGAATATAAGTTAAGTAATGTGTTGATTTTGAATTTTTTGTTTTCATGAAAAATATGCACTTTAATATATTAATTTACCGATATTATATTAATTTAATTACTATGCAGATATTATTTTTGATTTAATTTCAAAAGTGATATATGATAAATAACTTCAATTAAAAATTGTATTCAATTTTGAAATTCAGCGATGTGTTGCAAATTTCATCTCAAACAAGTCATTACAGCTTATTGTAATTGTCTTTGCTTGTTTATATATGCAATTGTGCTGTTATATGTGGATGTTTGTGTTGTAATCATATCATGTTACTTAGATTGACCCTATCTATCAAGATAGGTTTGTGTGATTGTTGGTGCTTTTTATTAAGTGGATTCATATTATTTATTTGCCTTTGACAAAGTGTTTTGTGACTTCATCTGTATATAGAGCATTTATCCTCAAATTGTGTGACTCCATGTAAAAAAATGTGTCTTTTTATGTTTACGTAATTGATCAATCTTGGATATAATTCAAAACAATAATTACTTAATTTCAAAATGGAAAAAAAATGTATCTTTTGCCCAACCTCATTAAAAATATTTTTATGGTTTTAAATATTTTTAATCAGATACACTGAAAAAACGTAATTCTCATTTTCATGACTCAGAATAGTAGTTTTCAAATTTAAAACTTTAATTGGGCACTTATATCTATTTGAAACTGTTGTGTGTAATAATCAAAGCTGAGTACTTGACTAGTACATAAGCTCTTACCCTAGCTTTTAGGAATGCATTTGTATTTTTTGTCATTGTTTTGTCTGTGATTTTGGTGCTCTTTTTCTGCATTTTTAAATTATTTATTTATTCTTATCATTTAAAAACATCTGATGATCTTTTTTTTTTTTACTTTGCCTTTTATGCTTTTTTAAAATCTTTTTAGAATAAAGTCCAATTATTTGCATATATTTTATAAGCTTTGGGCGAAATGTATTGAATAATGAGCTTCAGAATGAATTATATAATGCTATTTTCCACCTGGAAATTAACTACATTCAATACATTTTTGAAATAATATTTAAATGTACTATTAGAACTGATAATTTAATGTACAACTATTAATTCCTATATTAAAAGTTTTTGTTCATTTTCTTTTTTCCTTGTGTGTTTGTTTTTAAGAGTAAAATTTTAGAAAGCTTTGGTCATTTCAACCTGGTCTGGTAAAAACAATTTTTCTGTATTTAAAAAAACAACATTTATTCTGAAATAAATAAAATTTATAATATTCAAAACATTTTTTAAAAATATATTTAATGCTGATCTCTTTATGGTGTAGATGAATAGTTTTTCTTTATAATTAATCTAAAACATATTGTGAGACATTAACTTTAATGAGAAGGAAGTAGTTTTTAGAAAAAGAGACAGAAAATGTCAAATAAAAATTCCATTAATGGTTTCTCAAGCATTATTACATTGAGATCACATGCTTTTAGGATAATTTGCACATCATAATAATTGTGTCAATGTATATTAATTCAGAGTTACATTGCTGTGTAACTTTTGTTGGCTAATTCACCTTAGTTACATTTTAGTAAATTAAAATCAAATTTTAATTCATCTATATTTAAACTGGTTGATATTGATTAAATGCTGTATTTGAAATTGTTGCTTTGTGTGATGAGTGCAATAAAAGGAAAAAGTTTTAAGTTTATTTCAGATTGGAAATCTATTCAGTTCTATTGTAGTAAATATTTTATCTTGACTGCTATTTTAGTTTTTCTTTGCTACCTAAATAAATTGCTTTTGGTGATGATTTTCTGTAAAACCATGTATATTTTGTATTAAAAAACTTGAAAAATCTATTATTTGCATCTGATTGTAAACAAGTTTATTTCATATGTAGATGTTATCACTGATATGTATATTATTTTGCTGGCCTTGATGTATCATACTATATGTGTTATGATAAAATGTGAAATATATCATGCCTTCTGTCTTTCTTAATATTCTTTTTTTTTGTACTAAATTTTTCTATCACAAAATACTGGATATGCATTAGAGTTTTCCACTTTCAATAATTAAAATAAACTTTATATAAATGTATCACATTCACATAAAAATGTTGACATACATTTTCTAATTCATTTGTGTATAATATTTTAAATGCTTTTTCATTATTAAATAGTTAATATTAACTGTGGCCAAGATAGACAATCGAAAGGAGTTTACTTTTTAGAAATTTAGATCGAATCAATTTGTTGATTACAATCTTAAAATAAAACATATTTCTTGATAATTTATAGCTCATACTTAAAGAACTTAATGGCATAACGGAAAATATTAAGGCAGATTTGGGCCTCAAGCTGGATCTTTCAAAGGATTACAAAACCATAACATGACACAGGCTTTGGGCCCTTTAGAATCGGCATCGTGGGGGTGTACGTTACGCCACTGAACAATTTTGGCTTTAAAAATACATACCTGTTATTTGTTGCAAATTATAGAATATCATGAGAAAGTTTTTAATTGCTTTTCCTAGTGAGAGGGAATTTCAGTGAGTTTGAAAATCTCAAAAACAAAGGAAGGGAAAGAAAACTGGATACTTACTTAACAAAGGAGATTTAAGGTTAAACCTGACTAGATTAAAATTAAGTGTTGAAAATTTGTTTGTTGTTCAGTTATTTTATGTATTAATTTAATTTTTGTTTAATTCATTAACATGCACTTCTTAAATTTTAAATGCTATACTTCACTACAGTTGGAAATCTAATTCTTTTAAAGTAAGTAGTAGTGCCAGCTATCAAAAAGACATTTAAGTTTATAAATTTGCAAAAATTCAATATTAGGTATGCAATGGTCTACCCGAAACCGAAGGGGGGTCTATGAGACCAAAAAGTATGGGAACCTTTGGTCTAGCGCAAACAATTTTCTTCGTTTGTAGGAGCACTCTCGAGGTTAATTCACATACCCTGATTGCAAACTTATACGTCAGTATGAGGATTCAAAATGTCACACTGCCATTTATAAACGTCATTCAAGGTGTTTTACAACAGAATAACGCCCCCTCATACCCTATTGCAATCCAACATGCTGTATAAGGTATCAACTTGTTACGTTGGCCATTTAGATCATCATATCTTTCTCAAATCGAGCACGAATGGGACATCATTGGACAGCTTCATCCACAACCTTATATTGACCGACCAAGAGCAACTGGGATGCAGTTTAATCGCATTAACTGATATTCGGTATATGTACGACTCATTGTATGCATGCTTGCATTTAAAATTCTGACGATTACACCGATTTTTAATGTACCATCATTTCACGTTTGAAATGGCTTTCCTCACGCTTACATTAACCTATGGTCTGGAAACTTTAATCAATTAAATATGTTACCTATACAAATGTGTTTCCGAAATTTCTTCAGTCGACAATTTTTTCTTGGGGGTTGGGATTTTTTTTTTTTGTCAGTGTAAAATATATCTGAGAGTATCTAAGCACTGCTGTAAACTAAAAACGAACTTGTTTGACTTGAATAGTATTAGTTTGTTCAAAATAAAATTTGTGCAAAAAAAAAAAAAATGCATGCGAAAATTTGTACAGATTGCAACAATACAGATATATGGAAGAAAGATTGCTATATATAGAGCTGCTACACGACTCAAATAAGTGGAAATCAACGAGTTGCAATATCGGTTCAAGATCTTTTTGCTGCATGTTGAATTATCAAGCTTGGGGCCCCTCGCGGTCGACACCCACTTAATTCACCTCTGGATTCGACCAGTAACAAGATGTGAGAGTATACTCTGGGATTAGCTGTCACGCTTGGGGGCTAGAATCAGACCGAGTCTATTACCCCTTATGCCAATGATGAGTGGGAGGCACCCTCCACTCCAAAACATTCTGAGATATTTTCAGCGAGTATAATTCTAGATAGGTACGAGTGCAAGTGGAAGGAACTAGAAGATTCCAGCCTTTCTTCGATCGGTTGTCCGCTATTTCATTGCCGTAAAGGTCGACATGAGATGGGATTCACTGAAAATGGATTTCGGCGAACAGCGATATGAGTTTCAGTTTGTGTAGAATTCTGAGACTGGTTATGAAGTTCTAGTTCACTTTGAAAATTTTAGTTTACTTAGGGGCTTTTGGATTGATTTAACCCCTTGACTACCGATTAAAAGTGACGCAATTCGCTCCCGAGTGCATCGTTTTCCACATAGACGCGGGTATGGCGGTGTTTTGGAGGGGGAGGTACTAATAAGAAAATATTTCTCTGAAATAAGTAAATCCTTCTCAAACACTATCTAAGTCTTTCATTGCATTTCAAAGTTTTCGAAATAGTTTTACTGATAGAAGAGCAAAGAAAAATTCATTTTTCGAAAGGACGTACATATACGCCCGGTTCACTTGACGTACCGGTTGAGTGAGGCGGATATATACGCCGATGGTAGTTAAAATATTAAAGAGAGTGAAAGTACTTGGGATCAAAGAACTTAAATACTGGAACTAATTTAGGTAACTTAAAACCAAGTGAATTACTATAAAAACTAAATTCTGTCCCAACATCTGATGTTTCCCAAAATTTGATCAGAACGTTATGGTTAGAGAAATTACCTTATTCTATGTGTAATATAATACTTGTCATTGTTGTTGGCGTGTCCAATATGTACAGATTAATAAAAAAAAAGAAGCTTTAGATCACTTCGAAGCTGTTGAAGACAGCTTCGGTAACCTCAACAGCTTTATCAGAGAAGATCAAATCTTCTGGGCTGATCTTGAAAAGAGCCTCGCTTGAATTGCTGGGCAGCTGAGGATATGTTGTGGAGACAGTTGAACATTAGGGCAGTTTGGGCAATAATTTGTGTAACTTCTTTCTCCGTCAGTAGAGATTTTCATTCCTCTTACGTGCTTTGTGTTCTAAGTCTAGTTATTATTGATGCTATTGTACGGTAGCTATTTAGAGCTGGGATGGAATATTTAAAATTATAGTTGAATAGCTTTCGGCTGGCAACTGCATTGGCATCGATGAAGGTCGTGAGGTTAGATGATTGAGGGCAAGCTCTGGATTCTTTGGCAATCCATCGGCTTTCTCATTACCCAATAGTGACGAATTACCCAAGTTAGAAATCACGGTTGATTAGATTTCCAATATAAATATATCTTCTAATGAGCAGAGGCGGATTAAGCGGCTGGCGGCCGCCAGGGGCCCCAAGCTGATAGACTTCAGTTATAAGTTCAACGAGCAAGAAAAAAAATCTTGTACTGATATTGCAAACCCAATGATTACCCACGATTTGAATCATATAACAATTAGTGTTGCCTTCATACATTGTATGTAATTGCGGTTGAAATCCGTTTTTTTTTAAAATTGTTTTCCTGAACTTTGGTCTTTAATATATGTTTTCGGTTCCAAGTTTTTAAAAAGTTGATCCTAGAATTCTTATATTAAAATAATGATCCCAGATCTCAGACTATAAACAACTACCAATGTTTAGTTCTTTCGAAATAAATTAGTATTTGAAGGTTCGTGATTTATTGTTATCTGGATGTTTGTGTTTATGTTTTGAGAATGTGGGGAAAGAGATCGAAGTAGTGTCGGATTAAACGACATGGAGGCCTCTTGGTAGTCGAGTTCTCGGTGCCCCCCTTAGCCTGTTTATGGAGCTCTAATAGAAAACAGAACACGCTTTTGTGGGCCCCTAAAAAGCACGGGGCCCATAGGCAATTGCCTACTCCTCCTCACGAGTAATACGGCACTGGCTTGAAGTATTTAGCATGAGTTTTATTTCAGTCAGCATGACAGGAATAGCGAAATATTTAAGTGAGATTGAAATTTCTCTAAATTGATGAATGAATCAAATAATGAAATATAAGAAAGTAATTTTTCGAAAAAAACCGTAGAGCAGTGTTTCTCAAACTGTGTGGCGCACCTCCCCCCGAGGGGGGCGTGATAACCCTACGAGGGGGGCGCGAGCATATGGAAAATAGAAGATTAAAAAAAATTAGTTTACTGACATGAAGCAAAATGCTTTCTGACATAAAAAATACACATTACATTGATATAATTTACATATATCATCTGGCGATATTACGTCATCGAAAATAAAAGCTCCTAGCTACAGGGGCAAAAGTCGTAAAATATTATCAATGGTCTTTTACCATTGATAACATTTTACCAGCTATTTTACGTTTATAAAATAGTATGTCACTGGCTTAAAACGATATAAGTTTTCCGTGTGAATTCTGAATCTCAGGAAACGCAATAAGAAAAGTTTAAAAGCTGGTAAAATTACTCAAAATAATGAGAAGACAAGGAGTGGTGTGATCTTTGAATGTAGGAAAAACTTCTCATTCAAAGCGGATCGACAGAAAGATCGTTTGAAGTGAAATACAGATAACACTTAGGATGGAAAAAATCCATTCAGAATGTTATTTGCCTTTAAATGACAATAACCCCTTCGTCTATTGATTGATTGACTATAATAAACGTCGCACTAAGAAACTACAGGAAGGCTTGGCTCTTAGTCGGAATTTTTTTCAGAGATGGTGCAGTGAAAGAAATTATTATATTTTATTTATACCGGTTCTCTTTTATTTCTGTAACAACCAAAAGACTGAATGTGCAATTATGGTGAGCAAGGGCTCGATAACTGCTACCCGTTCCGTGAAAAGATAAGACCATAAGCGCCAGAAGTCTTCCGTCACCCTCCAAGTCTGTAGTTAATTATTTATTTTAAGGAGTATCAATTTCTCAACGTTGGTCCTCTGGGGGAAGGGGGAGGGGTGCGTTAAAGAAGAATTTCGGCACATTGGACAAAAGCAGGATCGGGAAAAGCATGATCAAGATTTATGACAGGCTTAAGGAAGAATGGGATAGAATGACCCTGAGAAAAAGACCCCTTTTCGAAGAAAACTGAGGAAATTTTGTGTCAATTTGACTTTCCAACTAATTTCTTTTAGCTTCCTGCGCTTATACAGACAAATCGGAGAACCGTGTTTAAACAACAAAAAAGGTAACTATATTTTCATTTTCAAATTCTTTTTTGATTTTTAAGATTTAATGCGCAGGTATTTTAATCATTGCGTAAAATAAAGGGGAAAAAAATATTTTGTCGCATTTGCGTTTCATTACTATTTTTATTTTTATTTATTTTTCGTATTCGATACATAAAAATAAATAACTGTCATCAGTTTCTTAGAATATTTTCATGATGATTAACATATTTAAATGTGTTTTCGAAGCTTGAATCTTAAAACATTTTCGATTGGCATTGTTATTTAAACGAAAAAATGTTATTTGCCTCTCGTATAAAAATAATTTCTTGAGTCAGTTATAAAAAGCGATAGTAGTTCATTTAAAATACAAAACTTTAATGAGATTTTGAGTACATCCAATAATTATTTACCATACTTAAAAGAATCCTAACACAATAAATCGAAATTGAAATAAAAACATTATATTTTTTGAGTTGATTTTTTGTTTGTAATTCTAATATCGTAAAAATAAAAAATAAAAGTTTCTTGTATTGAAAATTAATACTCCAAACTATTAATACTGCCAAATCTCATTTATTTCACAAATTAACATGCCAACTAGAGTCCAAGACTCACCTAGTTATAAACAATTTTTTTCATGGAATACTGTTAATTAAACAAAACAGAACGAGCACTTCCTTGTTGCCACAGCGTACAAAATAATATACTTGTTCAATATCGTTCAGTTCACGGTGACAAAAAATTAAACAATGATAAATAAATTCACGTGAACAAAATAATAAATTTAAATAATTGTTTTGCTTTTAACATAATAAACTGAAATTTATAAAGTGGATCTCACATCCTCCCACCTTGAGATGTGGAAGTCCCACAGCTCAACAACTATATTAGAGATCCAGCCTTTTGGGAATTTTAACAGTCCGTCCTGGTCTTGTCTTGTTTTGAACAACTGCGTAGTCGATGGAGTTGTCGTCAGAACACTTAGGAATAGCATTCTTCATAGAGACTATTTTTGTAGATATAATGCATTTCTGTCAGGTGGAAAAGACGAATCATTAGAAGAGATCTCTAAAGGGAAGACGCGCTGAATTGGACGCAGAATTTCTCCGCGAGATGTTCTAAGTTTAATGAGTCGACACTCACCGTCTTTCACTGGCAGAATTTCTGTCACTTTCCCCAGTGGCCAGTCGATTCGATTGGCGTTGTCACTTTTTATGAGAACAATGTCCCCGGGAGTTATCATCGAAGTTCTAGTCTTTTCCGGCCTCCTTATCGAAGATCCAAGATATTCGGACCTGAACCTCTTTCGAATGTCCTTCTGTAAAGCTAACCTGTATTTGACACGATGGTTGAGACTTTTATGATCTGCCGCATCACAGTCTGGAACACCAGAGTTTTTGATATCCTGAAGAAACATCGCAGGGGTAAGTGGAACAAATTCTGAGTCACATTCGTCGATGTAAGTCAAAGGGCGTGAGTTGATTACAGATTCACAATCACAAATAACTGTTGTCAACTCCTCAAATGCCAAACTTGCTCTTCCAAGTATTCTTCTCAAAAGACTTTTAAGAATACCAATTAGTCTCTCCCACCATCCACCCCACCATGGTGACGAAGGGGGATTAAATTTCCACTTAATTGGACGAAGAGCATTGTCGCTACAAATGCGGGTCCAATCTAAACTTCTAAGCAAATTGGAAGCTCCGACAAAATTAGTGCCATTATCACAGTACATGGTTTCACATCGGCCTCTCCGAGCTATAAATCGCCGTAGAGCTAGCAAAAAGCTTTCGGTCGATAGCGATGAAACAAGCTCTAAGTGGACAACTTTATATACGGCGCATGTAAAAATTCATACCCAAGCCTTCTTTCCATCTTTTAAAAATAAAGGTCCCGCCAGGTCAATTCTACAAATCTCGAACACGTTTGCCTGTCGTATTCGATCTTCAGGCAAATGAGCAGATACAACATCACAACATTTAGAAGAAAATCTTTTGCAAACGACACATTTTGAGATAACAGAACGCACTGTTTTTCTTCCTCTCAAAATCCAAAAATGTTCTCTCAAAATATTAAGCAAAATTTGAGTTCCAGCATGATAATTTTTGATATGGTGAGAAAATATTAGTCTTTCGACAACTTTATGATTGGACGGGAGAACAGCTGGTTCCCTAAAATCTTCTGTATCCTGACGGAAAATTATTTTCGTCTTGAGCCGTATTATTCCATCGGCATCCTTATACGCACTCAAAATTTTTAGTTTTGCATCATGCTCATTCACAAAAGATTCCGACTGGACTAATTTTATCACTTGTTTCTCTGCTGCCCTGTATTCTTCAGCATCCAAACTTCCCTTTTTCCTTAGCTGAACATCGCATCTGCAGCTCTTTACAAATCTCAAAATCCATCCCACCAACTTCACAATGCTTTCATATTTTGAAAAGCGCTGATAAAACCAGCCTGCAGATGAATCTTGATTTACAGACACCAAAGCTAATATTGAGCTTTTCCTTTTCTCTTTTAGTGGTGGGTATCTCATCTTCATCAAACTCATATTCATTGCATGGTCCTTCGCCTTCAAATAAAGTAAGCCATTTTGGCCCCTCCCACCATCTAGTTTTCACTAAAATACTTGCTTTGCATCCTCGGGAGGGTAAATCAGCTGGATTTTCAAAGCCAGAAATATGACGCCAAGAAAAAACTTGGCTAATATTCCGTATTTCTTGGACTCTGTTATTCACGAAAATAGACCAATTTTCATCTTTAATGATCCAGGTAAGAACGGTAGTGGAATCACTCCAATAAAAACATCTAATATCCGTCCATCCAAGAGCATCCAACACAGATTTCGTTAATCTTGCTCCCACCAATGCAGCAAGAAGCTCTAATCTTGGAATTGTAGCAACTTTCAGAGGAGATATTCGTGATCTCGAGGCTAAAAAATGCACCTTTCCACATTCTCCCTCTTGTACAAGATACGTAACTGCGGCATATGCATCTCTACTTGCGTCACAAAAGGTATGAATGGAGAAGTTCTTCATATTTTCTGGATTAACGTTGATCCCGCGAGGAACGGTAACATTTTCCAATACTTTTAGTTCCCTAAACCATTGCAAAAATTCTTGTCGAAGGGATCCAGTGATTTCTTCGTCCCATTCCAACGATAATTTCCAGGTTTTTTGTAGCATAATTTTAGGACAAAGCATTACAGGAGATACAAATCCAAATGGATCAAACACTTTGTGAGTAACCGATAATATTGTGCGATTAGTAATGTTGTCGACATTTACTTCTTTCAATCAGCTGATATTTAGCGAAAAAGTCTTCAATTTTATTCCATTGAAGGCCTAACAGATCTGTTTTGAAGGATCTTCCATCCTCTGTTAGTGAAGATTCCCAATCCCGCAGAATGAAACCACCTTTTTTTAATAACTCATTAGAAACACTTATCACTCGCTGCAAATCTAATTCACTGTGGACGCTGGTTACAAGATTGTCCACATAAAAACTCTTCAAAAGACAACTAGTTACAAAAGGATCAACGTCAGTATTTTGTTCAAGATGATACTTCAATACAGCTCCTAGTAGAAAAGGACTGCTGCGAACACCAAAAACTACTCTGGTATGCTGAAAAAACCTGTAGTCTTTGCAAGCCTTATTTGTCCACCATAGAAATCTCAAGAAGTCTCTGTCTTCTCTACAGAGGCTAATTTGCAAAAAGGCTTTCTTTATGTCTGCGATTACACCAATCTTCTTTTCTCGAAAACGCAGCAAAATATCAGGAATGAGCTCAATCAAGTTTGGACCACTATGTAAGGAGTCATTTAGTGACGGATGTCCTTTGAGTCGAGCAGATGCATCAAAAACAGGGCGAATAGGAGTTGTCTTACTAACTTTGATAACAGGTCTGTGAGGTAGATAATTAGCAGGCAAATCTTTCTCTTCAATTGGTACTTCTTCGATAATTCCTTCACGCAACCATTCGAAAAATATGCCCACATAACTATCGTACAAATTTTCCTGAAATAACTTCTTGGTTGTGGTGTCTAACCTTCTTTTAGCTTGCTCAAAATTATCAGGTAAAGGCACACAGTTATCTAACCAAGGCAAATGAACTTCATAGCGATTATCTTCATTGTACCTAACAGTTTGAAGAAAATTTTCAGTAGTCAAATCCTCTTGCTCTTTTTTAGACAGCTTTTCAATAGGATCCTTGATTCCACTAGAATCCAGTTTCCAGAAGTCCGAAATGTCAAACTCTTTAGCGAAAAGTGATGTCACTAACATGGCATTGCTTGTAGCAACTTTACTATCAGGAACTTTCCCTAACAAAGTCCACCCAAGCAAAGTTTCAATGGCTACTAATCCGCATGGTAAGTACCTACGCTGACCGATTAAAATCTTTCCAAAAAGATCAGCTCCTATAAGCACTTGTACAGGTTGTGGCTTTTCTCCTACATCACTTAATGTTATATCCCTTTCTTGAAGTTCTTTTAACCAAGGCCTGGAGTTCACAGGTGATACATCATTACAAATAGCTACCTGATCCAAAGCTTCAAAGTTGCATGCAAAATTGTTCTTAATATTTTTCAACCTAATTCTGTAACATGTATGTACAAATTCTTTAGATTTAATCCCACCAAACAGTTAATGTACCAGAGTTTCTTTCTTTACAGGAACGTATCCCATTTCTTCGGCAAGACTCTTTACAATATAAGACTTTTGCGAGCCGGTGTCCAGAACAATTCGCACGATTTTTTCTTTTTTATCTGATATGAGCTTACACTTTAGAGTCTGTAAAAACACTTTAGGACCCAAACTCAGGTTGGACATGTTGACCTCGTTGAAAACTTCAGCTTCTTCCGTCTTCTTGAAATCATTTTTTCTTGACTCATTTGTTTCGCACATCAAGGGAACATGTTTCTTCCCGCAAATTACACATCTCAAAAATGAACGATATTTTCGGACGGGGTGACCGGGAGCCAGACAGGCAAAACAACAATTTTTTCCCCTCAAAATCCTTCGTTTTTCATCTAAACTCATTTTTTGCGCAGAAAAACAGTCTGCACTGGGATGAGTTTTCTCGCAAAACGCACATGACTTTTTGGTTTTATGAGTATGTGGATTGGTAAAAAGACCGGAGGCGGTGGGTGTTTTATTTTGTTTTACTCTTGGTTCGAATTTCTTATTTCTAAACCCAATATTGTCTTTCTTTTTGTTTAAACCGAAACCTTGGATCGCCAAACAAATCCTTTCTTCTGATTCTACTTCAGATTTTAAGAATTTTAGTAAGCTACTAAGCCTTTCTTGTGGTTCGCCACTATGATGGAAATCAGGACCTCTTTGTCTTTGCCATGCTCTTAGTATATCTTCCGGTAAGCATGACTCAACCAAAGGATGAAGTAGAGCACCACTTTTATCCGTTGTTACGCCAAGTGTCTCTAATGCCCTAATCTGAGACTCCAAATGGTCATACAGCGTACATAAATTAACAGTCGAACTTTGCGAAGCGTTTTGTAAAACCAATTTTAAAAGCTCGCGGACATAGAATTCTATAAGTAAATCAGTTCGACCAAAACGCGATTTTTTTTAAAGATTCAACAGCTTTGGCGTAGTTGCCGCCGGTGGGTGGAAAACTTTCCACTACCTCCCGAGCGCGTGAGCCGCTAACGGTTGCTTGCACTAAATACTGAAATTTATTTTCTGGTGCTATATCAACATCATTATGAACATGTTCGAACTGGCTCCAAAAAGGTAACCAGTCCTTTAAATCTCCCGAAAAATGGCGTAATTCTAACTTAGGTAAGTGAAATTTCTTTTTTACACTACCTGACTCTGGTGTTTGATCATCTAGAGTATGTAAAACTGTCCGGAAGTTTAATCTCGCCAAATCCAACTCATGTTGTCTTTGTCGTTCTCTTTCTTCTTCTTGGCTCTTTCTCTCTTCTTCTTGGCTCTTTCTCTCTTCTTCTTGGCGCTTTATCTGTCTTTCAGAAACAGTTGTAGCTAGTACGGTTAAAACAAAGTCCGGATCATTTTTATATTCTTTACTGTTTAAAATTACATCTTTCAGTGTAGATATGGTAACCTTCAACGGTAAGTCCTCATTGATCTCTTGACACAAATAAATTAGGTCTTCTTTCTTGAAGTCTTTAACAGATGTAAACATATTGACACTTAATAATCCTGTCACCGGACGCCAGATATCGTAAAAATAAAAAATAAAAAGTTTCTTGTATTGAAAATTAATACTCCAAACTATTAATACTGCCAAATCTCATTTATTTCACAAATTAACATGCCAACTAAAGTCCAAGACTCACCTAGTTATAAACAATTTTTTTCATGGAATACTGTTAATTAAACAAAACAGAACGAGCACTTCCTTGTTGCCACAGCGTACAAAATAATATACTTTTTCAATATCGTTCTGTTCACTGTGACAAAAAATTAAACAATGATAAATAAATTCACGTGAACAAAATAATAAATTTAAATAATTGTTTTGCTTTTAACATAATAAACTGAAATTTATAAAGTGGAACTCACACCTAATGTATTACGATAATTTTGTTTAGTAATATATGAGCCAATCTATAATTTCTAAATATTTAATTAAAATTGCTTCAAACTGTTAAAAGAATTTTCAAAGAAAGAAAGTACATTAAGTTTACTTAAAAATACACTTTTCTTTCTTTTTATTGAGGTAACGTGAAATAAACACATAACTTTTCTAATATATTTTAAAACTGCTAAAAGAACCATTATTTTGTAAGATTAAATTTGAAAAGCACAAATTATTTTTTTCTTTTTGTATTTATTGCCATTTTAAGTGTGATTTGCTAA